>OX359281.1:38316966-38916966 GCA_947179155.2 Hedera helix
TACAATAGACTACAAGGTTTATATCAAAAACTGCAGTTAAATTCTTAAACAACGTTCAGATTAATAATAGCAGCGGAATGAGTAATCTATTAGAAGAATAATGCAGACTATAATGTCCACTCGGTTCTCTTTTTAGGAAAAACATCATCAACTTTTATCATCTGAAATATCATTAGTCAAGATAATACAAATTCACAGTTCCTGATCATAATCATGCACATCAACAGTTCATCTTTGTACTACGGGCCAAAGATATTCAATATAGCACCAACGGTCATGATTATACCAGATTCAGCCTTTGGTCATAATCATACCAAACAACAGTTCATCTTTGCACTACGGGCCAAAGAAAACATTCACCACGTGCCATAAAAGACACCGAACAGATGTATCGCCTTTAACCTATTATATCGCCTTTAACCTATCATCTGTTCAACAAATATATCACATCTGTGCCCCCGGCCACAGATATTCACAACAGCTTGATTTTTGGATGATTAGAATGATATAAATGATGAACAGAAGAAATAGGATAACAATAAGTATCGGAAGTTTACTTTGTACAGATTCAAATAATGTCCAAATTGTCAACATGATGTGGAGTGAAATTCAAGATCCACAGTTCAGAATAACGGTTACAATTCAATAGAAAGGTTCACGTAAATAGGAAGGTTCAGTTGAAATAATGAAGTTCAACTATTATGGAACATATAATATTTTCAGGAATTATAGAAGCAATAGTTCCATAATAAATTTCGATTTAGGAGTATGAAAGAAAATAATATCCCTTACCGTAGCAGGTTTGATTAACAAAAGGTGAAGGAAATTAATACAAAGGGTTATTTACCAACAGGCGGCAATCCGCTCCGTAAGGTTATTCCCACAATTTAATAGAATTTGAGTACAAAGAGTTATTCACCAAACAGGCGGCAATCCGCTCCGTAAGGTTATTCTCAGAGATTAATAATGAATGAATACGAAAGGTTATTCACCAACAGGCGGCAATCCGCTCCGTAAGGTTATTCCCACAATTTAATACATGAAAATAAAAGGCACGTCTTATGAGTAAGGAAGAAACAATATTATTATCGAGAATCAAATAATGATAATCCCTTACCATAGTATGTTTGAATAATGCAAGATGAAAAAGATGGTATCCCTTACCTCAACACGTGACTGGATATTGATTTAAATGAGGTTGATTAACTTGAACAGTACACGTATACTTATAGATCTTCATAAATACTCAAGATGACTTAAGCACACTTAGAGAGAACTTTCACAAGAAGTATTTATAGAGAGAAAGAAAGAACAAGTAAGGAAGTTTATGAAAAATCCTTAAGTTAAGGCTTCTATTTATAGCCAAAAATCTTATCATTTATTTAATCTAAACCATTCATTTAAAGATCATCTTTTAATCTACACCATCCATTTCAAATATTATATTATCTTTAATCTACACCATTCATTTCATATCACCTAATAATCACCTAACTTTATATTATAAACAAATCAATTTAATTATTCAACAATAATTCACACTTTAATCTACACCATTCATTTCATATCACCTAATAATCACCTAACTTTATATTATAAACAAATCAATTCAATTATTCAACAATAATTCACACTTTAATCTACACCATTCATTTCATATCACCTAATAATCACCTAACTTTATATTATAAACAAATAACTTTATCAATTCAATTATTATGACTAATTGTTATAAATACAGTATAGTTAGCTCTTAGATATCAAGTCAATAAATTAATGAAATACAACTGTTTAAATAACATCATAATAGAGATAACAATAATGTAAAATAAAGCATACGTTACTGTGTAATGACAATTATTGATTCAATAATGTGAATTACTGTGCATATGTTACTGTGACAATTATTAGGTTCAATAATTTTAAAAACAGTGCAACAACAATTATTGACTCAATGATATAAAATACAGTGTAATGACAATTATTAAATCAATAATGCAAAATACTGTGTAACAACAATTATTGAATTGATAATATAAAATATTATGCAGTGACAATTATCGATGAAATGATGCGTAACAGTTACGGTGTCATTATCAGACCAAAAATATGAGACACTATGCAATACCGTGTGTTACTGTAGAGTACCGAGTGCTACAGAAAATACCAATAACTACCGTATGCTACTATTCTTTTATCACCGGTATTTTAACAGTTCCGTTGACTATTTTTATTTAAAAAGGTTATTTCTGTCGTTTTCTATATCCGACAAATATTCCGTTGTGGGGTCCACCAATAATTTGTTATTTCGGCGCCGTCGGACCAAACGAATATTCCCCGACCAAACGAATATTGTCCGACAAAATAAAATTTGCACATAACATCCTTAACTTTTAACTTTATCGATTTAACCACTTACTGTTTCAAAAAAATATATATATGAAGAAAAATTAAATTTTGTATTTCATAAAATTCGGGGTCTTACAACCTCCCCTCCTTATGAAATTTCGTCCCCGAAATTGACGTACCTGACATATCGAAGAGGTAAGGATACTTAGATTTCATTTCAGATTCTAGCTCCCAGGTCATTTCCTCAGTATCTTGGTTCCTCCATAAAACCTTAACTTGAGGTATAACCTTTGAGCGTAGGATCTGCTCCTTCTTATCCAGGATCTTAACAGGTACTTCATCGTATGTTAAATCCTCTGCTATAACGTCTGGTTCTAACTCAATGACGTGGTTTGGGTCCTTCACATATTTACGTAACATAGATATGTGAAAAACGTTATGGATGCGAGACATACTTGGTGGTAGGGCTAGTCTGTAGGCTACGGTTCCTATTCGATCGAGGATTTCAAATGGGCCAATAAATCGAGGGTTGAGCTTTCCTCTCTTTCCGAATCTCGTAACCCCTTTCCATGGAGAAACACGTAAGAATACATGATCTCCGACGTTGAAACTTTCGTCTCTCCGATGAAGATCAGCATAACTTTTTTGTCGTTCTTGTGCGGTCTGTATTCGTTGTCGGATCATTTGGATCTTTTCTGTTGTCAAGCGTACCAACTCGGGTCCCAACAATTTTGCTTCTCCTACCTCATTCCAACATACTGGAGAGCGGCACTTCCTTCCATACAAAGCCTCGAATGGAGCCATGCCTATGCTTGCTTGGTAACTGTTGTTGTAAGAAAATTCCACCAACGGCAAGTACTTATCCCAACTTCCTTTGAAGTCTAACACACAAAGTCTCAAAAGATCTTCGAGGGTCTGGATCGTCCTTTTCGATTGTCCGTCCGTTTGAGGATGGTATGCAGAACTAAAACGTAGTTCAGTGCCTATAGCTTTTTGTAGACTGATCCAAAAGCGTGAAGTGAATCTAGGATCTCGATCAGAAACTATGGAAACTGGCATGCCATGCAATCTCACGATCTCATTTATGTACATACCGGCAAGACGTTCAAGTGAAAAGTTTTCTCGTATGGGCAAGAAATGAGCAGATTTGGTCAATCTATCTACGATCACCCAAATTGCATCTAAGCCTTGAGAAACTTTTGGAAGACCCGTCACGAAGTCCATATTGATGTGTTCCCACTTCCATTCGGGAACTTCAAGTGATTGTAATGGACCTTTAGGAACTTGATGCTCTGCCTTGACACGTTGACAAGTTAGGCACCTTGAGATAAACTCCGCAATCTCTCTTTTCATATTGTTCCACCAAAATGTATGTCGAAGATCTCGATACATCTTGGTACCTCCTGGGTGGATTGCGAACGGCGTGTTGTGTGCCTCCATCATGATTTTATGCTTTAATTCAGGATCGTTAGGAACACAGAGTCGAGAGTTGACTGGAAGTATTCCTTTCTCGTCGATTCTTGCTTCGGGAATGGCACCTTCTTGTACTTTCTTTATCATGTTTATCAGTTCCGGATCGGTAGCTTGAGCAGCTTTAATTTTATCGATTAAAGTTGGTTCTACTCGCACGTGAGCAATCTTCGAGTGGGTCCCTGGTGTCTTTAGCTCTATCTCCATCTTTTGCAAGTCGTACAAAATACACTTTTGTGTTGTCAGCAGTGCACTTGTACTTGCATAAGATTTTCTGCTCAAAGCGTCAGCTACAACGTTCGCCTTTCCCGGGTGATACTGGATTGTGTGGTCATAATCCTTTAACAGCTCAAGCCAACGTCGTTGTCGCATGTTGAGTTCCTTCTTGGTGAAGAAATACTTGAGACTTTTATGATCCGTATAGATATCCACTTTTTCTCCGTACAAGTAGTGTCTCCAGATCTTCAACGCGAAAACGACTGCTGTCAACTCTAGATCATGAGGAGGATAATTTTTCTCATAATCTTTGAGTTGTCGAGAGGCGTAGGCTATAACCTTTCCATGTTGCATAAGGACACAGCCTAGACCTTTGCCAGAAGCATCGCTGTAGATAACAAATTCTCCTGATCCTGATGGTACGGTCAGAACTGGAGATGAAACCAGTCTCTTCTTGAGTTCTTGGAAACTTTTCTCGCATTCCTCGCTCCATATGAATTTTGTGCTTTTCCGAGTAAGCTGCGTTAATGGAGTGGCGATTCGAGAAAATCCTTCTACGAATCTCCGATAATAACCAGCTAGACCCAGAAAACTTCGGACTTCGGTTACTGTTTTGGGTTGTTCCCAATTTAGTACCGTTTCAATCTTCGCAGGATCGACTGATATTCCTTGACTAGAAATCACATGCCCAAGAAACGCGACCTCCTCAAGCCAGAACTCACATTTCTTCAACTTGACATATAATTTGTTTTCACGGAGCTTTTGTAGTATCAATCTCAGGTGTTGTTCATGATCCTCGCGACTCTTGGAGTATATGAGGATGTCATCAATAAAGACAACCACAAAATGATCCAAATGTTCCTTGAATATCCGGTTCATCATGTCCATGAAAGCTGCAGGAGCATTAGTTAGTCCAAACGGCATGACTAAGAACTCATAATGCCCATAACGAGTTCTGAAAGCAGTCTTTGGAATGTCCTCAGCTTTAACCTTTAACTGATGATATCCAGAACGGAGATCAATCTTTGAGAAATGTTGAGCGCCTTGCAATTGATCAAACATGTCATCAATCCGAGGTAACGGGTACCTGTTCTTGATGGTGACATGGTTCAATTCTCGGTAGTCAATGCACAATCTCATACTCCCGTCTTTCTTCTTCACAAATAGAACAGGAGCACCCCAAGGTGATGCACTCGGACGAATGAAACCGGTATCCAACAATTCCTGTAGTTGGACTTTTAACTCTTGAAGTTCAATGGGAGCCATTCGGCAGGGAGCTTTGGAAATGGGCTTGGTACCGGGTTCAAGATCAATATAAAAATCAATTTCACGGTTTGGGGGTAAGCCAGGAAGTTCTTCAGGAAAAACGTCAGGAAACTCATTAACAATGGGAATATCATTCAAGTTTGACGTATTTTTGTTCAAATCAGTGACATGAGCTAAAAAGGCTTGACATCCGTTTTTCAATAAACGAATGGCTTTATGGCTAGAAATAACAGTTATAGATTTCAATGGTTTAGTTGCTTGAATTTGCATGACAGGTTGATTAGGAATATGAAAACTAATAATCTTATGAAAACAATCAATTTTAGCATGATGGGTAGTCAACCAATCAATTCCTAAAATCACATCAAATTCACGCATCTCCAAAGAAATAAGGTCAACAGGTAATGTGAGGTTGTTGATTTGAACTATGCAAGATTTATAGACAGTAGATGTAATGGTCATTTCTCCTAATGGGGTTTCAACTGATAAGTCAAAGTCCAAGTTTTCAGGAGTTAAATTTAAATGTTGAGCACACGTATGTGAGATAAAAAAATGGGTAGAGCAAGTATCTAACATGGTATAAACTTCACAAGAATTTATAAATAGCTTACCGGTTATCACTTCATTCGGTTCTTGACTGTTATCGTTAAATCGAATTCTGAATACTTCATCCGGATCTTCACGTATTTCAACCATGGGAATACCACTGAATAATTTTCTAGCAAATTGTTTCTCGGATTCCTCAACTTCATTAGTAGTAACGTACCAATGATTTCTATAAGAATAGTATTTTCGATAGACTGCAGTTTCCATGATAGCGACTAACTTAACCTGAATTCCTCTAAATTGTAATGCCCAAAAGTATAGAAACATCATTTTTAAATAATCTTGAAAATCATAGCTGGAACACCATAAGTCCCAAAGACTGATATGAAAAGTCCATATATTCTGATCTTTTGTTATCGAGCATAACCAAGTGATATGATCCTTCCAATTAGTCAGCATATTAAAGGCAATAATTTCTGCAAGTTCATTACATCCTTTAATTGCTTCTAAGAAAGGATCTGGAACGACTACAGTAGAGCTTTCACCTTCATCCTTATTGGATAGAACACACATAAATTTTGCCTTAGGCAAAATATTCAACTCTGAGTTTGTAGGAAGATTATTCGTCATCTCTTGATTCGCAGGAACATTTGTTTCGGGCATTCCATTGTTAATTTCCTGATTTTCATATGCCATATTCAACTGTAGTCACAAAATAATTGTTAGTTCAAACAAACTGACTCATCTCTTCATGTTCCTACATTTAAATCGATTCATTAGATAAAAAAATCTAATTTAGGTAGGACACATTAGTGATTGATTCTATTCGTCTCTCCCCTCCTAGTTCTAACCCCAGATCTCCATTAAAGACCATATCCCTAAGCTCTGATGCCAACTGTGACGCCCCCAAATCTGGGCCCACACAGCCCAAACTTGAGTCGTCAAAATACTACAACAAAATTATTACAACAAAGCACAACGTACAACAATACAGTGTATAATAATACACAACTAAGTCTTCATTATTATTGCCACACTATTTTACAAAACGTGAAGACTATGATAACTATTCCTCGGACCCTCACTCCATTCCCCGGCTAGACCCTGTTATGTTTTCATCTCCTGTTGAAAAACAATGGAACAAAAGAAAGGGTGAGCTCAAATAGCCCAGTAAAGAATATCATGATTAAGATAATGACGAATAAATTATCATTAGTCTTCAACAGTTGAGTTCTTGATAGAATACAATAGACTACAAGGTTTATATCAAAAACTGCAGTTAAATTCTTAAACAACGTTCAAATCAATAATAGCAGCGGAATGAGTAATCTATTAGAAGAATAATGCAGACTATAATGTCCACTCGGTTCTCTTTTTAGGAAAAACATCATCAACTTTTATCATCTGAAATATCATTAGTCAAGATAATACAAATTCACAGTTCCTGATCATAATCATGCACATCAACAGTTCATCTTTGTACTACGGGCCAAAGATATTCAATATAGCACCAACGGTCATGATTATACCAGATTCAGCCTTTGGTCATAATCATACCAAACAACAGTTCATCTTTGCACTACGGGCCAAAGAGAACATTCACCACGTGCCATAAAAGACACCGAACAGATGTATCGCCTTTAACCTATTATATCGCCTTTAACCTATCATCTGTTCAACAAATATATCACATCTGTGCCCCCGGCCACAGATATTCACAACAGCTTGATTTTTGGATGATTAGAATGATATAAATGATGAACAGAAGAAATAGGATAACAATAAGTATCGGAAGTTTACTTTGTACAGATTCAAATAATGTCCAAATTGTCAACATGATGTGGAGTGAAATTCAAGATCCACAGTTCAGAATAACGGTTACAATTTAATAGAAAGGTTCACGTAAATAGGAAGGTTCAGTTGAAATAATGAAGTTCAACTATTATGGAACATATAATATTTTCAGGAATTATAGAAGCAATAGTTCCATAATAAATTTCGATTTAGGAGTATGAAAGAAAATAATATCCCTTACCGTAGCAGGTTTGATTAACAAAAGGTGAAGGAAATTAATACAAAGGGTTATTTACCAACAGGCGGCAATCCGCTCCGTAAGGTTATTCCCACAATTTAATAGAATTTGAGTACAAAGAGTTATTCACCAAACAGGCGGCAATCCGCTCCGTAAGGTTATTCTCAGAGATTAATAATGAATGAATACGAAAGGTTATTCACCAACAGGCGGCAATCCGCTCCGTAAGGTTATTCCCACAATTTAATACATGGAAATAAAAGGCACGTCTTATGAGTAAGGAAGAAACAATATTATTATCGAGAATCAAATAATGATAATCCCTTACTATAGTATGTTTGAATAATGGAAGATGAAAAAGATGGTATCCCTTACCTCAACACGTGACTGGATATTGATTTAAATGAGGTTGATTAACTTGAACAGTACACGTATACTTATAGATCTTCACAAATACTCAAGATGACTTAAGCACACTTAGAGAGAACTTTCACAAGAAGTATTTAGAGAGAGAAAGAAAGAACAAGTAAGGAAGTTTATGAAAAATCCTTAAGTTAAGGCTTCTATTTATAGCCAAAAATCTTATCATTTATTTAATCTAAACCATTCATTTAAAGATCATCTTTTAATCTACACCATCCATTTCAAATATTATATTATCTTTAATCTACACCATTCATTTCATATCACCTAATAATCACCTAACTTTATATTATAAACAAATCAATTCAATTATTCAACAATAATTCACACTTTAATCTACACCATTCATTTCATATCACCTAATAATCACCTAACTTTATATTATAAACAAATCAATTCAATTATTCAACAATAATTCACACTTTAATCTACACCATTCATTTCATATCACCTAATAATCACCTAACTTTATATTATAAACAAATAACTTTATCAATTCAATTATTATGACTAATTGTTATAAATACAGTATAGTTAGCTCTTAGATATCAAGTCAATAAATTAATGAAATACAACTGTTTAAATAACATCATAATAGAGATAACAATAATGTAAAATAAAGCATACGTTACTGTGTAATGACAATTATTGATTCAATAATGTGAATTACTGTGCATATGTTACTGTGACAATTATTAGGTTCAATAATTTTAAAAACAGTGCAACAACAATTATTGACTCAATGATATAAAATACAGTGTAATGACAATTATTAAATCAATAATGCAAAATACTGTGTAACAACAATTATTGAATTGATAATATAAAATATTATGCAGTGACAATTATCGATGAAATGATGCGTAACAGTTACGGTGTCAATTATCAGACCAAAAATATGAGACACTATGCAATACCGTGTGTTACTGTTGTGACGCCCCCAAATCTGGGCCCACACAGCCCAAACTTGAGTCGTCAAAATACTACAACAAAATTATTACAACAAAGCACAACGTACAACAATACAGTGTATAATAATACACAACTAAGTCTTCACTATTATTGCCACACTATTTTACAAAACGTGAAGACTATGATAACTATTCCTCGAACCCTCACTCCATTCCCCGGCTAGACCCTGTTATGTTTTCATCTCCTGTTGAAAAACAATGGAACAAAAGAAAGGGTGAGCTCAAATAGCCCAGTAAAGAATATCATGACTAAGATAATGACGAATAAATTATCATTAGTCTTCAACAGTTGAGTTCTTGATAATACAATAGACTACAAGGTTTATATCAAAAACTGCAGTTAAATTCTTAAACAACGTTCAGATCAATAATAGCAGCGGAATGAGTAATCTATTAGAAGAATAATGCAGACTATAATGTCCACTCGGTTCTCTTTTTAGGAAAAACATCATCAACTTTTATCATCTGAAATATCATTAGTCAAGATAATACAAATTCACAGTTCCTGATCATAATCATGCACATCAACAGTTCATCTTTGTACTACGGGCCAAAGATATTCAATATAGCACCAACGGTCATGATTATACCAGATTCAGCCTTTGGTCATAATCATACCAAACAACAGTTCATCTTTGCACTACGGGCCAAAGAGAACATTCACCACGTGCCATAAAAAACACCGAACAGATGTATCGCCTTTAACCTATTATATCGCCTTTAACCTATCATCTGTTCAACAAATATATCACATTTGTGCCCCCCGGCCACAGATATTCACAACAGCTTGATTTTTGGATGATTAGAATGATATAAATGATGAACAGAAGAAATAGGATAACAATAAGTATCGGAAGTTTACTTTGTACAGATTCAAATAATGTCCAAATTGTCAACATGATGTGGAGTGAAATTTAAAAATGATATTCAAGATCCACAGTTCAGAATAACGGTTACAATTCAATAGAAAGGTTCACGTAAATAGGAAGGTTCAGTTGAAATAATGAAGTTCAACTATTATGGAACATATAATATTTTCAGGAATTATAGAAGTAATAGTTCCATAATAAATTTCGATTTAGGAGTATGAAAGAAAATAATATCCCTTACCGTAGCAGGTTTGATTAACAAAAGGTGAAGGAAATGAATACAAAGGGTTATTCACCAACAGGCGGCAATCCGCTCCGTAAGGTTATTCCCACAATTTAATAGAATTTGAGTACAAAGAGTTATTCACCAAACAGGCGGCAATCCGCTCCGTAAGGTTATTCTCAGAGATTAATAATGAATGAATACGAAAGGTTATTCACCAACAGGCGGCAATCCGCTCCGTAAGGTTATTCCCACAATTTAATAGAATTTGAGTACAAAGAGTTATTCACCAAACAGGCGGCAATCCGCTCCGTAAGGTTATTCTCAGAGATTAATAATGAATGAATACGAAAGGTTATTCACCAACAGGCGGCAATCCGCTCCGTAAGGTTATTCCCACAATTTAATACATGGAAATAAAAGGCACGTCTTATGAGTAAGGAAGAAACAATATTATTATCGAGAATCAAATAATGATAATCCCTTACCATAGTATGTTTGAATAATGGAAGATGAAAAAGATGGTATCCCTTACCGTAACACGTGACTGGATATTGATTTAAATGAGGTTGATTAACTTGAACAGTACACGTATACTTATAGATCTTCACAAATACTCAAGATGACTTAAGCACACTTAGAGAGAACTTTCACAAGAAGTATTTAGAGAGAGAAAGAAAGAACAAGTAAGGAAGTTTATGAAAAATCCTTAAGTTAAGGCTTCTATTTATAGCCAAAAATCTTATCATTCATTTAATCTAAACCATTCATTTAAAGATCATCTTTTAATCTACACCATCCATTTCAAATATTATATTATCTTTAATCTACACCATTCATTTCATATCACCTAATAATCACCTAACTTTATATTATAAACAAATCAATTTAATTATTCAACAATAATTCACACTTTAATCTACACCATTCATTTCATATCACCTAATAATCACCTAACTTTATATTATAAACAAATCAATTCAATTATTCAACAATAATTCACACTTTAATCTACACCATTCATTTCATATCACCTAATAATCACCTAACTTTATATTATAAACAAATAACTTTATCAATTCAATTATTATGACTAATTGTTATAAATACAGTATAGTTAGCTCTTAGATATCAAGTCAATAAATTAATGAAATACAACTGTTTAAATAACATCATAATAGAGATAACAATAATGTAAAATAAAGCATACGTTACTGTGTAATGACAATTATTGATTCAATAATGTGAATTACTGTGCATATGTTACTGTGACAATTATTAGGTTCAATAATTTTAAAAACAGTGCAACAACAATTATTGACTCAATGATATAAAATACAGTGTAATGACAATTATTAAATCAATAATGCAAAATACTGTGTAACAACAATTATTGAATTGATAATATAAAATATTATGCAGTGACAATTATCGATGAAATGATGCGTAACAGTTACGGTGTCAATTATCAGACCAAAAATATGAGACACTATGCAATACCGTGTGTTACTGTTGTGACGCCCCCAAATCTGGGCCCACACAGCCCAAACTTGAGTCGTCAAAATACTACAACAAAATTATTACAACAAAGCACAACGTACAACAATACAGTGTATAATAATACACAACTAAGTCTTCACTATTATTGCCACACTATTTTACAAAACGTGAAGACTATGATAACTATTCCTCGAACCCTCACTCCATTCCCCGACTAGACCCTGTTATGTTTTCATCTCCTGTTGAAAAACAATGGAACAAAAGAAAGGGTGAGCTCAAATAGCCCAGTAAAGAATATCATGACTAAGATAATGACGAATAAATTATCATTAGTCTTCAACAGTTGAGTTCTTGATAATACAATAGACTACAAGGTTTATATCAAAAACTGCAGTTAAATTCTTAAACAACGTTCAGATCAATAATAGCAGCGGAATGAGTAATCTATTAGAAGAATAATGCAGACTATAATGTCCACTCGGTTCTCTTTTTAGGAAAAACATCATCAACTTTTATCATCTGAAATATCATTAGTCAAGATAATACAAATTCACAGTTCCTGATCATAATCATGCACATCAACAGTTCATCTTTGTACTACGGGCCAAAGATATTCAATATAGCACCAACGGTCATGATTATACCAGATTCAGCCTTTGGTCATAATCATACCAAACAACAGTTCATCTTTGCACTACGGGCCAAAGAGAACATTCACCACGTGCCATAAAAAACACCGAACAGATGTATCGCCTTTAACCTATTATATCGCCTTTAACCTATCATCTGTTCAACAAATATATCACATTTGTGCCCCCCGGCCACAGATATTCACAACAGCTTGATTTTTGGATGATTAGAATGATATAAATGATGAACAGAAGAAATAGGATAACAATAAGTATCGGAAGTTTACTTTGTACAGATTCAAATAATGTCCAAATTGTCAACATGATGTGGAGTGAAATTTAAAAATGATATTCAAGATCCACAGTTCAGAATAACGGTTACAATTCAATAGAAAGGTTCACGTAAATAGGAAGGTTCAGTTGAAATAATGAAGTTCAACTATTATGGAACATATAATATTTTCAGGAATTATAGAAGTAATAGTTCCATAATAAATTTCGATTTAGGAGTATGAAAGAAAATAATATCCCTTACCGTAGCAGGTTTGATTAACAAAAGGTGAAGGAAATTAATACAAAGGGTTATTCACCAACAGGCGGCAATCCGCTCCGTAAGGTTATTCCCACAATTTAATAGAATTTGAGTACAAAGAGTTATTCACCAAACAGGCGGCAATCCGCTCCGTAAGGTTATTCTCAGAGATTAATAATGAATGAATACGAAAGGTTATTCACCAACAGGCGGCAATCCGCTCCGTAAGGTTATTCCCACAATTTAATAGAATTTGAGTACAAAGAGTTATTCACCAAACAGGCGGCAATCCGCTCCGTAAGGTTATTCTCAGAGATTAATAATGAATGAATACGAAAGGTTATTCACCAACAGGCGGCAATCCGCTCCGTAAGGTTATTCCCACAATTTAATACATGGAAATAAAAGGCACGTCTTATGAGTAAGGAAGAAACAATATTATTATCGAGAATCAAATAATGATAATCCCTTACCATAGTATGTTTGAATAATGGAAGATGAAAAAGATGGTATCCCTTACCGTAACACGTGACTGGATATTGATTTAAATGAGGTTGATTAACTTGAACAGTACACGTATACTTATAGATCTTCACAAAAACTCAAGATGACTTAAGCACACTTAGAGAGAACTTTCATAAGAAGTATTTAGAGAGAGAAAGAAAGAACAAGTAAGGAAGTTTATGAAAAATCCTTAAGTTAAGGCTTCTATTTATAGCCAAAAATCTTATCATTCATTTAATCTAAACCATTCATTTAAAGATCATCTTTTAATCTACACCATCCATTTCAAATATTATATTATCTTTAATCTACACCATTCATTTCATATCACCTAATAATCACCTAACTTTATATTATAAACAAATCAATTTAATTATTCAACAATAATTCACACTTTAATCTACACCATTCATTTCATATCACCTAATAATCACCTAACTTTATATTATAAACAAATCAATTCAATTATTCAACAATAATTCACACTTTAATCTACACCATTCATTTCATATCACCTAATAATCACCTAACTTTATATTATAAACAAATAACTTTATCAATTCAATTATTATGACTAATTGTTATAAATACAGTATAGTTAGCTCTTAGATATCAAGTCAATAAATTAATGAAATACAACTGTTTAAATAACATCATAATAGAGATAACAATAATGTAAAATAAAGCATACGTTACTGTGTAATGACAATTATTGATTCAATAATGTGAATTACTGTGCATATGTTACTGTGACAATTATTAGGTTCAATAATTTTAAAAACAGTGCAACAACAATTATTGACTCAATGATATAAAATACAGTGTAATGACAATTATTAAATCAATAATGCAAAATACTGTGTAACAACAATTATTGAATTGATAATATAAAATATTATGCAGTGACAATTATCGATGAAATGATGCGTAACAGTTACGGTGTCAATTATCAGACCAAAAATATGAGACACTATGCAATACCGTGTGTTACTGTTGTGACGCCCCCAAATCTGGGCCCACACAGCCCAAACTTGAGTCGTCAAAATACTACAACAAAATTATTACAACAAAGCACAACGTACAACAATACAGTGTATAATAATACACAACTAAGTCTTCACTATTATTGCCACACTATTTTACAAAACGTGAAGACTATGATAACTATTCCTCGAACCCTCACTCCATTCCCCGACTAGACCCTGTTATGTTTTCATCTCCTGTTGAAAAACAATGGAACAAAAGAAAGGGTGAGCTCAAATAGCCCAGTAAAGAATATCATGACTAAGATAATGACGAATAAATTATCATTAGTCTTCAACAGTTGAGTTCTTGATAATACAATAGACTACAAGGTTTATATCAAAAACTGCAGTTAAATTCTTAAACAACGTTCAGATCAATAATAGCAGCGGAATGAGTAATCTATTAGAAGAATAATGCAGACTATAATGTCCACTCGGTTCTCTTTTTAGGAAAAACATCATCAACTTTTATCATCTGAAATATCATTAGTCAAGATAATACAAATTCACAGTTCCTGATCATAATCATGCACATCAACAGTTCATCTTTGTACTACGGGCCAAAGATATTCAATATAGCACCAACGGTCATGATTATACCAGATTCAGCCTTTGGTCATAATCATACCAAACAACAGTTCATCTTTGCACTACGGGCCAAAGAGAACATTCACCACGTGCCATAAAAAACACCGAACAGATGTATCGCCTTTAACCTATTATATCGCCTTTAACCTATCATCTGTTCAACAAATATATCACATTTGTGCCCCCCGGCCACAGATATTCACAACAGCTTGATTTTTGGATGATTAGAATGATATAAATGATGAACAGAAGAAATAGGATAACAATAAGTATCGGAAGTTTACTTTGTACAGATTCAAATAATGTCCAAATTGTCAACATGATGTGGAGTGAAATTTAAAAATGATATTCAAGATCCACAGTTCAGAATAACGGTTACAATTCAATAGAAAGGTTCACGTAAATAGGAAGGTTCAGTTGAAATAATGAAGTTCAACTATTATGGAACATATAATATTTTCAGGAATTATAGAAGTAATAGTTCCATAATAAATTTCGATTTAGGAGTATGAAAGAAAATAATATCCCTTACCGTAGCAGGTTTGATTAACAAAAGGTGAAGGAAATGAATACAAAGGGTTATTCACCAACAGGCGGCAATCCGCTCCGTAAGGTTATTCCCACAATTTAATAGAATTTGAGTACAAAGAGTTATTCACCAAACAGGCGGCAATCCGCTCCGTAAGGTTATTCTCAGAGATTAATAATGAATGAATACGAAAGGTTATTCACCAACAGGCGGCAATCCGCTCCGTAAGGTTATTCCCACAATTTAATAGAATTTGAGTACAAAGAGTTATTCACCAAACAGGCGGCAATCCGCTCCGTAAGGTTATTCTCAGAGATTAATAATGAATGAATACGAAAGGTTATTCACCAACAGGCGGCAATCCGCTCTGTAAGGTTATTCCCACAATTTAATACATGGAAATAAAAGGCACGTCTTATGAGTAAGGAAGAAACAATATTATTATCGAGAATCAAATAATGATAATCTCTTACCATAGTATGTTTGGATAATGGAAGATGAAAAAGATGGTATCCCTTACCGTAACACGTGACTGGATATTGATTTAAATGAGGTTGATTAACTTGAACAGTACACGTATACTTATAGATCTTCACAAAAACTCAAGATGACTTAAGCACACTTAGAGAGAACTTTCACAAGAAGTATTTAGAGAGAGAAAGAAAGAACAAGTAAGGAAGTTTATGAAAAATCCTTAAGTTAAGGCTTCTATTTATAGCCAAAAATCTTATCATTCATTTAATCTAAACCATTCATTTAAAGATCATCTTTTAATCTACACTATCCATTTCAAATATTATATTATCTTTAATCTACACCATTCATTTCATATCACCTAATAATCACCTAACTTTATATTATAAACAAATCAATTTAATTATTCAACAATAATTCACACTTTAATCTACACCATTCATTTCATATCACCTAATAATCACCTAACTTTATATTATAAACAAATCAATTCAATTATTCAACAATAATTCACACTTTAATCTACACCATTCATTTCATATCACCTAATAATCACCTAACTTTATATTATAAACAAATAACTTTATCAATTCAATTATTATGACTAATTGTTATAAATACAGTATAGTTAGCTCTTAGATATCAAGTCAATAAATTAATGAAATACAACTGTTTAAATAACATCATAATAGAGATAACAATAATGTAAAATAAAGCATACGTTACTGTGTAATGACAATTATTGATTCAATAATGTGAATTACTGTGCATATGTTACTGTGACAATTATTAGGTTCAATAATTTTAAAAACAGTGCAACAACAATTATTGACTTGATAATATAAAATATTATGCAGTGACAATTATAGATGAAATGATGCGTAACAGTTACAGTGTCAATTATCAGACCAAAAATATGAGACACTATGCAATACCGTGTGTTACTGTAGAGTACCGAGTGCTACAGAAAATACCAATAACTACCGTATGCTACTATTCTTTTATCACCGGTATTTTAACAGTTCCGTTGACTATTTTTATTTAAAAAGGTTATTTCTGTCGTTTTCTATATCCGACAAATATTCCGTTGTGGGGTCCACCAATAATTTGTTATTTCGGCGCCGTCGGACCAAACGAATATTCTCCGACCAAACGAATATTCCCCGACAAAGCGAATATTGTCCGACAAAATAAAATTTGCACATAACATCCTTAACTTTTAACTTTATCGATTTAACCACTTACTGTTTAAAAAAAATATCTATATGAAGAAAAATTAAATTTTGTATTTCATAAAATTCGGGGTCTTACAACCTCCCCTCCTTATGAAATTTCGTCCCCGAAATTGACGTACCTGACATATCGAAGAGGTAAGGATACTTAGATTTCATCTCAGATTCTAGCTCCCAGGTCATTTCCTCAGTATCTTGGTTCCTCCATAAAACCTTAACTTGAGGTATAACCTTTGAGCGTAGGATCTGCTCCTTCTTATCCAGGATCTTAACAGGTACCTCCTCGTATGTTAAATCCTCTGCTATAACGTCTGGTTCTAACTCAATGACGTGGTTTGGGTCCTTCACATATTTACGTAACATAGATATGTGAAAAACGTTATGGATGCGAGACATACTTGGTGGTAGGGCTAGTCTGTAGGCTACGGTTCCTATTCGATCGAGGATTTCAAATGGGCCAATAAATCGAGGGTTAAGCTTTCCTCTCTTTCCGAATCTCGTAACCCCTTTCCATGGAGAAACACGTAAGAATACATGATCTCCGACGTTGAAACTTTCGTCTCTCCGATGAAGATCAACATAACTCTTTTGTCGTTCTTGTGCGGTCTGTATTCGTTGTCGGATCATTTGGATCTTTTCGATCGTCAAGCGTACCAACTCGGGTCCCAACAATTTTGCTTCTCCTACCTCATTCCAACATATTGGAGAGCGACACTTCCTTCCATACAATGCCTCGAATGGAGCCATGCCTATGCTTGCTTGGTAACTGTTGTTGTAAGAAAATTCCACCAACGGCAAGTACTTATCCCAACTTCCTTTGAAGTCTAATACACAAAGTCTCAAAAGATCTTCGAGGGTCTGGATCGTCCTTTCCGATTGTCCGTCCGTTTGAGGATGGTATGCAGAACTAAAACGTAGTTCAGTGCCCATAGCTTTTTGTAGACTGATCCAAAAGCGTGAAGTGAATCTAGGATCTCGATCAGAAACTATGGAAACTGGCATGCCATGCAATCTCACGATCTCATTTATGTACATACCGGCAAGACGTTCAAGTGAAAAGTTTTCTCGTATAGGCAAGAAATGAGCAGATTTGGTCAATCTATCTACGATCACCCAAATTGCATCTAAGCCTTGAGAAACTTTTGGAAGACCCGTCACGAAGTCCATATTGATGTGTTCCCACTTCCATTCGGGAACTTCAAGTGATTGTAATGGACCTTTAGGAACTTGATGTTCTGCCTTGACACGTTGACAAGTTAGGCACCTTGAGATAAACTCCGCAATCTCTCTTTTCATATTGTTCCACCAAAATGTATGTCGAAGATCTCGATACATCTTGGTACCTCCTGGGTGGATTGCAAACGGCGTGTTGTGTGCCTCCATCATGATTTTATGCTTTAATTCAGGATCGTTAGGAACACAGAGTCGAGAGTTGACTCGAAGTATTCCTTTCTCGTCGATTCTTGCTTCGGGAATGACACCTTCTTGTACTTTCTTTATCATGTTTATCAGTTCCGGATCGGTAGCTTGAGCAGCTTTAATTTTATCGATTAAAGTTGGTTCTACTCGCACGTGAGCAATCTTCGAGTGGGTCCCTGGTGTCTTTAGCTCTATCTCCATCTTTTGCAAGTCGTACAAAATACACTTTTGTGTTGTCAGCAGTGCACTTGTACTTGCATAAGATTTTCTGCTCAAAGCGTCAGCTACAACGTTCGCCTTTCCTGGGTGATACTGGATTGTGTGGTCATAATCCTTTAACAGCTCAAGCCAACGTCGTTGTCGCATGTTGAGTTCCTTCTGGGTGAAGAAATACTTGAGACTTTTATGATCCGTATAGATATCCACTTTTTCTCCGTACAAGTAGTGTCTCCAGATCTTCAACGCGAAAACGACTGCTGCCAACTCTAGATCATGAGTAGGATAATTTTTCTCATAATCTTTGAGTTGTCGAGAGGCGTAGGCTATAACCTTTCCATGTTGCATAAGGACACAGCCTAGACCTTTGCCAGAAGCATCGCTGTAGATAACAAATTCTCCTGATCCTGATGGTATGGTCAGAACAGGAGCTGAAACCAGTCTCTTCTTGAGTTCTTGGAAACTTTTCTCGCATTCCTCGCTCCATATGAATTTTGTGCTTTTCCGAGTAAGCTGCGTTAATGGAGTGGCGATTCGAGAAAATCCTTCTACGAATCTCCGATAATAACCAGCTAGACCCAGAAAACTTCGGACTTCGGTTACTGTTTTGGGTTGTTCCCAATTTAGTACCGTTTCAATCTTCGCAGGATCGACTGATATTCCTTTACTAGAAATCACATGCCCAAGAAACGCGACCTCCTCAAGCCAGAACTCACATTTCTTCAACTTGGCATATAATTTGTTTTCACGGAGCTTTTGTAGTATCAATCTCAGGTGTTGTTCATGATCCTCGCGACTCTTGGAGTATATGAGGATGTCATCAATAAAGACAACCACAAAATGATCCAAATGTTCCTTGAATATCCGGTTCATCATGTCCATGAAAGCTGCAGGAGCATTAGTTAGTCCAAAAGGCATGACTAAGAACTCATAATGCCCATAACGAGTTCTGAAAGCAGTCTTTGGAATGTCCTCAGCTTTAACCTTTAACTGATGATATCCAGAACGGAGATCAATCTTTGAGAAATGTTGAGCGCCTTGCAATTGATCAAACATGTCATCAATCCGAGGTAACGGATACCTGTTCTTGATGGTGACATGGTTCAATTCTCGGTAGTCAATGCACAATCTCATACTCCCGTCTTTCTTCTTCACAAATAGAACAGGAGCACCCCAAGGTGATGCACTCGGACGAATGAAACCGGTATCCAACAATTCCTGTAGTTGGACTTTTAACTCTTGAAGTTCAATGGGAGCCATTCGGTAGGGAGCTTTGGAAATGGGCTTGGTACCGGGTTCAAGATCAATATAAAAATCAATTTCACGGTTTGGGGGTAAGCCAGGAAGTTCTTCAGGAAAAACGTCAGGAAACTCATTAACAATGGGAATATCATTCAAGTTTGACGTATTTTTGTTCAAATCAGTGACATGAGCTAAAAAGGTTTGACATCCGTTTTTCAATAAACGAATGGCTTTATGGCTAGAAATAACAGTTATAGATTTCAATGGTTTAGTTGCTTGAATTTGCATGACAGGTTGATTAGGAATATGAAAACTAATAATCTTATGAAAACAATCAATTTTAGCATGATGGGTAGTCAACCAATCAATTCCTAAAATCACATCAAATTCACGCATCTCCAAAGAAATAAGGTCAACAGATAATGTGAGGTTGTTGATTTGAACTAGGCAAGATTTATAGACAGTAGATGTAATGGTCATTTCTCCTAATGGGGTTTCAACTGATAAGTCAAAGTCCAAGTTTTCAGGAGTTAAGTTTAAACGCTGAGCACATGCAGGTGAGATAAAAGAATGGGTAGAGCCAGTATCTAACAAAGCGTAGACTTCACGAGAATTTATGAATAGCTTACCGGTTATCACCTCGTTCGAGTTTCGCGCCATTTGGGATGTCACAACAAAAGCTCTCCCTTGAACTACAGATTTTCCTTTATCCGCGCTAGCTTTTGGTATCATCATTGCAGCTGGACTTGATTTTGTGGCAGGACAAAACCGCGCAAGATGACCCTCTTTCCCACAACTGTAGCACTTTTTAGACTGCAGAGTACAGTTTGGGCTGATGTGACCTTCCTGACCACACCTATAGCATCTCACTGGTGGTCGATCTTCTCCCCTTGAAACTGGGGTCGGTGCTGGTGTTGGTACTGGTGCTGGTGCCCTTCCATAATTATTATGGAATCTCTTTCTTTTGAAATTGTTCCCACTAGATTCTCCTCTTCTGTTATTTGGTGTGGAATTACCACCGAAGTGTTGGTTACCTCCTCGATGGTTGTCGTTCCTGTGGTTGTTGTCACTCCTTTCTCTATGCTGATCATTAACTCTTGGTTGCAATGTTTCATCTGTTTGCTCCACCCTTTGAGCCCTATCTACAACATCTGAATACAAACTGAATTTATGAGAACTAAGTTGTTGACGAATTTTGAGTCTCAAACCTCTCAGGAACATTCGACTCATTCGTGCTTCGTCATCTACTAGATGAGTCGCAAAACGAGACAGTTCAGCAAACTTAGCTTCATATTGAGAAACTGTCATGTTTCCCTGCTCCAGCTTAATGAATTCCACTTCCTTCATATGGCGGATGCTTTCTGGGAAGTACTTCTCGTTAAACAGTTCTTCGAATTCTGTCCAAGACATTTCGAGTGCTGAAGGTTGGATACGTTTTACCGCTTCCCACCAATGGTCCGCCTCACCTCGTAACATAAAAGTGGCAAATGGCACCTTCTGATCATCAGCGCATTGTAAGACATCAAGTATTTTTGTCGTCTGCTTCAGCCATGCCTCCGCTTTGAGTGGGTCAGGCTTCCCGTGGAATTCAGGTGGTCCTAATTCTTTAAATTGCTTAACAGTGACCATCCTCAAATTGCCAGCGTTTCTACCGTTATTATTGACTGGATTTCCTCTTCCTTGATTCTGTATGAACTGCATGAAATTCCTAAAGAATCCATCGTTCATCATGTTATCAGGAACATTATTTCCTGAGTTGGCAGGAGGATTGTTTGGGGCCTCTTGATTCTCGGCTACATTCGCTTCAGGCATTCCATAGTTAACCTCTTGATTTCCAGATGCCATACTAAACTGTGGTCACAAAATAAATGTTAGTTCAAATAAACTGACTCATCACTTCATGTTCCTACATTCAAATCGACTCATTAGATAATAAAATCTATTTTAGGTAGGACACACTAGTGACTGATTCTATTCGTCTCTCCCCTCCTAGTTCTACCCCAGATCGCCATTAAAGACCATATCCCTAAGCTCTGATGCCAACTGTGACGCCCCCAAATCTGGGCCCACACAGCCCAAACTTGAGTCGTCAAAATACTACAACAAAATTATTACAACAAAGCACAACGTACAACAATACAGTGTATAATAATACACAACTAAGTCTTCACTATTATTGCCACACTATTTTACAAAACGTGAAGACTATGATAACTATTCCTCGAACCCTCACTCCATTCCCCGGCTAGACCCTGTTATGTTTTCATCTCCTGTTGAAAAACAATGGAACAAAAGAAAGGGTGAGCTCAAATAGCCCAGTAAAGAATATCATGACTAAGATAATGACGAATAAATTATCATTAGTCTTCAACAGTTGAGTTCTTGATAATACAATAGACTACAAGGTTTATATCAAAAACTGCAGTTAAATTCTTAAACAACGTTCAGATCAATAATAGCAGCGGAATGAGTAATCTATTAGAAGAATAATGCAGACTATAATGTCCACTCGGTTCTCTTTTTAGGAAAAACATCATCAACTTTTATCATCTGAAATATCATTAGTCAAGATAATACAAATTCACAGTTCTTGATCATAATCATGCACATCAACAGTTCATCTTTGTACTACGGGCCAAAGATATTCAATATAGCACCAACGGTCATGATTATACCAGATTCAGCCTTTGGTCATAATCATACCAAACAACAGTTCATCTTTGCACTACGGGCCAAAGAGAACATTCACCACGTGCCATAAAAAACACCGAACAGATGTATCGCCTTTAACCTATTATATCGCATTTAACCTATCATCTGTTCAACAAATATATCACATTTGTGCCCCCCGGCCACAGATATTCACAACAGCTTGATTTTTGGATGATTAGAATGATATAAATGATGAACAGAAGAAATAGGATAACAATAAGTATCGGAAGTTTACTTTGTACAGATTCAAATAATGTCCAAATTGTCAACATGATGTGGAGTGAAATTTAAAAATGATATTCAAGATCCACAGTTCAGAATAACGGTTACAATTCAATAGAAAGGTTCACGTAAATAGGAAGGTTCAGTTGAAATAATGAAGTTCAACTATTATGGAACATATAATATTTTCAGGAATTATAGAAGTAATAGTTCCATAATAAATTTCGATTTAGGAGTATGAAAGAAAATAATATCCCTTACCGTAGCAGGTTTGATTAACAAAAGGTGAAGGAAATGAATACAAAGGGTTATTCACCAACAGGCGGCAATCCGCTCCGTAAGGTTATTCCCACAATTTAATAGAATTTGAGTACAAAGAGTTATTCACCAAACAGGCGGCAATCCGCTCCGTAAGGTTATTCTCAGAGATTAATAATGAATGAATACGAAAGGTTATTCACCAACAGGCGGCAATCCGCTCCGTAAGGTTATTCCCACAATTTAATAGAATTTGAGTACAAAGAGTTATTCACCAAACAGGCGGCAATCCGCTCCGTAAGGTTATTCTCAGAGATTAATAATGAATGAATACGAAAGGTTATTCACCAACAGGCGGCAATCCGCTCCGTAAGGTTATTCCCACAATTTAATACATGGAAATAAAAGGCACGTCTTATGAGTAAGGAAGAAACAATATTATTATCGAGAATCAAATAATGATAATCCCTTACCATAGTATGTTTGAATAATGGAAGATGAAAAAGATGGTATCCCTTACCGTAACACGTGACTGGATATTGATTTAAATGAGGTTGATTAACTTGAACAGTACACGTATACTTATAGATCTTCACAAAAACTCAAGATGACTTAAGCACACTTAGAGAGAACTTTCACAAGAAGTATTTAGAGAGAGAAAGAAAGAACAAGTAAGGAAGTTTATGAAAAATCCTTAAGTTAAGGCTTCTATTTATAGCCAAAAATCTTATCATTCATTTAATCTAAACCATTCATTTAAAGATCATCTTTTAATCTACACCATCCATTTCAAATATTATATTATCTTTAATCTACACCATTCATTTCATATCACCTAATAATCACCTAACTTTATATTATAAACAAATCAATTTAATTATTCAACAATAATTCACACTTTAATCTACACCATTCATTTCATATCACCTAATAATCACCTAACTTTATATTATAAACAAATCAATTCAATTATTCAACAATAATTCACACTTTAATCTACACCATTCATTTCATATCACCTAATAATCACCTAACTTTATATTATAAACAAATAACTTTATCAATTCAATTATTATGACTAATTGTTATAAATACAGTATAGTTAGCTCTTAGATATCAAGTCAATAAATTAATGAAATACAACTGTTTAAATAACATCATAATAGAGATAACAATAATGTAAAATAAAGCATACGTTACTGTGTAATGACAATTATTGATTCAATAATGTGAATTACTGTGCATATGTTACTGTGACAATTATTAGGTTCAATAATTTTAAAAACAGTGCAACAACAATTATTGACTTGATAATATAAAATATTATGCAGTGACAATTATAGATGAAATGATGCGTAACAGTTACAGTGTCAATTATCAGACCAAAAATATGAGACACTATGCAATACCGTGTGTTACTGTAGAGTACCGAGTGCTACAGAAAATACCAATAACTACCGTATGCTACTATTATTTTATCACCGGTATTTTAACAGTTCCGTTGACTATTTTTATTTAAAAAGGTTATTTCTGTCGTTTTCTATATCCGACAAATATTCCGTTGTGGGGTCCACCAATAATTTGTTATTTCGGCGCCGTCGGACCAAACGAATATTCCCCGACCAAACGAATATTCCCCGACAAAGCGAATATTGTCCGACAAAATAAAATTTGCACATAACATCCTTAACTTTTAACTTTATCGATTTAACCACTTACTGTTTAAAAAAAATATCTATATGAAGAAAAATTAAATTTTGTATTTCATAAAATTCGGGGTCTTACAACTGTAGAGTACCGAGTGCTACAGAAAATACCAATAACTACCGTATGCTACTATTCTTTTATCACCGGTATTTTAACAGTTCCGTTGACTATTTTTATTTAAAAAGGTTATTTCTGTCGTTTTCTATATCCGACAAATATTCCGTTGTGGGGTCCACCAATAATTTGTTATTTCGGCGCCGTCGGACCAAACGAATATTCCCCGACCAAACGAATATTGTCCGACAAAATAAAATTTGCACATAACATCCTTAACTTTTAACTTTATCGATTTAACCACTTACTGTTTAAAAAATATCTATATGAAGAAAAATTAAATTTTGTATTTCATAAAATTCGGGGTCTTACACTAGGTGTCTTGTGGAATAATGATACTTTTATTTTTCATTATTGTTCCACAGTTAGGCTTTTTAACTATGAATAAGAATATATTTTAATGCATGTTTTCTTCCGTAAAAGCATGCAGACTTAATAGTATTATGTGGCCCTCTTCTTTGATTGTCCCTTTTTTTGTTGATAATAATGGTTAATAGTAGTATAAGAATATCCACTTTTTAAAAGTTAATTTTAACAATTGATATGAATTTATTTAATTTATGTCAATATAATTACAAATATCATAACTTACTTAAAGTATATTCCTAATTATAAAATTTATTATTTTTAAAATTTAAATAAATCGTGATAATTTTGAGTTTAAAATCGACTTTTAAAAAGTCAATATTAGTCTTATAATAATTTAGAACAAAAAAGAATACAACTTTTCTTCTGTGATAATATTTATTTTTTCCGAAAACATCTATGATTGCGTATAACTTTTCTTCAATACATAACAAAGTAACATCAATAAAATAAAAAGGAAAAACAGAACATCAAGGCATTCGTACTTGTTTTGCGTATGTTGTCCATAGTTTTAAAAATCGAATCGGACTGTCAGTTCAACTGGTAAAAATCAGAATCAATTGGTATTTTGATCTGATTTGAGCACAAAAAATCAATTTTGTTCAAAACCCAATAAAACTGGTTATTGACCCAGTGACCGATTTTTTTTTTTTTGTACCTACAAAATTTTAATATTAAAATTAATCACATTTAGTAATATTGTAACTCAATTTTATTATGTTTTAATTTTATAAAAAATGAGATTTTTTAAAATTTTATAAATTACTAATAATATATATTTTTATATATTAATGACGTCGCTGAGTTAATAACAATTCGACCACTGATTAGATCAGTGACCCATCTATCCGATACTTTTTTCGATTCAATAATCAATTCGGATCTAAGAATTTTAATGCTGTCTAAATAGATAAGAGAGATGTCATCATCTATAACAATATATTTATATATATGTGACAATATTTAAATACAAATGCATGATTGCAAAGATTAGGTTTGGGTGGGGGCTGTTTTGTTGTGTGGTAGATAGTCACAGGCTATATGCTGATACTTCAGGCGAATTGAGAACAAGACAGAACACAAGGAGCCACGGGCCCAATGGTCGCTAACTAGTTTGGACCAGTTTCTGGATTACTTGGAGATGGAATAAAAAAAAAAACTTAGTAACGTATTGATGGGCAGCTCTAATTTGGGCCTACCATTAACATGGTGGGTTATTTTATAACAATGCCTACTAAAAGCTTTGGTTTGTTTGAGTTTTGTTGCTTGTCACCCTCTTTCAATCCTTGTCATTCGATTTCCTTCCCTCTCTTTTTGCCTTTAAAAGCCTTAAACCCACATATAGCAAGGCAAATGTTAAGAAATAATCTAGACATATCCAGCCCAAATTAGAGTTCCATTTTATATAAATCATGCATTTTAGGAAAAGTTGAATTTTTTTCTATTAAATCACCTAGCTTACTTAGTATATTAAATAACAGTATTCATTAATTATTTATAGAATAAATTTTTTAAAAGCAAGGCCTTGTACTAAAAAAAGGTTGAACCACTTTTCACTTTGAGACTCTTGTTTAGGTAACTCTTGGCCCAATATTCAGTAAGACGGATCCACAAGTTGGGCCCAATAATCACTGGGATGAAAATTGTTATGAGTAATTGTCAAGTTATACGTTTATAGATTGTCAACCCAGTTCATTAGTCTTTTCTCACGTAAAATAAGAGACCAAAAAGAAAGACGAGCAGTGGAAAAGAAGAAAATAACAACAGTTCCTTCTACGATCGAAAAGAAGGGGAAAAATTATCTATGTAACCTATAAAACTGATACCATTTATTACTATTGTTATTTTTAATATTATTATTATTATTATTATTTTGAATCAAAAAATTATGTATAAGTTATGTCTTACAAGTTCAAACAAATTTCCTTATATATTTCTTTTTAGTTATTCGTTAAAGTTAATAAGCTGCTGTTATAGTTTTTATTTTTTTGTGATTGTTGTGTTACAGTTGTATTTAATTTTCTGTTTTTGTAATTAAAATTATAGGAAAATACATATAGCTTTTTTCGTTAATAATGTTTGGTGTATGTAGAACTCCAAAAGATATATTTTTGAGTTTAATAATTTTTTGTTCGGCAAACAAGATTATCAAATAATGTGATTCGTTTATAAATTATAAAAGTATTAAATTTCGGTAGACAAACAAGCACATATACACACACATTCTCTATACTGTTGAAATATTTCACATAAATCTCACATCGGATAAATTCAAAAATTTAGATGAGTTAATTAGAATAACACAGTTTCAACCTAATAAATTACGTTTTTAGATAAGAAAGTGATCTAATATATTTGTTGGACCAATCTACACAAGTGTATGTTACATTATTGAGAATTGATGTTTGATGTGGGTGAGGTGTACTACAAGTGTTATCATCGATGGGCGCATTGGTGAGAATTGATGTGGGTGATGTGTATCACAGGTGCTATCATCCATCAATGGGCCCAAGTGGGTGAGGTGTATTACAAATGTTTTCGTCGATGAGCCCAATTATCAAGTTGGTATTTTACAGTGGAGCAGATTAGTGTGTTTTAAAGTCGGTTGAATATTTATCTCTCACGCGGTAGAGAGAATTATTCCCCAAAAAAAAAAAAAAAAATAAGAGAGAGAACAAAGATGATGTAGACAATTCGACATACCTTTAGCTTCTTTAGATCTAGCAAGATTTAATCCTTCGTGAGCAGTAATTTGTTCCTTTTTTACCTGTATAAGATGTGTAAAAACATAAGGTCCAAAACTTGGAACGAGGAACACAACAAGAATACCAAGTTCAAATAAACATGGCAATTTTGAACAAACACAAACAATAATTGACACCTCCGTTACCATGAGGACAAATTCATTCAAGTTTACCAATTAAAGAAAGGCATACAATTTTCCCTCATTTTAATTTTCTTTACATTTAAATAAAATTAAACAGTTAAAACGTACCGCACCATTCCTCTAACTTCTATTAATCACAATTTTAAAAAAGAAAAAGAAAGAAGAAGCAGACATTTCTTTTTTTTTTTATAGATTTATCTCAAAATTTTTTACATTTTTGGCTCTTTATTTTAAATTTTTCTGAGTCTAAATTAAGTGAATATTTTGATTCATACATGAATTAAGAAAGAAACTTTGCTTTTAAAATTTTAGTCATAACTCTTAAAGGAAGATATAAATAAAATAAAATAAAAGACTCTTTGGCAAATCATACTACCATTTAAACATAATACGTATGATTAATTAATTTAAGTCCAAGTTTCTTACCAAAATTTGGTAAACCACATCTGATAGCTGTACACGTTCAACTGGTCATGGATTATTAATCAAAAAATTCAAAGCATGCGCGTTTGGTCCGCGTCTAAAAAGGACAAAATTGGAGTATAAAAATAAATCAAAATATGGAGCCGTTGTTGGTCTTGACTCTTGCCACCGACCTCTTTTGACCACCCTTTCGGTCAAAACCTTTGATATATTATATTACTATTACAAAAACACCCTTCACAATTTCTATCTTTCAATGGTCAACATTCAACCTTCCTCCCTCCTACAACGTTTTTTTTTTTATTTTCAATATTTTTTTATACTAACCTTCTCATCTACGTTTTGAATGTTTGAACCGCGTAACCCTAACAATATATATATATATAGACTCTAGCTCATAACCAACTCATTCCAACAATAAACTCAACAAAACATTAATTTTTATATACTCCCTTACCTTCAAATTTCTCTCCCTAAAATTTGATTTTACTTGCTTGATAGTCAATATGATTTCTTCATGGAGAAAGAAAAGAGCTGCCCGCCAAGCCAACAAGAAGCAAGATTTGGATGATTTTTCCGGCATGGAGCTGTCGATTCCCAACCATTATCGTTGCCCGATTTCCCTCGATTTGATGAAAGATCCGGTGACTTTATCGACCGGAATAACGTATGATCGTCATAGCATCGAGACGTGGATTGAGGCTGGTAACAGAACTTGTCCCATAAGCAACCGAGTATTGAAGAGTTTAGAGCCAATTCCAAACCATACCATAAGAAAAATGATACAAGATTGGTGTGTCGATAATAGTTCATATGGCATTGAGAGAATTCCAACTCCTAGAATCCCCGTCAACTCGCATCAAGTCTCCGAGATTCTCTCCAAACTCGTGGCAGCACGACGACTAGAGGATGCCAGCGCGTGTCAACAACTGGTAGCCAAAATCAAGGGTTTGGCTAAAGAAAGTGAAAGAAATAAGCGATGCATTTTGGCTAATGGAACAGTTGGTGTTTTAGCCTCTACGTTTGAGGCATTATCAAATGTCCCATTTGACAAAAATGTTGTTGCTTTAGAGGAAATATTGTCAGCTTTATCAATAATGTCACCTTTCGATGCGGAATCCAAGTCTTTTCTTGGGGCAAATTCTTCTTTAAATTGCCTAGTATGGATTTTAAAGAGTGGAGATTTATCGGCCCGAACAAATGCAATTTTAGTTCTGAAAATTTTCCTTTCATCGGATCAGCAAAAAATGGACGAGTTTTCGGAAATCGAAGGTTCATTGGATGCATTAGTGAAATTGATCAAAGAGCCAATTTGCCCTACAACGACAAAAGCCTCTTTATTAGTCCTTTATCATACGGTTTCGGCTAATAAGACTAATAATGAGAAGGGAATAGAGAGAGTTGTTGAGATGGGATTGGTGGAAAGGCTACTAGAAATGATTGTGGACTCTGCAAAAAGCGTTTGCGAAAAGGCTTTAGGCGTTTTGAATGAAATTTGCGTGTACAAGAAAGGGAGAGAAAGAGCCTACGCGAATGCACTAACCATGCCAGTTTTAGTCAAGAAGATATTGCGAGTTTCAGACTTGGCGACAGAGTTTTCGGTGTCGATTATTTGGAAGCTGAGCAGGAATGAGGAAAGGGAAGATGGGAGTGGTGCTCTTGTCGAGGCTCTTCAAGTGGGGGCTTTTCAGAAGCTATTGTTGCTAATACAGTTCGGTTGCAGCGAGAGGATTAAAGACAAGGCCACGGATTTGTTGAAGTTGTTGAATTTGCACAGGGATAGGGTGGAGTGTATTGATTCTATGGATTTCAAGAATCTGAAAAGGCCTGCTTAAATTATTAAAGCAAGCATTACAATTGATTAGACTAGTTTAATTTTTCACACAGGAATTTATAAGTTTGTTGTGGTAGGAGTGATTTTTTATTAATACAAAAAATGTACAGAAATCGTTTAGTATAGTACTGATTTATACCAATCAAATTCTTTTTTATGTCTATATATTTAAGGGACTAGGACCACTTGTAGAGGGCATTAAACGTATCATGAGACTATCTATATAAAGTCTTTATGGATAACAGGATAGGTAATCTGTTGCAAACTAATACTATAGGATGTGAAGTCACTTAATCGTAAATTAAATAATTTATTATTGATTTTTTAAAAGTCAATATTTAAATTTAAAATTTACATAATTCTTTTTAAATTTTAAAATAATTAATCTTAATACTTTGTAGGTGCTTTATAATATTAATAATTATATTGACTTAAACAATTCATTGTCAATTTTGAGTTTAAAGATATTTGAAATTGATTTTCTTTAAATAATATTGATTTTATAATTTAAAACGGATGAAGTACTACTTATAATAGCTTTGTTTTAAAATAAAAATAAATCACGCAAATTTTGCATCATTTACTTTGAACAGTCAATTTAAAATCATATATTTTCAAATATACAAAATAATTAATTATGCTATTGGTAGCTGTCGTTAACACTCCAAAATTAATCCTTACTTTCAATCACAAACTCAGTATAATAGCAAGTAAGGGTCGAACCCACAGAGAATGATTAATTTATTTTTATGCAATGTAAATTAGATTTGGGGGTTTTGAACTAACTATAATTAACTAAATAAATAAAAGTAAATTAATAAAATTAATTAATAAATTAAAAACTTCAGTTCAATCTCACCCTTACAGTTAATAGATCAATCAATCAAAATATATTTTTATCCTTCCATGAAACTAATAACCCTAGATAACAACAAGCACTGCTATCCGAAATTTCTCATAATTTTAATCTAACAAAACAAGCTCTTCATTAGATTCTAACCATTATACAACCTAGAACAAGCTCTCTAAATTTAATATAATGGAAGCATTAATCACAAGGAAATTAGATTATTCTAAGCAACAATCTCATAAGCTCGGATTGTTTAACTTACATCATGATAACCATAGCAATAAATAAAAGTTTGACCACAATCATCTATCACTATTCACTACCAACGATTAGGAACAATATCAATTACACGTAATATAATTCCTAAATCTAGCAATTGATAATAATTTGATTAACTCAACAGGCCAAAATTAAATCAATCAAACCCAATATCAAATAAACAATTAAAACAGATTATCATAAATAATTTCATATGAGGAAAAATAAATAATATTACTGAATTAATTAAATCATTAATTATAATCGGGTTTCAAATTCCCTAGAACTGAATATTAAAATTAGTCAAACATAATAAAAATAATGGATAATAAAAACCTGAAAGAGAAAGCTCCTAATTATCTCTAACAATCTGCTAATAATTAAAAAAATAATCTAATCTAATGTATTTATAGAAGTACAATAATAATCCTAAGCTAATGTGTAAGACCCCGAATTTTATGAAATACAAAATTTAATTTTTCTTCATATATATTTTTTTTGAAACAGTAAGTGGTTAAATTAATAAAATTGAAAGTTAAGGATGTTATGTGCAAATTTTATTTTGTCGGACAATATTCGCTTTGTCGGGGAATATTCGTTTGGTCGGGGAATATTCGTGCCGTACGACGGCGCCGAAATAATAAATTATTGGTGAACCCCACAACGGAATATTTGTCGGATATAGAAAACGACAGAAGTAACCTTTTTAAATAAAAATAGTCAACGGAACTGTTAAAATACCGGTGATAAAAGAATAGTAGCATACGGTAGTTTAAGTTAATCAACCTCATTTAAATCAATATCCAGTCACGTGTTGAGGTAAGGGATACCATCTTTTTCATCTTCCATTATTCAAACATACTATGGTAAGGGATTATCATTATTTGATTCTCGATAATAATATTGTTTCTTCCTTACTCATAAGACGTGCCTTTTATTTCCATGTATTAAATTGTGGGAATAACCTTACGGAGCGGATTGCCGCCTGTTGGTGAATAACCTTTCGTATTCATTCATTATTAATCTCTGAGAATAACCTTACGGAGCGGATTGCCGCCTGTTTGGTGAATAACTCTTTGTACTCAAATTCTATTAAATTGTGGGAATAACCTTACGGAGCGGATTGCCGCCTGTTTGGTGAATAACTCTTTGTACTCAAATTCTATTAAATTGTGGGAATAACCTTACGGAGCGGATTGCCGCCTGTTTGGTGAATAACTCTTTGTACTCAAATTCTATTAAATTGTGGGAATAACCTTACGGAGCGGATTGCCGCCTGTTGGTGAATAACCCTTTGTATTAATTTCCTTCACCTTTTGTTAATCAAACCTGCTACGGTAAGGGATATTATTTTCTTTCATACTCCTAAATCGAAATTTATTATGGAACTATTGCTTCTATAATTCCTGAAAATATTATATGTTCCATAATAGTTGAACTTCATTATTTCAACTGAACCTTCCTATTTACGTGAACCTTTCTATTGAATTGTAACCGTTATTCTGAATTGTGGATCTTGAATATCATTTTTAAATTTCACTCCACATCATGTTGACAATTTGGACATTATTTGAATCTGTACAAAGTAAACTTCCGATACTTATTGTTATCCTATTTCTTCTGTTCATCATTTATATCATTCTAATCATCCAAAAATCAAGCTGTTGTGAATATCTGTGGCCGGGGGCACAGATGTGATATATTTGTTGAACAGATGATAGGTTAAAGGCGATATAATAGGTTAAAGGCGATACATCTGTTCGGTGTCTTTTATGGCACGTGGTGAATGTTCTCTTTGGCCCGTAGTGCAAAGATGAACTGTTGTTTGGTGTGATTATGACCAAAGGCTGAATCTGGTATAATCATGACCGTTGGTGTTATATTGAATGTCTTTGGCCCGTAGTGCAAAGATGAACTGTTGATCTGCATGATTATGATCAGGAACTGTGAATTTGTATTATCTTGACTAATGATATTTCAGATGATAAAAGTTGATGATGTTTTTCCTAAAAAGAGAACCGAGTGGACATTATAGTCTGCATTATTCTTCTAATAGATTACTCATTCCGCTGCTATTATTGATCTGAACGTTGTTTAAGAATTTAACTGCAGTTTTTGATATAAACCTTGTAGTCTATTGTATTCTATCAAGAACTCAACTGTTGAAGACTAATGATAATTTATTCGTCATTATCTTAGTCATGATATTCTTTACTGGGCTATTTGAGCTCACCCTTTCTTTTGTTCCATTGTTTTTCAACAGGAGATGAAAACATAATAGGGTCTAGCCGGGGAATGGAGTGAGGGTCCGAGGAATAGTTATCATAGTTTTCACGTTTTGTAAAATAGTGTGGCAATAATAGTGAAGACTTAGTTGTGTATTATTATACACTGTATTGTTGTACGTTGTGCTTTGTTGTAATAATTTTGTTGTAGTCTTTTGACGACTCAAGTATGGGCTGTGTGGACCCAGATTTGGGGGCGTCACAGTTGGCATCAGAGCTTAGGGATATGGTCTTTAATGGAGATCTGGGGTAGAACTAGGAGGGGAGAGACGAATAGAATCAGTCACTAGTGTGTCCTACCTAAAATAGATTTTATTATCTAATGAGTCGATTTAAATGTAGGAACATGAAGTGATGAGTCAGTTTATTTGAACTAACATTTATTTTGTGACCACAGTTAAGTATGGCATCTGAAAATCAAGAGGTTAACTATGGAATACCCGAAGCAAATGTAGCCGAGAATCAAGAGGCCCCAAACAATCCTCCTGCCAACTCAGGAAATAATGTTCCTGATAACATGATGAACGATGGATTCTTTAGGAATTTCATGCAGTTCATACAGAATCAAGGAAGAGGAAATCCAGTCAATAATAACGGTAGAAACGCTGGCAATATGAGGATGGTCACTGTTAAGCAATTTAAAGAATTAGGACCACCTGAATTCCACGGGAAGCCTGACCCACTCAAAGCGGAGGCATGGCTGAAGCAGACGACAAAAATACTTGATGTCTTACAATGCGCTGATGATCAGAAGGTGCCATTTGCCACTTTTATGTTACGAGGTGAGGCGGACCATTGGTGGGAAGCGGTAAAACGTATCCAACCTTCAGCACTCGAAATGTCTTGGACAGAATTCGAAGAACTGTTTAACGAGAAGTACTTCCCAGAAAGCATCCGCCATATGAAGGAAGTGGAATTCATTAAGCTGGAACAGGGAAACATGACAGTTTCTCAATATGAAGCTAAGTTTGCTGAACTGTCTCGTTTTGCGACTCATCTAGTAGATGACGAAGCACGAATGAGTCGAATGTTCCTGAGAGGTTTGAGACTCAAAATTCGTCAACAACTTAGTTCTCATAAATTCAGTTTGTATTCAGATGTTGTAGATAGGGCTCAAATGGTGGAGCAAACAAATGAAACATTGCAGCCAAGAGTTAATGATCAGCATAGAGAAAGGAGTGACAACAACCACAGGAACGAGAACCATCGAGGAGGTAACCAACACTTCAGTGGTAATTCCACACCAAATAACAGAAGAGGAGAATCTAGTGGGAACAATTTCAAAAGAAAGAGATTCCATAATAATTATGGAAGGGCACCAGCACCAGTACCAACACCAGCACCGACCCCAGTTTCAAGGGGAGAAGATCGACCACCAGTGAGATGCTATAGGTGTGGTCAGGAAGGTCACATCAGTCCAAACTGTACACTGCAGTCCAAAAAGTGCTACAGTTGTGGGAAAGAGGGTCATCTTGCGCGGTTTTGTCCTGCCACAAAATCAAGTCCAGCTGCAATGATGATACCAAAAGCTAGCGCGGATAAGGGAAAATCAGTAGTTCAAGGGAGAGCTTTTGTTGTGACATCCCAAATGGCGCGAAACTCGAACGAGGTGATAACCGGTAAGCTATTCATAAATTCTCGTGAAGTCTACGCTTTGTTAGATACTGGCTCTACCCATTCTTTTATCTCACCTACATGTGCTCAGCGTTTAAACTTAACTCCTGAAAATTTGGACTTTGACTTATCAGTTGAAACCCCATTAGGAGAAATGACCATTACATCTACTGTCTATAAATCTTGCCTAGTTCAAATCAACAACCTCACATTACCTGTTGACCTTATTTCTTTGGAGATGCATGAATTTGATGTGATTTTAGGAATTGATTGGTTGACTACCCATCATGCTAAAATTGATTGTTTTCATAAGATTATTAGTTTTCATATTCCTAATCAACCTGTCATGCAAATTCAAGCAACTAAACCATTGAAATCTATAACTGTTATTTCTAGCCATAAAGCCATTCGTTTATTGAAAAACGGATGTCAAGCCTTTTTAGCTCATGTCACTGATTTGAACAAAAATACGTCAAACTTAAATGATATTCCCATTGTTAATGAGTTTCCTGACGTTTTTCCTGAAGAACTTCCTGGCTTACCCCCAAACCGTGAAATTGATTTTTATATTGATCTTGAACTCGGTACCAAGCCCATTTCCAAAGCTCCCTACCGAATGGCTCCCATTGAACTTCAAGAGTTAAAAGTCCAACTACAGGAATTGTTGGATACCGGTTTCATTCGTCCGAGTGCATCACCTTGGGGTGCTCCTGTTCTGTTTGTGAAGAAGAAAGACGGGAGTATGAGATTGTGCATTGACTACCGAGAATTGAACCATGTCACCATCAAGAACAGGTACCCGTTACCTCGGATTGATGACATGTTTGATCAATTGCAAGGCGCTCAACATTTCTCAAAGATTGATCTCCGTTCTGGATATCATCAGTTAAAGGTTAAAGCTGAGGACATTCCAAAGACTGCTTTCAGAACTCGTTATGGGCATTATGAGTTCTTAGTCATGCCTTTTGGACTAACTAATGCTCCTGCAGCTTTCATGGACATGATGAACCGGATATTCAAGGAACATTTGGATCATTTTGTGGTTGTCTTTATTGATGACATCCTCATATACTCCAAGAGTCGCGAGGATCATGAACAACACCTGAGATTGATACTACAAAAGCTCCGTGAAAACAAATTATATGCCAAGTTGAAGAAATGTGAGTTCTGGCTTGAGGAGGTCGCGTTTCTTGGGCATGTGATTTCTAGTCAAGGAATATCAGTCGATCCTGCGAAGATTGAAACGGTACTAAATTGGGAACAACCCAAAACAGTAACCGAAGTCCGAAGTTTTCTGGGTCTAGCTGGTTATTATCGGAGATTCGTAGAAGGATTTTCTCGAATCGCCACTCCATTAACGCAGCTTACTCGGAAAAGCACAAAATTCATATGGAGCGAGGAATGCGAGAAAAGTTTCCAAGAACTCAAGAAGAGACTGGTTTCAGCTCCTGTTCTGACCATACCATCAGGATCAGGAGAATTTGTTATCTACAGCGATGCTTCTGGCAAAGGTCTAGGCTGTGTCCTTATGCAACATGGAAAGGTTATAGCCTACGCCTCTCGACAACTCAAAGATTATGAGAAAAATTATCCTACTCATGATCTAGAGTTGGCAGCAGTCGTTTTCGCGTTGAAGATCTGGAGACACTACTTGTACGGAGAAAAAGTGGATATCTATACGGATCATAAAAGTCTCAAGTATTTCTTCACCCAGAAGGAACTCAACATGCGACAACGACGTTGGCTTGAGCTGTTAAAGGATTATGACCACACAATCCAGTATCACCCGGGAAAGGCGAACGTTGTAGCTGACGCTTTGAGCAGAAAATCTTATGCAAGTACAAGTGCACTGCTGACAACACAAAAGTGTATTTTGTACGACTTGCAAAAGATGGAGATAGAGCTAAAAACACCAGGGACCCACTCGAAGATTGCTCACATGCGAGTAGAACCAACTTTAATCGATAAAATTAAAGCTGCTCAAGCTATCGATCCGGAACTGATAAACATGATAAAGAAAGTACTAGAAGGTGCCATTCCCGAAGCAAGAATCGACGAGAAATGAATACTTCGAGTCAACTCTCGACTCTGTGTTCCTAACGATCCTGAATTAAAACATAAAATCATGATGGAGGCACACAACACGCCGTTTGCAATCCACCCAGGAGGTACCAAGATGTATCGAGATCTTCGACATACATTTTGGTGGAACAATATGAAAAGAGAGATTGCGGAGTTTATCTCAAGGTGCCTAACTTGTCAACGTGTCAAGGCAGAGCATCAAGTTCCTAAAGGTCCATTACAATCACTTGAAGTTCCCGAATGGAAGTGGGAACACATTAATATGGACTTCGTGACGGGTCTTCCAAAAGTTTCTCAAGGCTTAGATGCAATTTGGGTGATCGTAGATAGATTGACCAAATCTGCTCATTTCTTGCCTATACGAGAAAACTTTTCACTTGAACGTCTTGCCGGTATGTACATAAATGAGATCGTGAGATTGCATGGCATGCCAGTTTCCATAGTTTCTGATCGAGATCCTAGATTCACTTCACGCTTTTGGATCAGTCTACAAAAAGCTATGGGCACTGAACTACGTTTTAGTTCTGCATACCATCCTCAAACGGACGGACAATCGGAAAGGACGATCCAGACCCTCGAAGATCTTTTGAGACTTTGTGTATTAGACTTCAAAGGAAGTTGGGATAAGTACTTGCCATTGGTGGAATTTTCTTACAACAACAGTTACCAAGCAAGCATAGGCATGGCTCCATTCGAGGCATTGTATGGAAGGAAGTGTCGCTCTCCAATATGTTGGAATGAGGTAGGAGAAGCAAAATTGTTGGGACCCGAGTTGGTACGCTTGACGACCGAAAAGATCCAAATGATCCGACAACGAATACAGACCGCACAAGAACGACAAAAGAGTTATGCTGATCTTCATCGGAGAGACGAAAGTTTCAACGTCGGAGATCATGTATTCTTACGTGTTTCTCCATGGAAAGGGGTTACGAGATTCGGAAAGAGAGGAAAGCTCAACCCTCGATTTATTGGCCCATTTGAAATCCTCAATCGAATAGGAACCGTAGCCTACAGACTAGCCCTACCACCAAGTATGTCTCGCATCCATAACGTTTTTCACATATCTATGTTACGTAAATATGTGAAGGACCCAAACCACGTCATTGAGTTAGAACCAGACGTTATAGCAGAGGATTTAACATACGAGGAGGTACCTGTTAAGATCCTGGATAAGAAGGAGCAGATCCTACGCTCAAAGGTTATACCTCAAGTTAAGGTTTTATGGAGGAACCAAGATACTGAGGAAATGACCTGGGAGCTAGAATCTGAGATGAAATCTAAGTATCCTTACCTCTTCGATATGTCAGGTACGTCAATTTCGGGGACGAAATTTCATAAGGAGGGGAGGTTGTAAGACCCCGAATTTTATGAAATACAAAATTTAATTTTTCTTCATATATATTTTTTTTGAAACAGTAAGTGGTTAAATTAACAAAATTGAAAGTTAAGGATGTTATGTGCAAATTTTATTTTGTCGGACAATATTCGCTTTGTCGGGGAATATTCGTGCCGTACGACGGCGCCGAAATAATAAATTATTGGTGGACCCCACAACGGAATATTTGTCGGATATAGAAAACGACAGAAGTAACCTTTTTAAATAAAAATAGTCAACGGAACTGTTAAAATACCGGTGATAAAAGAATAGTAGCATACGGTAGTTTATGGTATTTTCTGTAGCACACGGTACTCTACAGTAACACACGGTATTGCATAGTGTCTCATATTATTGGTCTGATAATTGACACCGTAACTGTTACGCATCATTTCATCGATAATTGTCACTGCATAATATTTTATATTATCAATTCAATAATTGTTGTTACACAGTATTTTGCATTATTGATTTAATAATTGTCATTACACTGTATTTTATATCATTGAGTCAATAATTGTTGTTGCACTGTTTTTAAAATTATTGAACCTAATAATTGTCACAGTAACATATGCACAGTAATTCACATTATTGAATCAATAATTGTCATTACACAGTAACGTATGCTTTATTTTACATTATTGTTATCTCTATTATGATGTTATTTAAACAGTTGTATTTCATTAATTTATTGACTTGATATCTAAGAGCTAACTATACTGTATTTATAACAATTAGTCATAATAATTGAATTGATAAAGTTATTTGTTTATAATATAAAGTTAGGTGATTATTAGGTGATATAAAATGAATGGTGTAGATTAAAGTGTGAATTATTGTTGAATAATTGAATTGATTTGTTTATAATATAAAGTTAGGTGATTATTAGGTGATATGAAATGAATGGTGTAGATTAAAGTGTGAATTATTGTTGAATAATTAAATTGATTTGTTTATAATATAAAGTTAGGTGATTATTAGGTGATATGAAATGAATGGTGTAGATTAAAGATAATATAATATTTGAAATGGATGGTGTAGATTAAAAGATGATCTTTAAATGAATGGTTTAGATTAAATGAATGATAAGATTTTTGGCTATAAATAGAAGCCTTAACTTAAGGATTTTTCATAAACTTCCTTACTTGTTCTTTCTTTCTTTCTCTAAATACTTCTTGTGAAAGTTCTCTCTAAGTGTGCTTAAGTCATCTTGAGTATTTGTGAAGATCTATAAGTATACGTGTACTGTTCAAGTTAATCAACCTCATTTAAATCAATATCCAGTCACGTGTTGAGGTAAGGGATACCATCTTTTTCATCTTCCATTATTCAAACATACTATGGTAAGGGATTATCATTATTTGATTCTCGATAATAATATTGTTTCTTCCTTACTCATAAGACGTGCCTTTTATTTCCATGTATTAAATTGTGGGAATAACCTTACGGAGCGGATTGCCGCCTGTTGGTGAATAACCTTTCGTATTCATTCATTATTAATCTCTGAGAATAACCTTACGGAGCGGATTGCCGCCTGTTTGGTGAATAACTCTTTGTACTCAAATTCTATTAAATTGTGGGAATAACCTTACGGAGCGGATTGCCGCCTGTTTGGTGAATAACTCTTTGTACTCAAATTCTATTAAATTGTGGGAATAACCTTACGGAGCGGATTGCCGCCTGTTTGGTGAATAACTCTTTGTACTCAAATTCTATTAAATTGTGGGAATAACCTTACGGAGCGGATTGCCGCCTGTTGGTGAATAACCCTTTGTATTAATTTCCTTCACCTTTTGTTAATCAAACCTGCTACGGTAAGGGATATTATTTTCTTTCATACTCCTAAATCGAAATTTATTATGGAACTATTGCTTCTATAATTCCTGAAAATATTATATGTTCCATAATAGTTGAACTTCATTATTTCAACTGAACCTTCCTATTTACGTGAACCTTTCTATTGAATTGTAACCGTTATTCTGAATTGTGGATCTTGAATATCATTTTTAAATTTCACTCCACATCATGTTGACAATTTGGACATTATTTGAATCTGTACAAAGTAAACTTCCGATACTTATTGTTATCCTATTTCTTCTGTTCATCATTTATATCATTCTAATCATCCAAAAATCAAGCTGTTGTGAATATCTGTGGCCGGGGGCACAGATGTGATATATTTGTTGAACAGATGATAGGTTAAAGGCGATATAATAGGTTAAAGGCGATACATCTGTTCGGTGTCTTTTATGGCACGTGGTGAATGTTCTCTTTGGCCCGTAGTGCAAAGATGAACTGTTGTTTGGTGTGATTATGACCAAAGGCTGAATCTGGTATAATCATGACCGTTGGTGTTATATTGAATGTCTTTGGCCCGTAGTGCAAAGATGAACTGTTGATCTGCATGATTATGATCAGGAACTGTGAATTTGTATTATCTTGACTAATGATATTTCAGATGATAAAAGTTGATGATGTTTTTCCTAAAAAGAGAACCGAGTGGACATTATAGTCTGCATTATTCTTCTAATAGATTACTCATTCCGCTGCTATTATTGATCTGAACGTTGTTTAAGAATTTAACTGCAGTTTTTGATATAAACCTTGTAGTCTATTGTATTCTATCAAGAACTCAACTGTTGAAGACTAATGATAATTTATTCGTCATTATCTTAGTCATGATATTCTTTACTGGGCTATTTGAGCTCACCCTTTCTTTTGTTCCATTATTTTTCAACAGGAGATGAAAACATAACAGGGTCTAGCCGGGGAATGGAGTGAGGGTCCGAGGAATAGTTATCATAGTTTTCACGTTTTGTAAAATAGTGTGGCAATAATAGTGAAGACTTAGTTGTGTATTATTATACACTGTATTGTTGTACGTTGTGCTTTGTTGTAATAATTTTGTTGTAGTCTTTTGACGACTCAAGTATGGGCTGTGTGGACCCAGATTTGGGGGCGTCACATAATGTGGAAAAGAAATCCAATTTGGAATCAAATTAATGCTCAAAATCCGAAATAATCCAATCTGCCAGCAATTACGCGCGCCCAAACACGCCTTTACGCGTCAGTTGACCGAAGTGAACGCGCCTGCTGACGTCATCGCTCGCCCGCCAGCTGCCAGCCGCACGCATCGCGTGCGTGTTTTACCCTTCTCAGCCGTCCGCGCATTGCGCGGACCAGTCCTTCAGCAGCCGCTCGCCGAAACGGCGTCGCTTCACTTCCTCTGCTTATCACGCCTAAGCGCGCATTGCGCGATCAAACTTCCTGATATTTACGGTTCTGTCCCTCCGCGTTTCAGCTTATTACAATTTTGCCCTTCCACCTTTAATTTCCTACAAAACAAAATATAAACTAATTAAAATTAAATAAAAATAATATAAAAATACTAAAAATCCTAAAAATACATAATAATAAATAAAACACCTAAAATACTAAAAATAAATAAAAACACATAAATAAAAAGAAATATAAAAATATTATAAAATTACCTAAATTAACATAAATTAACTAAAATCCTATAAAACCTATTAAAACCAAAATATGCTAAATAATTAAACATTTAAGCACACAATAAATATAAAAACTAAGTATTAGGGAATAAAAATATCGTATAATTTAGTCCTATCACTAAAATCAAAACTTTAAAGGTAAATTCTCATTTCAAGATGGAATTTGTAGACCAAAGGTTAATATAGTGGTGTAAATGTCACTCTCTTTCCCGTCTATGGTCATATAAATTTATTATATTGTAATAATATATGTTCTAAAATATATATATATACATATATATGCATAAGCTTGTTTGGGGAAATAGAGTGCCAAAACAGCATTTGTAGAAAATTAATTTCTTCGTTTCCCTTTCTGGACAGATCGAAGAAAGCTGTGTTTAGATATACCCAAATAAAAAGATACTCCATACATATATATATACATCCATATATATAGATAGATAGATGGATAGATATTTATCCAGAATTATAGATATATTGACATTATCAATTAAATAATTGAGTTGGCTAAAAGTTTGAAGGGTTGAGGATATTCAGAATAGGCTGCTGCTTAATTCTCTGACTCGTCTTCATTCTTTACTTCGAGTGTTATTTGGGGCCACCATGCAAAGGGCGGGTAGACGCCACCTCAGGCTTTTTATCTTGGAATTATCTTGGAATGCAATAATTTCTTCTTATTCTTTCCTCTTTTCGTTTTATTTATTTAATTTTTTTTTAATGATTAATGCTACTGAGACCTTAAAATTGAAAGCCCAATTTGATGCGTTAGTTGCTCACTAATTAATATTTATTAAATAAAAATCTATTATAAGATGTTAGCATGATAGTTAAAAGTGAGGCATTAGAACATTTAATAGGTTTTATGTTCAATTCTTATCGTGTGAGTATGTTATTCCAAACTTATTGAAAAAAATTAAAAGACCTCTCTCTCTCTCTCTCTCTTTATATATATATATATAGAGAGAGAGTATATATATAGAGAGAGAAAAGACATGTCTAAAATATATTTTTTTTAAATAGTATATTTTTGTTAAAACTACGTCATTTTAAGAGATAAGTAAAAAGGAGGAGAGAGAAAGTAAGTATGTGGAGAGAGAAATAATATTAAAAGAAAATTGTGATTATGATATTATTATTTTTTATATTTTTTCTCCTCAAAATGACGTAATTTTAATAAAGGTATGTTATTTAAAAGAGATATATTACTTAAAAAATATACTTTAAATTCGTCATATATATATATATATACAACTAATTCATGGGGTCTATTTTACAAGTGGTTATATTTCAACATTAATACATCAAGGCTACGTTTATTTGTAAAATATATACTTGGGATTGAACTATTTGTATTAATTTAAAACTATTTCGAACTTTTTTATTCCATGATGAGGGATTATTAGTCCATTCATGTTGGACTATTAGTCTCATAAAGCCTTTTAATAGCTTAAAATGAGGGAAACTATTAATTCCAAATTTATCATGAGATTGTATAATATCTCATAGATAGCCTTAAGAATGATTAAAAATAGTCCATATAACTATTTAAAAGACTATTAATCTCCTATCATGAGATAAATATAGTCCGACTTAGTGTTAAGTTAATACAAATAATCTAATCCCAAGTATATTTTTTACAAATAAACATAGCCCAAGTTATCAAAAGTTTGATTAAAAAGTTTATTCAATAAAGATATTTAAGTATAGAAATTATTGTTGACTTTGTTTTTTGTAGGTTGACGTGTTTGTGAATCTTAAACGAGAGAGAAGGGTAAAGAGAAGGATAATAATTAGGGAGTAAAAGTTGAGATTTATCTTTCTGAATTTTAATAGAAAATAAATCGATACACTTGGAGAGAATTTTAACGCAACGTTCCTTCCAATTTTTTTTTCCCCATATATGAAAATATTTGAAAATAAATTGATGAAAAACCTAAAAAAATTATATTTTAAAATACAAATTTGCCCTTATAATTATTTCTCAAAATTACTCCTATAACTCTAAAATAATAATGCAGTAATTTACATGTAATCTTCTTTTAAAAACTCACAAACACAATGAAAGAAATTTAATCTCTTTTCTCTTACAAATTTTAGCTTTTTAAACTCACGAACACATTGTTGGACTCTAAAAAACATTAATTTAAATAGTTTCTATAAAAACAAGTCGAAATTGCCCAAAGTATTGGGTTATCATATTGATGTCCAAAATAAAATGTTGGTGTTCTTTAGAGGCCCATTTAGAACGACACTTTTTGTTACAATACTTAGTGGGCTGCATGTATTCTACGAAATTTTTTGGTAACTGCGTTGTATGATCTGTAGCGTAATCTTTTGGGCTCAGTCCATTTAGGTAGTTAGCCCAAGTTATTTACTAGTAGTTACTAGAAAACTAATTAAAATACGAGAATTATATTTTTATGAAAAATTGTATTTTCACGTAATCGTTCTTACATGTACGACTCATATACTTTTTATATGAGATAAATTGTCTAAAAATATTATATTTATATATGCAAATATCAATTCATTTGTTACATAAAGGTGTCTTTTACATGGAATGAATTGTGGGTCATTTTATGGTATGGTTTGGTAGAATTATAAGACATAATCGTAATCAAATCGTCTAGTGCAGATAATATTATAGAAGTAATTATAATCGCAGTTAATCAAATTGTTCGATTACTAACGATTTTGGTTAATATTTTAGAGTTACTAGTTTTTTTCTATTAATATGTTTTCAAAAAATAAAATAAGTAAATAAGAAAGTTAATAATAAAAGTAGCATAAAAGTTCAAATCTCAACTATTACCCACTATTAATATTATTACTAACGCATTTATGAAATTATTAAAACTTAAAAATAACATTATGCAATAAAAAAAATATAAATAATCCCCACAAATTTGTTATACATGTATAATATGAAGAAGTAGAGAAAAAAATATATAAACAACTAAAAAATTAGCAACACATAATAAAACACAAGAGTTAGAAATAATAAAACACGAGTAACTACATTATAATTATTTTTATTCATTTACATAAAATATTTAATTAGAAAAAAAGAATTAATAAAATATTGACGAAAGATTAAGGTTTGGTTTATTATAAATTAAGTTTTGAAATTCCATTTGCCTTGCAGATTTTTACAATAAAGTTTGCAGCTCCCATATCAACTTGAAGAAAAGGGTCATTCCATATACAGTGATATACCTGCCCGGACCGATCCGACCAGCCAACACGAAAACCATTAAAAACCAGAGTGAGAGGCACAGACAGTTTGTGGAAATCGCGACAATCTCAAATTCCCAAGCCCCTAAATTCGATCACAACTGAAACCCTAAAAAACACATAATATTATCCCTCTCTTAGCTCATGAAACCTCCACGGAAATTTATAAATTTGACAATCAGTCACCATTATCTGTAAAGCCACTCAATCAAGAAAAGGAAACCTTAGGATTCATTTTCACCTTTCCATTCACAAATGTCTCTGCCTCCTGTAGAGTGTATATACATAACTGAAGACTGTATTAGAGAATGGAAAAACGGTAGCCCTCGTTTCAAGGGTCCGGAATCGGTCCCAACGCTTCGTTTCCTCTACGAGCTTTGCTGGACAATGGTATTCTATTTTTATTAATGTTTATGATAGATGGGTTTCATTAGTGTCCTGAAATTATATTAATTTTGTGTCTTTCTGATTGTTAGGTTCGCGGTGAACTGCCCTTTCAGAAGTGTAAATTGGCGTTGGACTCGGTTGAGTTTTCAGATAGAGATTTGGATGAAAACTTGGGCTCGAATTTTACGGATATTATTACCCAAATGGCTCAAGATGTGAGTTTTACTTGTATATGATGCATACACAATTAATGCCTGGTTAAGTTATGTTTTTTGATATTAAGTTTTTTTTTTTGGGAGCTAAGTTAGCTATTGATATTGATGCATAAATTCATTTTTATATTGTTGGGTCTTGGGTTCAAGTTATGGTAGTGTTTGGTAGGATCATAGTGTATAATTTGTTTGCTGTACAGCCTGTACCAGTGTACCATGAATCCATGATACTATATCAGTTGGATAGTGTTAAATATAATTACAGTCCAAGTAGTGAAATTATGCAAGGATGCTAGAGGTTAAAAATGGAAAGTTGGGTTACACAGGGATGTCATTGTGTAATCATACCAATGAATTTTATTCCAGTTCGCAGTCTAGTTGGTAGAGGTTTTGTAACTTTATTCCCATGAGCTGCATAATCAGTATCCCTTCTCCCTTCCCATCCTATTCACTGGCCAAAATAAAAACAATAATCTTAATAATAAGAAAAGTTGGGCTTTACATTACGTAGCGTGGACTGCACATTTGTGTGCCCAAGTGACTATTGATAAGTTGAATAGAAGATGTTGGCTACTTGTGGCAACATTCCCCTATTTTTGATATGTGGTCTATTTAAATAAGTTAACATCTTAAAAAGAGAAGTTGAAAAAAATGTTATCATCTCCAAATAATTTTTTTCCAACACTTGTAGTTCAACAAATAATATCCCTTCTGTGGATGTTTTAGCTGGCAGGGGAGACCTTTGGCACATAATTAAGACATGCTGAAAACATATTATAATTTTATACACTATTTAAGTATATTTTTTGCTTTTTCACTATATTCTATAATATATATCATTGCCATGACATAGCATAAGTTCTTGGTTATTATTGTGTATTCCTCATTGCACTTGTTTAATAATTTGCAGCTTACGATGCCCGGAGAGTATCGCGCCCGCCTCATCAAACTGGCAAGTATCTCATTGAAAATTCTTTTTCTTGTTTTGTTCATATATTTATATTTATTTGTTAGCTTAAGGTATTAGTTGTGTTTCTATTATTGTGCTTGACATATTTTATTCAATTCGATTCCTATTTTGATGCATTATTTCCTTAAAAGGTCTTCGATTTACGTCTTAGCTTTGAGGTTGAATTTGGGTAATTGTGGTATTGTGCAACTGTTGATTTTTTAATATATTCAATTATAGAAGTTGTTGCTTCAATTGAATAGGGTGTTGCTGTTGGCGTGAAACAAAATGAATGAGTAATGGATCGAATTGGAAAACACTAGTTCTGTTAACAGTGAAAATGAGGTTGTTCAAATGGTCAATCATTTGGTCATTTTATCATGGACATTATAAGCTTTATTTGAGTGATAATTATGTGGAAGTACCGAAGTAGTCAATAGTTTGCTAATTTCCAGGACAGAACAAACCCTAAACTAAAAACATATTGAAAATTTATTTGATGGAATATCCCATCTTATATCCTCGGACTCAACTTTATCACACTTCTTTGTCTTCCAAGAAAATAGGGTCTTTAAAAAACTGGAGTTTAAAATGTAACTCTTTTCTTTTTCCACTTTGCTTCTATTGTTTGTTGGGCGTTTGGGACTAATGGAAACGGACAGGTGGTCAGATAAGATAATACTTCATCCGATGATTGTTCAAGGAAAACGTAAGGTAGGTTTGCACTGATATCTTTAGTTAATTATGAGTTAACATTTACCCTAATTTTGTTAGTCAAGAGATAATTATGGAATCTATCAAAACTGCAATTCATGACACAGATATGTGTGTGTGTGTGTATATCATGATTCGACACAAATCTTTGCTAATTTGTATGATCAATGGAAGGTGGAGTAGAGCTTCTTCATGGGTTCATATTTATGGTAAATACGCATAATGTATATCCTTTTAATTTTGTAGACTGTATTATCTTCTTAAGAAGAGTTCTTTAAATATGTAATTTTCTAATAGAAAAAGGTTCTTATCCTCCTCACCTTTCTACTTCTTGTTCTTTCTATTAAAATTTATTCTTTTATCCAGAACAATTTTTTTTTTAATAGAAAGCTACATGTTTTAGTATGACCTTGTTTGGTATGTCTCATTGTCATGTATCTTTATCCATTTATCACATACTTTTTCCTCCGACCATCCACTATTTACATTTTAGATTTGAGTTTAAGGTCTGACTTTAATCTTATTCTTATAGGGTTATATTCATTTAACTCCTGTAAGATGAATCTTGACCATGTAAATTCCAGCTATTCTGAATCGTGAAACAATAAACAATGCGTATTGCTGGGGTAGTTTTTTTTTTATCCTATAATGATGAAATAGGTTTATGAATACTGAGAAACTTGTGGTAGGGAAGAACCCAAACTGATATTTATCATGAGAACTTGTGAAGAATGATTTCTGAAAATTTGTTATATCCTTGGTAATATATTTGACACTTGGATCTGTTGACTGCTCCACATTTCTATTATGTTGTTGTCATTGTTATATCTGTTTTTCTTTTCGTGTCTAGGCAAAATGGCTGGTGGAATGTGCATTGGTTCCATTGAGGCTCTTCCAAGAGCGCTGTGAGGTTGGTTGTACCAAATTTACTTTTTTGCCTTATTCATCCAAGAAAACAGGGAAAAAGGGTTAAAAATAAAATGAAGAGAGTAACCTTACCTCTTTTCTTCATATGTTGTAGGAAGAATTTCTGTGGGAGTGCGAAATGATCAAGATAAAGGCTGCAGATTTGAAATCAAAAGAGGTACGAAAATCAAAACTGAAGGATTACATACCATAGCTATTATTGTCGTTGCAAGAGTTTCAACAGACGCTACCGTTACTTGTTCCTTATGATTCTAGTTAGCTCAATAGTATTCCAAGATTGCTCGATCCTCACTTGGCAGTAATGTTGTGGGATTTATTTTGAATCTTTGATGTATGAGTTTTGTAATTGGCCTTACCATTCAATAAAAACTTGTCAGGCGATGATATGATGAGGTGCTGTATAAAACAATTACTCTTGCAACTATGTGGACCTTTAACATTATAGAATCTGATAGAAGAATATGACAGTGAACTTATACATTGTGCTTCATTAACTTAACTGCAAGTCAAGCATCATGTGTCCTGACATTTCATTATGAGATCTATGCTTTGAGTTTGAATCCAAAGTTCACCAGTTTGGTTGAAGGTACTGATGTTCTTCTGCTGTTAATTTCAGGTCAGAGTAAACACTCGCCTTCTTTATCAACAAACAAAATTTAACCTTCTTTGTGAAGAGAGTGAAGGCTATGCTAAGCTGGTATGATTGTCTTTCCTTTTTCTTATTCGAATAAGCTACATCATAAACTTTTCTTTCGTTCTACTTTAAAGGCATTTTATCCATTAGGGTGGGTTGCTGATTGGTTTTCTATTTAGACGAAGGGCTTAAAATTTGAGTTTTTCCATTATCTGTGCCATACATTTTATGACATGTAACATCTTTGAACAAGCTTAGAGCCCACTTTCGCAATGAGGAATTCATATTCTAAAATGTACTTGTTTGTGACTGTAGGATCTTCTGTAATCTTGTTTCCTGTCTTGGCTTAAATTGTACTCTTCCCATAATTGTTTCATCTTATTTTAACTTCACATGGATTATAGGTTACCCTTCTTTGTCGGGGTACTGAAGATTCATCTCAAAATGCATCAGCAGCTACAGTTGGCATAATTAAGGTTCTAACTTTGAGTTGGTTAATCTAATCCAATTATTTTGACTTGCATATTTTCTAACTAATTGATGGCTTGCAGTCATTAATTGGACACTTTGATCTGGATCCGAACCGTGTTTTTGACATTGTAAGTTACCCATTCATTGTAGTCATCTATATCTAGGACTTATCAAAACTTAAAAAAAGTTGGTTTTATAGTCAACTTGTATTAAAGATTTTTTAGGGATGTGTTGAAATAAAAATTTGTCTTGTAGTGTTACTAATTCATGTTTGAGCCTGTAGGTTCTGGAGTGTTTCGAACTTCAGCCTGATAATGTTGTCTTCCTGGATCTGATTCCTATATTTCCCAAGGTTTGGATGTACACACAGATGCACACATGCACTTATCATATTAGTCATGCTTAATGGACACATTTCATTTACTGATTCTTGGCCTTTTTTTGCAGTCCCATGCTTCTCAAATACTTGGGTTTAAGTTTCAATATTATCAGCGTATAGAAGTTAATAGTACTGTACCATTTGGACTCTACCAGCTTACTGCTCTGCTGGTTAAAAAAGATTTCATTGATCTTGATAGCATGTGAGTATTTTGAGTATTTCTAGACTTGCAAAGTGCCTAAGGCATAGTCTTGGGTTTTTGGTGGACTCTGGAATTTCTTATTTTAAAAAGTTTCAGAAATTGCTTTTGCACCACTTTTGATGATTTGTTATTGCGTTTCTTAAACTATATATAGTGAAGTGTGTTTCTTCTCTTTCTGACCCAATCAGTTGATCTAATATCACTGCCACATTCTTAACCGACTACTTATCTATTTCAGATATGCACATTTACTTCCCAAGGCTGACGAGGCATTTGAGCATTATAATGCTTTTTCTGCGAAGCGACTTGATGAGGTACATAAACTTTTGTAGCATGTAGATTACCCTTGTTGCCGATGAATATCTTCATTTGGTTTTCTTCTTTCTATTGTTCTTTTACACTTTTTTTTACCCTACGGATTTTTTCATAGCTTTATTGCTCTTGTAGTAGAATCACTTTCTTACTGTGTAAAATGTTTAATGCAACATTTTACTCCGGTTTTGTTGATTAACCATGTATGTTCTTTTCCTTTCGCATCCAAGACAGGTTTATCCTTTGTTGCATTTTTTAGGTTGTAACAACTTGATGGCGTTATGCTTGGCTTTAACCAAGCCCTTGCATCTTTGCTTGGTTTTCCAGTAGAAGTGATATGTTTCTCAAAGTAGGTTTTGTAGTTGGAATTTGGTGGTAACAAATGCTTAATTGTGTATATGGCTTGGTATGTTGGTTCGTATCTACAGGCTAATAAAATTGGAAAAATAAATCTTGCTGCCACTGGAAAGGATCTTATGGATGATGAGAAACAAGGGGATGTGACTGTAGATCTATTTGCTGCCTTAGACATGGAAAGCGAAGCAGTTGATGAACGATCTTCAGAGCTTGAAAATAGTCAAACTTTGGGCTTGCTTTCTGGATTTCTTTCAGTGGATGACTGGTGAGTTTGGTAAATAAAGTTATGCTGTTGTACTTGTTAGCCACTTATCTAGGTGTATGCCTGCATGTTGGTGGTGTGCTTCTGTTCCCGCATATGATATACATATTTCCTGTTTCTGTTTCTGCTTTAGAACCAATGTTTGCTTCTAGGTTTCCTTTTGCACTTATATTTTTGTTATGAACTATGCACTCAAGATAAAGTTTATCTTGAATTACTTTTCTGGTAAGATTTCACAACTTAATCAAATCTTATATTTTCCTCTTCCAATAGCTAAATTCAGCAAGTTCTCCTGAATTATCCCAACTCGACAATGTTGGCTTGATCATGTTTATATTGATGGGGATCAAGTTCATGAAAAGAAAGACCTTTTCCACTCTAGAGCCAATTCCAGAACATATTTCTCTCCCTGCCCAGCTATATTCCTTCCCTTGCTACCTGAGTAGTGTGTGTTAGATGTAATGTAGGCAATGGTGATGCACATCAAGTGTATTTCAGAATTCTTTTCTTGTTGGTAGTCAATCTTCAAAAATATCTTTCTTGGTTGCTGTTTATCAAAAACTTGAAGATACAAGTAATGTTTTTGTTGTAGTTTATATTCCATTGACGAGTTGGAATTTTTTATGTGTCTGTCATGTGGAAGATAGTTTTAAATTCTGAAGTTTTTATGATTGCATCAACTTTGACCAACTCTTTCTAATATATCATTGAAGGATTAGGCAGCTGATATTTTATTCTTCGGCTTCATATGCATATTCTGTAGAACATTAATCGAACTATCATATATGATCACATCATTTTTAAGTTTCAGTTATCAAGTTTATTATTGTTGATTATCATATTTATATAGTTCTATGTTTTTGATTTTCCAGGTATCATTCGCATATACTATTTGGTCGTCTCTCTCCACTTAATCCGGTGGAGCATATTCAGATTTGTAACAGATTGTTTAGGTAAATTTAAAGTGTTTTTTTTATATTGAATAGCATATAACCATTTTGGGTCAATATCCCCTGTTTGTGATGTTTTTCCATATTTTATATAAATCTTATTTGTGTTATGTACGTCCAGGCTCATCGAAAATTCAATCTCTTCAGCTTATAAGTTTGTTCGTCAGGCGCATCTTCAAAACGCTGGTTTACCTTCAGGAGTTGGGGTCAATTTTGTGGAGACAACAAATGCATCTGTCAGTCGATTTTTTATTGATCTTCCTAAAGAGCTTTTTGAGATGCTTTCTTCTGCGGGACCTTATCTTTATCGTGATACTCTGTTGCTGCAAAAGGTAAATCTCTACGGATTTATTAGTTCCATGTGTTTGTTTTTACACCTTCATTTTTTTAGTAAATAATTTCTTTTTCTGTTTTTTATTTGAAATATGGTTATTTTTTGCTAAAAAAGTGTAATTTCTGTGGTTTCTTGATGAGCAGGTCTGTAGAGTATTAAGAGGCTATTACCTCTCTGCACTTGAACTTGTTAACTCTGGTGATGGAGCTTTTAATTTGCAAAATGGTGTTTGTGTAAACAAAGCTCCTCGTCTACACCTAAGGGACGCTAGGTTAAGGATTGAGGAAGCTTTAGGAACTTGTCTACTTCCGTCTTTACAGATGATACCTGCAAATCCCGCAGTTGGGCAAGAGATCTGGGATGTGATGAACCTCCTTCCATATGAGGTTGGCTTTGCAGCACAGATTGGTTCTGTTTGAAAGATTTATTGTTTGGTAGAATATATGCCTTGATAATTTTTTTCTGCTCAGGCACGATATCGTTTATATGGTGAATGGGAAAAGGAAGATGAGGTTATTCCAATGGTTTTGTCTGCAAAGCAAACGGCAAAGGTATACTTTCGAATTAGTTTGTCTTGTTGCTGCTTTCCAAATATAATGTGCTAGGTCTTTCTATTTCACAGTTGGACACCAGAAGGATCCTGAAACGGCTTGCGAAGGAAAATCTTAAGCAGCTGGGGAGAATGGTTGCTAAACTAGCTCATGCCAATCCAATGACTGTTCTCAGAACAATTGTCCATCAGGTATTGTGAAATAAGGGCACAAAACATGTAAATTTCTGGACGTTTTGATTCAATTGTTATTATTAGTGATGTTTATTTCATTTGGTCAGAAGATAACATCAGGTTATGTAACTGTGATGTGCAGATAGAGGCGTACAGGGATATGATTACTCCCGTTGTAGATGCATTCAAGTACTTGACACAGGTGTGGCTAATTGGTTTTTCAATGATTATTCATTTACTCTCTCTCCCCCCCCCCCCCCCCCCCCCAACACTCTCCCTTTTTTTTCTGGTACTTATGTTATAACATTAACACGAATGTTTTGCATTAGTTTTTATGGGTTCAGATTAATTTGGGCTGACATAGTGTTCATGAACTGGCTCTGAAGTATCTTCTCCTCATTGTTAACACATTATTTCTTGATATAGCCTTTGTGAAGTTGATAGAAACATCTGAATCTCTTGCTGTGAAAATAAGATTTACATTCTTTATGAATGGAGAATTTCCTTTTCATCATTCTAATTGGGTATTGTCGGAACTTGGAGAAAAGTATTTGCTATTTAAAATTTATATAAAGCAGTTCTACACTTTATTTGTGACATTTTAAATAGGAATTCGGCTTCTTGGTTTCCATTTCTATTGCCTCTGCTCCTCTTAAAACAGGTATAAAGATCAGCCTGGTTACAAAAATTCTTGACACATCAACTTCTCCAATCCAGTTTGAAGACGCACAACAAAAATACTAACCCAGTATTATATAATATAAGCTATGATATAACCTTTGGTGCTAGGACTTCAATGAAACAACATCAACTATGCTGTCCGCTAGTTGATTTGCTTCAAGTACAGCAGGAAGTAGGGGGATTTTTATGTAGCATGAAATGCTCAAATTATCACTACCTAGTTTCTGAAACATTTTGGTCCCGGAAATGCTCGGAACGTTCCCAAAACATAAAATTTGTTTCACTCTATTTTTTGGAATTCGGAACTGAAAGCAGAGGTTTTGAAAAGATTTGATATCAACTCTCTGAAAGAGAGATTTTTAGTTTAATTGTTGAAAAATACCGAGTGTAGTGACTTCTCACGCTATGTATAAACGTGTCAGTTGTTCCAATGAACAGCTGTTCATATAGGGTCACTGGATTGTTGGATTTTATTCTATTCTTCTTCTGTAATTGTTTTCTGTTGGAGGATTGCAGGTGCCTCTCCTGCTACTATATTTTTTAATAGATAAAAGAAGAAATATTTTTATAGATAAAATGAGAGAATACAAGTATAGGGGGAACAAGTAGTCCACCCACCTTTAGAAAGTAAATTAGTTACTTAAAAGAGAGCACCTCTCCAAAGATCAAAAAGGCACCCATGGCGGTGGCCCATAAAGAAATGAATAAAAAGATCCCATCTTGTAAATAAATAAAGAAAAATAGTTTATGCTTATATGAGAGAACCACGTGGAAATATCAAAAACACGTAAAAATATCAGTTCCCAAAAAAACTGTGCACAAATGAGCCCTTTTTCCTATTAAAACCTCACACAACACCCCAACCTCCTTGAGCCTATCAATCTCCCCCATCTCTCTCATAAATGAAGTCTTCTTCTCCCCCACATTCCCAAATGCCTGTTTATTCCACTCTTTCAATTTAAGCTTCACGTCTCAACTTCCTCATAAACTTGTAGCCTTGCCATCCCACACTCTCCTTTATTTCACCAATCTGTAATCAACTTAGAGAATCACAGATTCCCAAATCGAAAAGGTGTTGGACCCATTTTAGAGGGTTAAACTCTAGACCAAGCCGAAAATGGTTGGAAACTACCTGAGAAACCCCCCCCCCCCCCCCCCCCCAAAAAAATCGAATCAGCAAAGGTTTCCTAATCAAACTTCCTCATCCTTGCAGTAACTTTAGATCCTCTTAATTTTTCACAAGAAGTCCCTGATAACAATAAAATCACCATACACTTACCAACGTGGACAACTGCTGTTTTTTTAGATATTTACTGAATTCCAACTAAATGCATGGTTGTAGGTTAAATTGATTTTCCACAAAGTTTTGTTATTTGCTTTCTTCAATGTCTCTTAACTTGTCCCTCACGTTGACACGCTAAATGTTTGCTTTACACAGCTGGAGTATGATATTCTTGAATATGTGGTGATTGAGCGCTTGGCACAAGGTGGGCGTGAGAAGCTAAAAGATGATGGCCTTAATTTGTCCGACTGGCTTCAGTCATTGGCTTCCTTTTGGGGTCATTTGTATGTATCAATTACTTCTTTTTGCTTCTTTAAATTGCTCTGATGTTATCCTGCATATAATGCTCTGATCTTTTCTGGAACTTTCTATGAACTGTTTGTTTGCTTGCTTTGATTACGCTTCTTATCAAACGTTTATCATTGTAAGTAGTAGAGAATTGATTCAAAACTTAAAGCAAATACAGTAGTTTAAGAGGTTCTGTATTGATTCTGCTTTTTGTTGTTTCTTGTCAGTCATGCTGTGCTTACACCTTTCTATGTGATTTTTTCTTCTTTTATATTCTTCCCTTCTCTTCTTTGGGTTGCCTGCCTTTCTACTTGTGAATAATTTTTTTGCCACGTGTGTTTGGAACTGATTTAACATTTATATTAAATAAAATCTACCATAGCTCCTTATCTATTTAGAATTCATGGGATTCTTCACCCAGTTTCTGGGTTGCAGATTAATCTCAGCAGCAGGGTGACTGGAGCTGGGAATATTGCGGACATTGAAGAGTTTCTGAGCCCATTTTTTAATTGGTTTATGCTCTCCAGAATCTAATCTTGGCTTGCCATTTGGGTGGTTGTCATTCAGTTACCTACATGAGATTCAGTGATGCATTGATAAAAAAATTGGCAAAGAAAATGATGTCTTGTGGAATAGAAGGGGGAAGTAACTTTTGAGGAGTATATCAACAAAACTTTCCATCCTATTTGTTCTCTATTTCTGTACTGAAGTTGATATTTCTTTCTTATTTCGCTTCGGAGTGGGTGGTTGTTTTTTTCTTAAATGGTTTAGAGGTGAAGTAATTCAAGTTCTGGATAGAAGGAAGACATTCTCTAGTGCAAAATTAGGCTTTTTTTTTTGGCAGTCTTGACCCGGGCCTCTTCATTACAGGCATATAATGTGGTATATCAATTTCAAAGATGTGTAGCTCAAGGTGATTAATGGGAGAGAACTAGTACGTCTACGTCAAAGTTGGGACAAGTGGGACTGCATTGTGGAGGCCATGGGTGTGGGAAAGTTTGTGGAGAGTCAGAAAAGACATTTCAATGGTTTATAAAGAAGTTTAAAATTAAGTGCAAGATAAGATGAACCTCAGAGAATTTGTTTCTAGTAGTAGTTGAAAGTCTCTTGATACTTTGGACTGAGAAGCTGTGGATTGATGCATGTCTTCCAGCTAATATTTAATGCTCATGTGTTGGATCTATCAGGAAGCTTAGATTTAATTGGAAGGTTGTTGATAGATGGTGAGTATCATATTTTTGTCAATGTTGGTTTGCTTCTTAAGGATCCTACCAGTTTTTCCATTGCTCATTTTATTGCTGTGTGACTTGGATATTCCACAAAAGTAATCCTTTTAGTGCTCTGTTGAAAGCTGTTCATCTTAGCATTCCCCATTTATCAGCCCCACAGAGGACTGTGCTTGCATAGGAGATTCCTTTTCCTGATGAGGGAGAGTTAAAAGAGCAGCTTTTTAATTAGTTATAGCTTCTTCGGAGTGGTTTGACTATGGCTCCTTGATATTCAAGATGTGATGATTTCATGATGGTGCAATTCCGTATACTGGAATATGCCCGCCCCCCCCAGTTTATCAACGAGGATGAACCTTGTATAAAGCTGCTTCTCCTGTCCTAGTGTTACTTGTAATGGCTCATTATTTTTGAAGCAAACTTCGAATCATCTAGAACTCGCGATTCAAATGAATTTGAAGGGGTGCTGTTTATAGTTTCATCCACCAAAGCTGTTGGTGCTGTGACTTCTCAATATACAGTGAATGGGGGAAGTCTTATTATAGATCTGAATAACTTTGTATTTCCTTTCATATTTTCCAAATGGATAATCATTCTTGATGTATCTTGTGGCACCAAATGTTCATGAAAACTTCCCTGTTTTGTTAAAAAATAAAGAGGTGGTTGATGTTAGTATTTATTCTTGGAGTGCTTGTTCGTGTCACACTAATTTGTATATTACTATACATCTCATTTGCCTCTGAAGAATTGTCATTACATTTTAATTTTTTAACTTGCCCAACACCCCCCCCCCCCCCCCGCGGCACATAATCTGTTTGATAAGTATGCTGCATCTGGTTATAGAAAGCTATTGGGGCTTATACTTTGTGGCCTCCTTCATTTTCAGACTCATCAATAGGTCCGGAGCATAACTTACTTGAGCCTTTCGACTTAATATCATATGTATTCCTGTTGCCAGATTCCTTAAAATTAAATAGGTTAAAGTAGAAAAAAATATATACTCTCGCCGTTCCAAAATAACGAGCATTATTGACTTTTTGAAGTTCATACGAGACATTTTTAAACTCAAAATTGACATAAATTCATTAAAGTTTAGTTAATACAATGATAAATATTGTAAACTATCTATAAAATATCATTAATTATAAGATTTATTGTTTCATAAATTTTTTATGAATCATATCACTTTTTGAGTTTGAAGCTACTATATTGGTGCTCAGACCTTATTTCATCATATATTGGGGCTGTGGTATGGGTGGCAGTAGTGAGACAGTTGTTATGACTGACTGATTGCATGTTTTAACTATAAACATTTTCGTTGTGGAAGATGGTAATGCTTTCTTTTTATATACTAAACCCATTCAAATTTCTTGTAGATGTAAGAAATACCCTTCAATGGAACTGCGTGGTCTTTTCCAATATCTAGTGAATCAGTTGAAAAAAGGAAATGGGATTGAGCTTGTTCTTTTACAGGTATTTTCAGGTTCAGAATACGCCATTAATGCACATCTTATTGCCCCTGGCTTACTAATTTGAAGATATATTGCAGGAACTTATCCAGCAAATGGCCAATGTCCAGTATACAGAGAACATGACTGAGGAACAATTGGATGCTATGGCAGGAAGTGAGACTTTGCGGTATCAGGCTACTTCTTTTGGGGTACCCCGAAATAATAAGGTGTTTTTCGAAGTTTAAGCATTTGCTGTCATTAATCAAGTTTCTAAAAAAATTTCATGGATAACATCTATGAAGAAGATTCCTCATTGTAGGATTTTCTATTTGAGTTAGAATCAGAACCACTCTTACATCTATTCGAAGTATAATATGACTAGCATTTTAATTTACTATTTATTTTTTTATATGTAAAATTTATTAAATAGGTACCCATTCTTGAATCTTACAATCTATAAAAAATATTAATGAGGTGCCTGGGGGTACAACACATGTCCACCTCTAATTATGCAAAGTCACCAAAAGCACCAAAACCTATTGTAGCAGGTCGCATTTTTTTGGCCGCCTACTTTTGTTTCCCCCCTTTTGGTGGTGTTATGTGTATGTGTGTGTGCATATATATGTGTGTGTGTGTGTGTGTGTGTGTGTGTGTGTATTAGTACTCGTCAGAAAAAACAAACTATACTAAATATAACTATCAGCTTCACAAATTCTCCTAATGTTGCCCATAAACGAAGGAATCTCCGTTGAATCAGTAATGAACTCTCCAAGTATACCTTACGCTTGGATGCAAGATATATATACCTGTAATCATTTTGAGATAGTTTTTTGAAGTGTGGAGATATTAACATCTAATTGTCATTGGCAGGCTTTAATTAAATCCACAAACAGGCTAAGGGACTCCTTGCTTCCTAAGGAAGAACCAAAGTTGGCAGTTCCCCTTTTGCTACTAATTGCTCAGCATCGTTCTGTGTAAGTTGTATATATTACTGCCAGTTGAATTGGATTTATGCAACTCTTTCTGATGTCAACCCATGTATTGATATGTTTAACATGCCATGGCTGCAGGGTTGTTACAAATGCAGATGCGCCTTACATTAAGATGGTCAGTGAGCAATTTGATAGATGCCATGGAACCCTTCTCCAATATGTGGAATTCTTATCTAGTGCAGTGACACCAACATCAGCTTATGCTCAGCTGATTCCCACTCTTGATGATCTTACACACCTATACCACCTTGATCCCGAGGTTTTTACAGCAGATCAACAATTTTTCATCTTTATTATTCTCAATAATTTTCCTTCGTCTTCAAATGTATATTATCTAGACATTGTCTCATGCTCCACGACCTTTCTCATGATGGTGATTTTTTCATTTTTAGGTAGCCTTTTTGATATATCGACCTGTAATGAGGCTGTTCAGGTGTCAAGGTAGTTCTGAAGTCTTCTGGCCTTTACATTGCAATGAAATTGCAAACACTTCTATTGCAGAAAAGGATTTTACAGCTGCGGATTCATCTAGCAAACTTGTTCTAGATCTTGGCTCTTCTAGGAAGCCTATTTCGTAATACTCCTGACCTGATTTTATTCTTCATTGCTTATATTCATAGCTATATTTACCCTGATGTGAAAGTTTTGGTATATGCATAAATAAATTTGTGATCAAATCTCATTTTACTCTGGATTTTATTCTGATTTAAAATTCTCTGTTTGTCTTCTATTAATATATCAATCTTAATTTACTGTTTTCTCTTACTCCAAACACTCCTCCTCGTGATGTGCAGGTGGTCAGCTCTTCTGGATACTGCTAGAACAATGTTGCCTTCAAAAGCCTGGAATAGCCTCTCTCCTGATCTATATGCTACCTTTTGGGGTCTTACGCTCTATGATCTTTATGTCCCTAGAAACCGCTATGAGTCTGAAATAAGCAAGCAGCATGCTGCTCTTAAAGCTTTGGAAGAACTTTCTGATAATTCAAATTCAGCAATTACAAAACGTAAGAAAGACAAGGAAAGAATCCATGAATCTTTAGATCGATTGACTAGTGAACTCCAGAAGCACGAAGAAAATGTTGCGTCAGTTCGGAGACGGCTCAGTCATGAAAAGGATAAGTGGTTAAGTTCCTGCCCTGATACATTGAAGATAAACATGGAATTTCTTCAGAGATGTATTTTTCCACGCTGTACATTCAGTGTGCCTGATGCTGTCTTTTGTGCCATGTTTGTACATACTCTTCACTCCCTTGGGACACCCTTTTTTAATACAGTCAACCATATTGATGTTCTGATATGCAAGACGTTACAACCTATGATATGCTGCTGCACTGAGTATGAAGTGGGTCGACTCGGAAGGTTTTTGTTTGAGACACTGAAGACTGCTTATTATTGGAAGGTAGATGATTCATTCCTATTTTACTTTGGTTAATATTTTTGAAAAAATTCGCTTTTTTTTTACTCGACTTGCCTCAAGAAAATCTTTCTGGCTGGATTGGTCTAAGTGACTAGTTGGTTCCTTGTTTATCCAAGGATATTTTTAATCACCATTGTTGTGTTTTTTCAGAGTGACGAATCAATATATGAACGCGAGTGTGGAAACATGCCAGGTTTTGCAGTATATTATAGATATCCAAACAGCCAGCGTGTCACATTTAGCCAGTTCATTAAGGTAAGTTCTTTGGAAAGCATGTTGAAATTTTCTCTTTGTTATTCTGCTCAAAATTTATTTCATAAAATTCCATTGGATCTTGTCCACATGTATAGCCAGTTCATGAAGGTGTGCTGTTTTTTTCTTTAAATATCTGAAATTTATCTTAACTTCATAAAAGTTTGCAGGACCAGGTCTTCGTCCTGTAACTGTAATTTTATCTGAGTCCTTATGAGACTAATAGTAATGACGTACTGTACTTTTCAATTTTTCACAACTAGTATTCATGTTACTTTAATTGCATGGTAAAATGGATTTTACTTTGCATCCTTATCACCAATTTGATCAAGATTTTGAGGTATCTTTGCTTGCTGATAGGTACACTGGAAATGGAGTCAAAGGATAACAAGGTTACTTATACAATGCTTGGAGTCATCTGAGTACATGGAAATTAGAAATGCTCTAATCTTGTTGACTAAAATCTCAGTTGTTTTTCCAGTTACTCGAAAGAGTGGGATCAACCTTGAAAAACGAGTAAGAATGTTCAAAATTGATAGTACATATGATTTTATATTCTTATTTGAGTATCATCTGGTTACTTAAATCTTTCCCCCCCTACACACAGGTAGCTAAAATAAAAAGTGATGAGAGGGAGGATCTAAAGGTGCTGGCTACGGGTGTTGCTGCGGCTTTGGCTGCAAGAAAGGTAGATTGTAAAAGTTAAAACTTGATAGTATATGATCAGCAAGGGAAAGAATAGCTATGCTGTTCGTATGTAATGGCTTAAGATGTGCTATCCCAAGTTCCTTATATCTTTACATGTTTAGTAATTACATTGTTACAATATTTTGATGTGTTTCATATATTTGCAGCCATCATGGATTACAGAAGAAGAATTTGGTATGGGACATCTTGATTTAAAGCCTGTACCCCCAGTTTCTTCGAAGTCGTTAAGTGGTAATATAGCTCCTTCACAAAATGGTTCAGGCCTAAACATTTCTCTAAATGAACCCCCTGGAGGAAGAATTGTTGCCACAAGTCAGCATTCCGATCTCAGGAATTCCATCAAAGACCCTGTATTAAGAACAAAACCTGTTGATGGGAGATTGGAAAGAACAGAAAATGCATCACATAAATCTGAGACAGGACATATAAAACCAAAAGGTGCTTCATTAGTAAATGGTTCAGATTTTCAATCATCATCAGCTGCTGTACAATCTGGAGCATCCAGATCAGTAGATAATCAGAAACAGGCAGATGAATTTGTGAATAGAACATTAGAGGAGAATGTCATGAGAGTTTCTGTGAAGACATCTGTAGAATCTGAGGTATCTTCTATCATTTTTTACCATTCGGATGTTATTACAGCAAATTCAATTAAATATTTTAATAAATAATCACTTAGTAGGTAACTTAGAATAGAATTCTCCTTTGGAGAAGTGAAAATGTGTTTTGGTCATTGGAGAAGGTCAGGTTGCGAGTTGGTATACAATAGGGGTTAAATATATTTTGAGCTAGATGTTTCTGGTTATTTAAGTAGTTGGAAATTCGCCATGTTTGACATTATTTCTGCTATTCCTCTTCAATGTTTTATTTCATGGAGTACTGTTCATATTTGGTAGCTCATTTTATTTTAAAAATTTCTCCAATAGCTCAAATCTTCAAACTTTTCATGAGTTGATATCCTTTCCTTGGTATGGTTCAACTGTTATGAATCAGCATGTATAAGTTGGATATTTTCTGTGCTCTAGTGGTTCAATGATAATTTTTCTTTCTCGTCAGGGGAGAATCACAGCTAAAAGGTCACTGGCTACTGGATCTCTTTCTAAGCAACCAAAGCAGGATCTTACAAAAGATGATGGTAAATCTGTAAAAGCTATTGGCAGAACAGTAGGGCCATTTTCTGCCAGTGATAGAGATCTTTCAACTCATCATCCATTTGAAGGCCGACAAGGGGCGACGGTTAATGTTAGTTCTGTACTCCAGGGCAATGGTAGCACAAATTCAGCTTCAGCCAAGGGATCAACTTCATCTGCAAGATCTTCAGATATCCACGGCAGTGAACTGAAGTCTGAGAGTGGAGCTGTGAAGTCTTCTGATTTGAGGTTTTCTTCTTTAAAAGACGATGGTAATGAAGTTTCTGATTTGCAAAGACAGGCCTCTTCTCGACCAGTTCAATCTCCTAGGCATGAAGCTGCTATTTCAAAATCTAATGATAAACCTCATAAGAGAGTCAGTTCAGCTGAAGAACTAGAGAGACTGAGTAAACGCAGGAAAGGGGAAATTGATTCACGAGATTTAGAGGCTGATGTCCGTTTTTCTGATAGAGAAAGATCAATTGATCCACGAGTAGCTGATAAGCTTCATCCTGTTGATCTTGAAAAAACAGGTTCAGATGATCAAATCAACAGGACTATGGATAGATCGAAAGACAAGGTCAATGAAAGGTATGATCGAGACTACAGGGAAAGACTGGAACGTCCTGAAAAGTCTCGTGGTGAAGATAACCTATCAGAAAAATCGAGAGATAGGTCGATCGAAAGATATGGAAGAGAGCGTTCTGTAGATAGGTTACAAGAGAGAGGTGGTGACAAGAGTTCTGATAGGCTTACTGAAAAATCAAAGGATGAAAGAAACAAAGATGACAGAAGTAAGTCACGGTATAATGACACATCTCAAGAAAAATCTCATTCCGGTGACAGGTTTCATGGGCAAAGCTTGCCGCCACCACCACCTTTACCTGCACACATGGTCCCGCAATCTGTTAATGCAGGCAGAAGGGATGATGATGGTGATAGAAGGTTGGGAACTGCTAGACATACTCAAAGACTTTCCCCTCGACATGATGACAGAGAACGGAGGCGATCTGAGGAGGAGAATACTTTAATATCACAAGATGATGCAAAACTTAGAAGAGAAGATGAATTTCGTGATAGGAAGCGGGAAGAACGAGATGGGTTTTCAGTAAAGGTATGTTTTTTTACTTGTGTTGTGATGACTTCGCATCTGTCCTATAAACATGGTACAATTCCGTATGTATAATTTGTTTATCAAGCTTATGATGGTCCATGGATACTCTGTATGAAGCAATTTATGGGTGCTTTGAAAAGAGTTGGCTCCACAATCCTTTGCTTCTCACTTGTTACCACTGTTCTTGGATTTCCTCTCCATCTTTGGAGTAGGAGAGTAATTAATCAGGATTAGCATAAACAAATGTGCTGAGAGAATTCTCGGTGTTTGGCTTTTATTCACTCTTCTACTTTTTCATAACTAAATCATAACTATGCTGGGGCCTTTGCTCACTCTTCTTCACCTTATCAGAGCTTCAGTATGCCATGAAGCTTTTCTCTGAAGTAAAGTGGGGCCTCCAAAAACATCTGATTAAAAAGATTCGAGGAGTTATCATTGTTTGTTGTCCTCTACTTGAATTTAAGAGTTCTTCTCACAAAATTAAAGCCATAAACCATCCAAGTATTGTCACGTTAGATAGTACTGGTTAATCTTGAAGCTCCCTGCAAATTCGGGCTAAATTTTTCCTCCTTGTGAAGCTAAATACCTCTTTCTGTCCAAATCTTAAAATATGCAGGGATCCAACTTTCATCTTTTAATATTGCTAGCCTCTTGGCAGGCAATCGTCCATGATATGAAACTAAGATGTGCCAGTGAACTGTGAAGTCTTAGGCGGTGTTAGAATTTGGTGCAAGATTTTTAAATTTATAGTTCGAGCTAATTCTATATGTAAAAGTTATTGTGGTCAAGAATCATGGTAGACTTTTTATACTGTGGCTATGCTGATATCATAAACTATAGGTCCTGGCTTTAACTGTTGGGTTACCAATTCGGCATGTTTTTGAAGTAAATCAACTTTTCTCTCGACCTGTAACTTGTAGTTTAATTATTTCTCAATTGTGAATAACTTATCTGTCTTGAGGCATGTGTTAGCCGGAAGTAAGTGTTTTTAGATTCTGCTGTTGAGTTTATACGCATACATACATACCTTTAATTGTATGGATGCTGTAGTTGTTTGAGGATATATAAATCTCTTGCTTAAGGTGTATCTGATTAGGGGATCTTGTTAAGTTTTAATATTTTGATTGTTTGCTTAAAATCCTGCTTATTTCATTTAGGTGGAGGAGAGAGAGAGGGAGAGAGCAATCCTTCTGAAGGAGGACTTGGATGCAAGTGCCGCATCTAAGAGGCGGAAACTCAAAAGAGAGCATCTACCAGCAGAAGCTGGTGAATATTTACCAGCAGTCCCTCCACCACCTCCTCTTACTATTAATCTGTCGCAGCCATATGATGGTAGAGAAAGGGGAGACCGGAAGGCGGCCATGCCTCAGCGTCCTGGTTACATTGAAGAACCTGGCTTGAGAATTCATGGTAAAGAAGCGGCCAACAAGATGACCCGTCGTGATACAGACCAGTATCCTAAAAAAACTAATTCGTCCTTTTCAAGTCTAATATGATATTGTGCCATCTTGCTGTTTATGTTTTGTTCTTCACAGGTCATACTGATTTCGACCAAATAGTTTCCATGAAGTCTATTTGCAGCTCCTAGAAGTTCTATAGTTTGTCATTTTCAAATAATTTACCTCTCCATTTTAGCATGCAATAGTGGTTGTTTTCTTTTTGCTTCGAGGACGGGGCAGCAAGTTTCAGCCGAGTGAGGTTTCCCAACTTATGCTGAAATTACCTTGTTGTGAATGTGATGAAAGCTGTAATTTAGGGCAATGAATGTCTCTGTTGGTCAGACATTCTTGTTAAATTTTTGCATATCCTTGACAGTCCTTGCATTAGAATGTATGACAGGGAGTGGGATGATGAGAAGAGGCAGAGAGTCGAGCCAAAGAGGAGGCACCGGAAATAATTTTGAGGACAAAAATGAAGACTTGTCGACTGTACTTTGTGTTCTTTCGCTCAACTATATAATACGTTACAAATTGTAAATTCGGAGTTCTGTATTCTAGTTGTTATGTACCTGATTTTGTGTTTCATTCGGTAATTTGACAAGAAATGTCTAGGTATTGTTTTTCTTTGCTATTTTTTGCAGGAATTACTTCCCTACTAGATTGGATATAACATTACAGGGCGACCATAGGCAATGGCAATAGTTATTTCATGTATATCTTGTTGGAAAGCATTATTAGAAATGAGATGAATTTACTGTCTGGAGCAACTGTGCGCCCTTTTACGTCTCTCTCTGTAATCGCTCCTGAAGAAGCTGTTCTATAATAATAATGAAGTGAAGCAATACTTGTGTGATGTTTGGATTTTGTCTTTTTTACTTTTTTTGTTGAATAATCATTTTGTTTTGAAAAACAAATAACTAATATTCACTACAAATTTATGATTTGACTTCTAAACTAAAAAGGCTGTGTCGCAGGCTAACCTATTACCTTAAAAATTCCTAAAAAAGATAAAGCAAACAGAAAACCTATAATTAAATCATACTTAGGTTCACAGATTAAGGCTAATTGGAAAGAGATGCAACTACCATGATTACCTCATAGTGAATGTGTGCAGGCATCTCTTTTAGTATATAGCCAGTATAGAGCTTCCTCTTGTTCACTTTAATTGGAAACTTCCTAATGAAATGAGGCCGGGAGATTTGGACATGGATGAGACATTTGGAGCCACTTGTAAAAGAAAGAATAACCTGTTTTAGTTGCTACCTCTCACACTCCAATTATGCATAATTAACCTTGTTTCTCAAAATAAACGTCTTGATTTCTATTTCTATTTGTACCAAAATAAGAGCGCTCTATTTCCTAATTTTTTGTAATCAATTTTGTCAATACCCTTGAATTATTTTGTTAATCAATTTCATGGAAACTATCAAATGAGTTTAAAAATTAATGAAATGATAGCCCATTTCATAAGAAATAGTAGCTTATAGAATTCAAAGTAAGGAGGAAAGAGAGAATTTTTGGGACGTGTTCTAGTTTGTAAAGAGCGAGAAAAATAAAATTAAAAAAAATATGTGAAATTGATTACGAGAGAGAATCATTACTAGAATTAGTCATAATTTCGAAAGCATAATTAAAAGGAAAAGTTTGAAATGTTAAATTTTCTTAATCATCATATAAAATGAAATTAGGATGTTTATCATAAGATGGGACAGAAGGAGTATTATTCATTAATCCAATTGTTGACAACTAGTACTCTCGGATGAAGTATTTATTATACACGTAAATATAACTCAAGTCTAAATAAGCCATGAATTCTTATCCACAGAAAGCCAGATAAAATAATCCAACATTTATTTTAAAAAACTGACGAAATCCCCAGCAGTAATCTTGCTCAATTTTGTTACATCACTGAGGCATCAAAGGCCCCATATGGATAAGCTGAATTACTTGAATATGATCCATGGTTATTAGCTGCAGCCATGTTTTGGGACTGATAAAAAGGATTTACAATATAAGGATTATACACTTGCATCTGCCATCCATTTGGTTCATCCCTGCTAACATCTGCTGAATAATTGTTACCATATCCATATCCATAGCCATGACCACTAGGTGGGAAAAAGACAAAATTATTTGAAACCATGCACGCAGAATTAATAGAAGCTTCTAAAAGAACCTCCCAACTAACATTTTCATCATCCTCAAATTGTAACAATGGCTCCACATCTTCAATAGCCTTCTTAGATTTTTCCGTGGTAACATTTTCTTCCTCATTTGCGCAATTATTGCTAGAAAAATACTCCGGCCTAATCACCTGTTTGACGCAATCATATTCATTTGAACTCGATGGAGACTCCAATGTTGATGTTATGGAATTATATTCCGTTGAAGAAGATGACTGATCAGTTAATCGCCGCATTCCATTAAGAAAAGTCTCAAGAGCTTGAATCTGAATCTGTGGAATCTGATCAATAAAAGGGTACTCATATAACTCACAAAGCCACAAAGATTTACACCAATCATGAAACTCACAAAGTTGTTTTGCTTGCAGTGCTGCCTTTTTGTAGATACCAAAAGCAGCTATACAACTCCTGTATGGCATCTGAATTAGATGCTCTAAAACCACAGCAATCTCCATTCTAAAAGTTGTGTAACATATGAAACTATCGCGAATTATATATTTCATTGCGGATTGCACAACAAAGTTCTTAGCAGCTGCCCCATTAGGCCTGCAGTCCATCACTCGATCAATAAGGCTCTGAACTCGTGGCAAAAGTTCAAGCATTGTATCAATCTCCTTCATCTTATCAGGTAGTGCTTGATCATCTTCTTCTGCAGGCATTTCTTCGTCTGTAAGTACTTTAATTTCTTTACCAATAGATAAACAATCGAGAGCTTCATCAAGTAGCTGAGCATATGATCTAATAAAAAGGGTGTAATCTTCATAAGATGAGGAGGACCAATCACGAAAGTGACAAGGGTATAGCAATAAAAATCCATTGGATCGGGTCCAAAGGAGCTCGTTTTTGAAGGTGGTGTTATCGGGTAATGACCGGAGTAAACGATGGAGCAGGACTAGGCATTTGAGAGCAACTCTCCAGCATTGAGTCTTGCCAAATCTCCTAGTAAAACTTATTGCAAAATCGCGGTAAGAGGAAGGAGAAATGGAGAAGATTTTGAGGAGTTCATGAACGTATCTATCTGGCAATGGTAAGTCATCCGGCGATGTTGCTTTCACAACTATTAGGTCAACGTCACAAAACCCTCCGGCAGTTGCGATTTTTGCATAACTAACAAAGGTGTGCTCTCTTAGTGACGTAAAAACTTGCCGGAATCGCCTCTGCATTTTGAGAAAAGATGGGTGATACAGAGAGAATTACACCGGAAACTATTGATGACAATAGAAAATAACACGAGAAAACTCAACAAATAGAGTTGATGTTTTAGTGTTTCTTGAATATTATTCCGGCGTTCTTTGAGAGATAGAAAGGTTAAATTTTGCATGAAAAGGAAGAGGAGAGCCGGGGAGGGGGTTTTGTTTGAGGATGTGAAGCGTAAAAAATAACGAGATGAGTTGGTAGTATATACTTCGCATTTGTATTTTTGTGAGACAACGTATAACATTTGGATGTTAGATAGTAACGACGGTAGGCTACAAAGAAAATTTTGTTGTTGCCACAAGATGATTACCAGGATGATCATGATTTTAAAAGGACAAGATTAAATTTGAGAAAGAGTCATTTGATTTCATCGGAATGTGCTGCTGCTATACGTACAATAATTGACCAGCCACCAGCTCATTGTAGGATTCTTTCTATTAGATATTTTGATGCTGCTTAGGCACTTAGCATTCTTGTTGTCATCAATAGCATTGAATGTGGCCAAAAAATGAGTCCATTCATTCCTTGAGTAGATATATGTTATTCCCTTTCTCCACAAAAATAACGTCTTATTTGACGTTATCCTATATAAATTTGTGACGCGAGATCCTAAAATTTAATATGTAAACTCATTTGATTTTGATTAATTCAATAGTTAATATTATAAATTAATTTTTAAAATATTATCAAGTGTAAAATTGTTATTTTAAAAATTAAAATAAATCTGTATTTATATTGAAATTTTAGAGTTTATAATTAAAATCAAATAAAACTCTATTTGTAAGAGAATAATTATTTGGTATTATATGCTTAATGAATATTCATAGGTTATATATTCAAATACCATACAGTCCCAAAGGGGTCCAAGGAGTCCACTGGGGTGTGATTAATTAATTTAACAATGTTTCTATTACTTGGTGTACTTTTTGGGTTTATGTGAATTAAGGTGTGGACTTGTGTGATCTAGTTGAAGACTTGTGTATTCCTTCAATCAGACATATTTCGAAATTGGAATGCCGGAATTTGGAAAGAAAATAATAAAGTAAGTGTATATATATATATATATATATATATATATATATATATATATATAATATGAGAACGGATTTAAAATATACTTTTTAAGTAACATATTTTTTTAAAATAACATATCTCTATTAAAATTATGTTACTTTGAAGAGAGAATATAAAAAGGAGGTGAAAGAAAGTAGGTGAGAGGAGAGAGAAATAATATTAAAAGAGAGTGGTGATTATGATATATATATATATATATGTGTGTGTGTGTGTGTGTGATTTTGTTTTAGAACTTGATCACCAAAGCAGGTTAAGTAAATCCAACTGAAGCCGAATATTTTGAGGATTAGACATGTCTGAACGTCTCTACTTAGCTTTCCTCTTAAGCAAATGTTATCAAGTTTTTTAAAGGGATTACAGAAAGAACTCAATGGGACGACGACGTTACAAATTAGGATTGACAATTAATAATGCCTTTAATTTGAATAGTTTGTTTTTCGATTATATATAATCCCCCCTCAATTGTACACTCATATCATATAGGCTGCTGCCCTCGAAGATATCGATTTGTAATTTGATTTAATTATTTTAAAGGTAATTATACAGTGCTATGATATTTACATATTTAATACTCCATTTGGTGTACCACGACAAATGTAGTCAACTGTAACTCATTGTTTTAATTTATATATATATATATATATATATATGTGTGTGTGTGTGTGTGTGTGTGTGTGGAGAACAGAAATAGATTCAACGGGCTTCTGCTTCATAATTTCAAATAGAGCGTTAGAATTATTCGGCCTTCTGGCCCGTAACGATTCAGGACCCTGACTAGCGGGCTTGATAATTTTGAGTTGAATTTCAGAACCCCTGCCCGTCAGAAGAGAGACTGTAAATTATGGAAGACATCCTCTTCCTTTACCTCACTCATTTGTTTGTGGTGCATGCATCCTCCCCTTCCCTACCAACCTTTCAGTTTCAGTCAAATATCTTAATCTATTCTCTCAGCATCTACTTGACGACATTTAAAAAATAAAGAGTAATGATAGTGGAGATCTATAGTAGTATTATATATAATAACCAGTGTGGAATACTAAACATTTTTCAATTACCTCTTGTCATTGCATTTTATTTAATATATATATATATATATATATATATATATATATATATATATGAATACATTTATATTTATTATTAATTGTTCTAGTATTTCTACAAAGTGTTCATTTAAGACATAAATATTTATATTTTAAGATATATTTCTACTCGTCTTTCCGGTGAACTACACTATATGCTCAAAAGATGTTTAGATATTTCATTAGGTAAATCTGAAAGTTATATATGTATATAACTACATTTTCTCTCTCCCATTCTTCACCATCCTTCTCCTCTCAATCCCCCCACCATCATCCGCCCAAAGCCAGCAAGAAAAAACCATCACTTTCTTCTCTTTCTCAGACAGTCCATGGTTTCCAGACCAGAACCAAATCCTTCTCTCTCCAAACTCAACCTTTGCTGCTGGTTTTCAGCCTCTTCCCCATTCAACAAAGCTCTACAACTTCTCAATCTGGTATTATAACATCTCCGATAAGACCGTAGTTTGGTCAGCCAACGATAGAACCCCAGTCAACCGAACATTCCCGGCCACTCGTCATCACGCGCTCTGGCCAGCTTTGGTTAAATGGTTCTTCCGTGTCAGAACTTATGGCCGTTTAACTGAGTGAGGATGCAAACACTACAAAACTCATTCTTGGTGATGATGGGAACCTTGTGTATGGAAAGTAGAATAGTTTTGATTATCCGAACAATAGTACTATTCTTCCCGATCAATCCATAAATTGAACAGTAACCGGACCGGACCCATTATTGTAATTCCCCAAAACTCCAAACCAATACTGGTATGGTTGAACATATAAATCGGTATCGGTTTGATAGGATTTTTAACGAATCTATATCGAAAATATTGAACCCCAAAATTCTCGATTGATATCGGAATTGGTTGGATCAGCATACTGAATTGGTTCAGACCGACTCGATATACCCAAAATATTGGTCGTTACAAAAAAAAAATAAAAACTCCACGCCCCACACGCACATAAAAATTAAAAATATTTACTAATCATATATTTTTTTTTATTATGGAGTATAATTTATGAAATATATTTTATTAGGATTCTTGGGGTTAAATAATTTTAAAATACAACTTTTTACCCTTTACGTGATTTTTTTTAAATTATGGTTGAATTTTATTAAAAAGTTTAGAAATTTTATAATTAATATTTACAATAAGGGTCATTATATATATATATATATATATATATATATATATATATATATATATATATATATATATATATATATATATTTTTAAGTATATCAAAAAAGAGAATAAAATGATAAATTGTCTATATTTAAATTTTTATTTAATTACATAATTTTTTATACATGACGAGCGATACTCCATAAATATATATAAATAATAGAAATATAACAATTAATACTAAGTGTATTATAGATAAATTATTATAATAAATAAATTATTTAAAATAAGTAAATATTTAACTTAAGATTATCTAAAATAGTAATAATGTTTTTTTTCTCGAGAGAGAGAGAGAGAGTATATTTTTAATATTTCTACTTGTTCTAACAATATATAATGCTCTAATGATAATTATTTATCTGGACCATCTAGACTGGTAGCATAAATCATGTTAGAGTAATGGTGCTTTAACAGAATATAATTAAGATATAAAATATAATTAGTTGATAATTTATTATTGCATGAATGAGACTAATGAATATAAGGTAAAATGTATTTTATAACATAGTTAATAACATCCACATCATTTGAGATTAAAAAAAAATAAAAATCTCTAGTATTACTTAATTTTATGGTACTATTTTATTTTAAAATATAAAATCGTTATTTATTTTTTAAAATTAATTTAAGATATTTTTAATTTTAAAATTGTCATGTATTCATAATATAAACTATCTAAAAAATATTACTCATCGATTTATTATTTTATACTCCATCGACCTTTCAAGGATAATTTAAGTATATTTTTTATACGAATTAAGAAAAATAAAATAGAGAAAATAAAGTATAATTTTTTTATTTAAATTTATCCTTAATAACCCAACAAAATTATATAAAATAAATTTTAATAAATTATCTTAATTTTAAATTAAAAAATATCTTAATTAATTTTCAAAAATTAATAATAATGTTATAATTTAAAATTGATGAAGTATCTAATTTTAGTATAAATTTTGGTATTATTGATAATAAAACGTCTACAACTCATCACTCATGAAAAAATATTCATTATCTTAAAAATAAATAAATAGTATATGTATATTCTTCTCTTTTACATAAATTCACAATAATTCCATCACTTATAAATTTTATTATTTTATATAAATAAAAAAGAACATAACATTCATTCACTCATGAACAATGAATAATTTCTCCATCACTCATGGCAATATTACGCCCAAAAAAAGAAAAACACAACAAATACGTGTCACTTCTAAATGACTGGATGATTACGTTACTCCAGTTGCTTACCTATTCGATCACCGCTGGTGAGTCGTCGTCACCAACACGTTCGAACCAAAAGCCGAAACGAAGAACTCAATTTTCCCTCTCTCCAAGTTAGTCCCCATTATCACCAAAAATTCAACTAACACGATCGATCATCTTCATCATAAAGCCCTAGCTCACGCTGTTATCTCTCTGAAAATCCTATGGCGTTAAGGTCACGCGAACGCAAGCTGTCCTTCGACATTCTCACCACCAGCACCTCATTCGAAGACGATAACAATTTTTTCATCTACAGATCCAATTCCGATTGTCCAGTTCTGCAAAATGGCGGTCCATCCGAATCTGCTAAACCTAATCAACGGAAACGCAAAAACAAAGGCTCAAAAAATAATCTACTTATTATTTATAGTGATCCACATTAGCTCTCAAAAGTTTCTTGCCCCTGCTAGGTTTTATTCTTGATTTCCCCCCTCCCCCTAACCCCACAAGCATGTGCTGAAGGAAGATTTTGTGCTTCACTTGTCCTGTGCTCCAGCTGTTTATCTGCCACTTCTATATTTAGGTAGTACACACGTTCAAACATACACACTAGAAGTGCCACACATGCGATGCTCATGCATGTGCAGACTCACCACTGACTTGACATGACATAAATGCGTTGGAAGGAAAAATCCTAATAGGGTCTGGACTTGATAGGGTGAAGAGGCCGGCGGACAGATCAAGGAGAAATAGTATTGTTTTATAAACACCTTGTCACAAGAATATGAGAAATAAATCTAAGTTTTTATAATATTAAAACTTTACCAAGCACCTTTGACAAGTGTATTTTTCTCTTGTTTCATCAGTTGCCTTTTCATAAAATGTTACATTTGGTGACATTCAGTGTGGTTAATCTGATGGCTTGTATCGTTGGATAGCTTAAGTTTTACTTATTTGGAAATTTGTTGCCTTAGTCCTCTTAAGGGGAATGTGTGTTGATACACACCAAATTTATGCTTTGATCATGAATGCTCTACTGAAGTAAACATTTAATTTGTAATTATAATATTTTTTGACAGAGACTAAATTTACAATCAGAGAATGGGAAGAAAAACCTCACTTTCGTTCCTTTGGCGCCCGCTTGCATGGTAAGTGTAAACACTTTTCTTACTTCCATTATGAGCTACCAATTATTGTGACGACCCCAAATCCGGGTTCCTTGAACCTCGGACCCGGTTCAACACGAGTACTACTTTTCCTTATTGTTCATGAATTTTAACAATATTATAATTGCTAAATAATCATTTATTTACAATTATATAACATCTCCTTCTATTCCAGAATCGAAATCTTTATACATTCCTAGTATGTCTCAATATCATACATGATACGACATTCTATTACAATCAATTTGAGTATTTAATACTCATATAACATACCAACTAAGTCTTATGCTACAGAAATTTACCTGTCCAATTCGGACTGATATCTACAATAGATATTTAGATCTTCAATGGAAGTAATATATTTTCCTGTTCCTTGTTCTTTATCGAGAACTTCAGGTAACTAGCCTTATCTGAAAATGTTGGTTTAGGCAAGAGTGAGCACGACAGCTCAGCAAGTTCAACAGCTACACATAACACATTACATGCTTCACATAAAATTTACAATTTATACTAACATCATGTTTTTCATGCATTTCAGTTTATGACATACTGCTCATGCATATCATGCCTCGCATTTAATCTATGCTTCATGTCTAACCTCTATCATGACATATAGTTCAATGCAGAACAATTGTCTTAAATCAACTACCGCATATCAACAATTCAAATCAACTTATTGCACAAAGGCACATTAAAACATCTTTGCACATAACCACGTATGAGCACATCTCAGTTTAATAACAAACTTATAATTCATGCACATAATACAACACGTTCTGAAAAACTTGCCTGAACTTGTATAACCAGCTTACGTTAATCTTTCACGTTCCTTGCACCACCTACACGGTATGTGAGATCAACGGTGCACAATATCAGTCAAAGTTTGACTCAATACTAAATCTTATTTTAAAGATATTTATTTCTTCTTATCATCCCCTTTATTTAATAAGGTTAATTTCATATTTTAGTCTCTCTTTGACTTGACTCAGTGTTTCATATTCAACACCATAAATCTTTTGTTCGAAACTATGCAATTCTGACATTTATTAATGTCACTTCATTAAAACTTGGACCCTATATTTATTTAGGTCGATCCACCAATTAATCACTAATGGACCATACCCTTGGTTTAACTTAATCACATCATTTATCTCGATACTTATCATAATATTACCCACCTTGGATAATATTTTAAATTTTACTATCAATTAGTAATAACTTATAATGTTATTTAATTGTTAAATAACACTTTAAATAATCATTACTATTATTAATTTATTTTTAATAATAGTTTACCTTAATCATTATGATTAATCTTTTAATAATAATTTAATTGCTTGCTAATATTATTACCCTTTAATAATATTTTAATTGACTTCTCATTATTATCAATCATTTTAATAATAATTTAATTGTTCATCAATATTATCAATCATTTAATAATATTTGAAATCCTCACGTATCATTAGTAATTATTTAATAACGATTCAACCCTTAACTATTATTACCCAGTAGTTAATTACTTGTTAAACAATATTATTAATTCTTTAATAATATTCTAAATCTTTATTTATCATTATTATTTATTTAATAATGATTTAACTCTTAACTATTATTATTTAATAGTTAATTAAATGCTAAATAATATTATTAATCCTTTAATAATATTTTAAATTAATTACATATCATTATTAATTATTGAATAATGATTTAATTCTTAACTATTATCATACTCTAATATTATTAATCTTTTAATAATATCTTAATCATTTCCTAAACTTATAAACAATTTATTTTAATTGTTTACACTTTACTAATTAATGCATTTTTATCATTCTAAAATGCCAAACCCATAAAATTTTATCAACAATGACTAAAACCCTCATCAAAAATCTGCGTATACCGTATATAGGATTTCCAAGCCATAAATCCTATTTTCTAAATTTTCAACATCACATCACATAATTAATTCATTTACTCATAACTAGTCCATTTCCATGAAAATACCAAATTAGTTCTAAAAATTCTTATTTTCTGGTATTTGACAGGATATAGCTCCATATTGAACATATATTTTTCTCGTAATTTTTAAAATTCATTTACTAGTTTTAAATAGCCCAAAATAATCAGATCTTGCACCATTTATCATAAATTATTCCTTTTTCAGAATATTATGAAATTTTCAGGATTAGTTCCTGTTATCATATAAAAGCTCCTGCATAAATTTCATATTTTTCTGAGTTGTACACAAAAAGTTATTTTGATACATTTCTAAAAATCACACTTTATTGTAAAATCCATAACTTGAGTTTTACACAATCAAAAATCACCATCTTTTTACTAGACTCAGTTAGCTCATCAAACTATCATTCCAAAAATATTCAGAATTTTTAGAGAAATAAAAGTGGACGAAACTGCCCCTGGACCAAACTGAACAGTAACTATTTTTGGCCTTTTCAGATTTTCGGACAGTTTTGGGGTCCTTCACGGAAACGATTATAAAACGAAATCTACAACTCCGATTAAGGTCCAGTCGGAGGCGTTGGACTCGTATTTTCCTAAACTATAGTTTTCATTTATCAAACACAAAATTTGGAGTTGTCTAGGTCTCGAAAAACAGTGTTAAATGGGCTGATCAGTAGCTAATTTTTCTGATTTTTCAACATGGATGTGTTTTACTAAAAATTCCATAACTTGCTCATTTTAAATCGGATTTTAGTCATTCAACTTGGAGAATCTTCATATTTCATGGATCTATTACCCAAAATTGACGGATCACAAATACGACTTACGGATCGTGAACAGTAATTCCGTGAAGGGGCTGCTACGTATTAGATTAACTTGTTTTCGTCGGTAAAAATTTATTCAATGAGTTTGATGAAATTTTTCATCACAAACACATATAAAAACCCATGTTAAACCCATCAAACTATGAATATACATATATTACATAGTTAAAGACTTCTAGACCATCAAAACAAGTTTTGATCGGTTAAAAATATATTTTAACCGTTTAAAACTTATTTAAACAACAAAAATGAAATTAAAAAGGTTTGGAGTACTTTTTAACCTCTTAGACATGGATGATCTCCTTCCTCTTGCTAGGAGCTAGGCTTGTGACTCCACCTTGATCATTCTCTAGCAACTTTCCTTAGTGGATCATCCATTTCTCAAAGCTTGCTAGCTTTTCTCTAGAATACTCTCTCTTTCTCTCTAGGAGTTCTTGAAAACTAACTAACAAACATAACAAAATGTTGATGGATGCTATATATAGACCCTCCCTAATCACCATTAACCTTCACTAATCAACTAGTGTTGGTGAATTTAAGGGTTAACCAAGCTTACTATAGCTTGAATGACCTATTGAGTGACATTTTGATTGACCAATGGAATGACTAGGGTTGGTGGGGAGTTGTTGAGACATTTTACACTCCAAATTCACCAACAAGCAACCTTTCATGTGGGGCCCCCTCCAAAATTCGGGATTCCTCTTTTATTACATCACTTTAGCTTTATTTTTACATCTTATATCATTATATAAGTATTCATATATATATACACCAATGTATATATATTGACCACCACTTTGACTTCCATTTGGGCTCCACATTGGATCAAATTAATATTTCTATTGGGCTCATCAATTAAATTTGTTTGGGCTCAATTTAATTATTACATTGGGCTAATATTAATTACCCTATGTTACATTTAATTAAAACAAGCATTGGGCTTGGTTAATTATTACATAAATCAATGTTCAAATTAAATTATATGAACTACTAGGTTAATTTAATTTGACCTAGTTTAATACCTCAATTGGACTTATAATATAATCCAATTAGATTTGCTATAATTAATTCTACCACATTGGGTTACTTAATTAACCCATCCACGGTTAATTCTTAACCCCACATTTATTTATCTAGAAATTAACCAATGATTGGTTAATGCTATCTCTCTTGTCAACCAACTAGGGTTATTCAATTAACTAGACACTAGTTAATTCTCTACACTCAATCAATACTTGAAATGCTTCTCCCAACCATTGACCATCATTTGACTTTTAATGGTTTGGGCTACATAACTTACTTTTTATTGGCTCTCTTATTTAATTACCCATTTCATGCAAATATCTCCATATTGGGCTTACATCTATAACAACTTATTAATTAAGTAAATTACTTAATTAATTAACTTCTTAATATTGTCCTTCTAGGCAATATTCCACTTCCCTACTTGTTACTCATAACCTTAATTCATAACTTATATAATTAATTCAATTAATTATATTACATGACTTTTCTTTTTAATCCATACTAAAACTAATTAATTTATTAGTTTTATTAAGTATTTAATTTACTTCACACATCATCTTGTTTGACTAACAAACTCAACTATAGGTGTATATATATAAATGTTAATATATTCACCTTCACTTCTCAATTGAATTTCTTTCTTAAATAAATTATCTACCTGCATCATTAAAATATTCTCACATTTAATTTCTAACAAATAATTTATGAAAAAAAAAAAAAATGTTTACCCATTTTCTACACATCTTCCTTCTCACCTTCTAGGTTTAAACCTTAACCTTTAATAAAATCAATTAAGATATTATTTAAAATCTTGAAATTATCTGGGATATTACATTCACCCCTTCTTATAAGAATTTCGTCCCCGAAATTATCTCATACACAATTCTACCAATTTTCATCACTGAGAATATCTCTTTACTCATCAAATTCTATGACCACCCTTTTTTAGGAAGTTCATACTTCTAAACTCATAATTCCAGAACAATGGAATATCTTGCAGAAGAATAAATTGAAAATCAATATCTTACAGAAGAATAAATTGAAAATCAAAATATTCATTAAAACTTTCATAATATGCTGAGGGGTCATCAAGACTGTGAACATCCGAATGGAATTAACTGAATTCCGAATAAATAGTATTTATCCCTGTAAATACTTATAAAAAGAGTGTTTATCAATCACAAGGACTGAAAACATTCCATAGGTGTACGCTAGGTGATCAGCCTATTGTACCATACGTCGTGCAGAACGTCTTAGTTGTTAGGCGCCAGTCGGAGCTATATGCCGACAAAAATATATCTGCTTTAGCCGACAGAATATTTTTTTTTTTTTTGCACTTGTTCACCTCAGACTTACTACAAAATTCCGTTCCAAAATAATTTGGATTGGATAATAAACTTGAGTCAATTCTGACCAAAAGTGTCCAGTCAAAATAAATGACAAAGACTCCCATCATTGAACTGTTCGTATATTACGATTCAAAAATCATTTCAGATTAGTTAAAATAACTAAAATTCATTTATAGGACTTCATGATACCGCATCATCTTGACAGTACGTTGAGGATTCCGTCATTAATTCATGACTTCATGATACCGCACATTTTGACAGTACGTTGAGGATTCCGTCCTTTTCATCCCCACACCATGGCTTTAATGGCGTGTGATGATTTTATAAATACATTTTGATATTTTCAAATCAATTTGTCTAGCTGAAACAATTAGCATAGACTATTCTTTAAACGTTTTAAAATACTGAAAATCATTTTATGACTTTGTCATACTACATCATACCATAGTGGGCTTTAAACATCCAACACTAGGTTACTCTGCATTGATAACTCCATCGTTTATCATCTCTGCACTAAATGCATTAATGATTTCTAAAATACATTTGTCTTTTCAAAAGCACAAAAGTGCGAATTTAGCACGATTTTAAGAATTTCAAAGTCTAGCATAGCTAGAAGATTTGGAATGTCCTAAAACCTCAAAATACCTCAAATTTCTCCTCCGCATTCTTTTCCAGCTTAATAACTATATCTGGTAAAGCTCTAGTCTTACTACTTAACTCTACCCATACTTATTGTTCATCAAACTTACCACACATTAGGAGTTCAGGTACTTGCCACAATCATATGGGTCGAAGAACTTATCCTAGTCAGACCAAAATCGTTCATTCGCTGAAGGGTTCCACCATACGATTATGAGTCACGAACTTACCATCAGTATGAGTTTTAAGAACACGTACTTATCTTAATATTCTCTACATATCCAATATATTATGAGAAAAGAATCACCTTCTCACCATATATACATCGAATAGCGTGACACCAGGTTCAAATTGATTATCACTATAGGAAGCTAAGTGGTTGTCAAACCAAACACAATCTCCTACCCATACAAGAAATTGGTTAACTCGGCCACTAATCAATATAGAAAGTTAAGCGGTCGTTAAATCATGAACAAATTCCCCGCCCATACAAAGAACTGTTCAACTCAACTATCATATTAATATAGGAAGCTAAGTGGCTCTAAAACCAAGCACAAATTCCCTGCCCATACAAGAAATTGTACAACTCAACCACTAATATGAGTCCTCAATTAAAAACCCACAACCTTCTAATTTTTCTTAACTGAATACGAATTCTTTCCATTCATATTTTAGAACATCTGCCTCATTACGAGTTCATTTCTCTAGATCATTTCATGACCTTATTAGCATTTTCTTTATACTTCTCAAAATCTTATCATAAGATATTTTTCTATCATTTCTTCAAATTAGGTACAACATGACCTTTTTCATCTCTCTTATATCTTCTTAAATCCATCTTTGGATAATCTTCTATATATGAATTTTTCAAATTCATCTTTTATTACTTAAACTCTTTCGGAGTTTATTCATTTATCATTTTACTTATCTTCTACTACGGTTATAGCCTAAGGTACTCTTACCTAAGGTTTATAACCTATCAGCTCTGATACCAACTTGTGACGACCCCAAATCCGGGTTCCTTGAACCTCGGACCCGGTTCAACACGAGTACTACTTTTCCTTATTGTTCATGAATTTTAACAATATTATAATTGCTAAATAATCATTTATTTACAATTATATAACATCTCCTTCTATTCCAGAATCGAAATCTTTATACATTCCTAGTATGTCTCAATATCATACATGATACGACATTCTATTACAATCAATTTGAGTATTTAATACTCATATAACATACCAACTAAGTCTTATGCTACAGAAATTTACCTGTCCAATTCGGACTGATATCTACAATAGATATTTAGATCTTCAATGGAAGTAATATATTTTCCTGTTCCTTGTTCTTTATCGAGAACTTCAGGTAACTAGCCTTATCTGAAAATGTTGGTTTAGGCAAGAGTGAGCACGACGGCTCAGCAAGTTCAACAGCTACACATAACACATTACATGCTTCACATAAAATTTACAATTTATACTAACATCATGTTTTTCATGCATTTCAGTTTATGACATACTGCTCATGCATATCATGCCTCGCATTTAATCTATGCTTCATGTCTAACCTCTATCATGACATATAGTTCAATGCAGAACAATTGTCTTAAATCAACTACCGCATATCAACAATTCAAATCAACTTATTGCACAAAGGCACATTAAAACATCTTTGCACATAACCACGTATGAGCACATCTCAGTTTAATAACAAACTTATAATTCATGCACATAATACAACACGTTCTGAAAAACTTGCCTGAACTTGTATAACCAGCTTACGTTAATCTTTCACGTTCCTTGCACCACCTACACGGTATGTGAGATCAACGGTGCACAATATCAGTCAAAGTTTGACTCAATACTAAATCTTATTTTAAAGATATTTATTTCTTCTTATCATCCCCTTTATTTAATAAGGTTAATTTCATATTTTAGTCTCTCTTTGACTTGACTCAGTGTTTCATATTCAACACCATAAATCTTTTGTTCGAAACTATGCAATTCTGACATTTATTAATGTCACTGCATTAAAACTTGGACCCTATATTTATTTAGGTCGATCCACCAATTAATCACTAATGGACCATACCCTTGGTTTAACTTAATCACATCATTTATCTCGATACTTATCATAATATTACCCACCTTGGATAATATTTTAAATTTTACTATCAATTAGTAATAACTTATAATGTTATTTAATTGTTAAATAACACTTTAAATAATCATTACTATTATTAATTTATTTTTAATAATAGTTTACCTTAATCATTATGATTAATCTTTTAATAATAATTTAATTGCTTGCTAATATTATTACCCTTTAATAATATTTTAATTGACTTCTCATTATTATCAATCATTTTAATAATAATTTAATTGTTCATCAATATTATCAATCATTTAATAATATTTGAAATCCTCACGTATCATTAGTAATTATTTAATAACGATTCAACCCTTAACTATTATTACCCAGTAGTTAATTACTTGTTAAATAATATTATTAATTCTTTAATAATATTCTAAATCTTTATTTATCATTATTATTTATTTAATAATGATTTAACTCTTAACTATTATTATTTAATAGTTAATTAAATGCTAAATAATATTATTAATCCTTTAATAATATTTTAAATTAATTACATATCATTATTAATTATTGAATAATGATTTAATTCTTAACTATTATCATACTCTAATATTATTAATCTTTTAATAATATCTTAATCATTTCCTAAACTTATAAACAATTTATTTTAATTGTTTACACTTTACTAATTAATGCATTTTTATCATTCTAAAATGCCAAACCCATAAAATTTTATCAACAATGACTAAAACCCTCATCAAAAATCTGCGTATACCGTATATAGGATTTCCAAGCCATAAATCCTATTTTCTAAATTTTCAACATCACATCACATAATTAATTCATTTACTCATAACTAGTCCATTTCCATGAAAATACCAAATTAGTTCTAAAAATTCTTATTTTCTGGTATTTGACAGGATATAGCTCCATATTGAACATATATTTTTCTCGTAATTTTTAAAATTCATTTACTAGTTTTAAATAGCCCAAAATAATCAGATCTTGCACCATTTATCATAAATTATTCCTTTTTCAGAATATTATGAAATTTTCAGGATTAGTTCCTGTTATCATAGAAAAGCTCCTGCATAAATTTCATATTTTTCTGAGTTGTACACAAAAAGTTATTTTGATACATTTCTAAAAATCACACTTTATTGTAAAATCCATAACTTGAGTTTTACACAATCAAAAATCACCATCTTTTTACTAGACTCAGTTAGCTCATCAAACTATCATTCCAAAAATATTCAGAATTTTTAGAGAAATAAAAGTGGACGAAACTGCCCCTGGACCAAACTGAACAGTAACTATTTTTGGCCTTTTCAGATTTTCGGACAGTTTTGGGGTCCTTCACGGAAACGATTATAAAACGAAATCTACAACTCCGATTAAGGTCCAGTCGGAGGCGTTGGACTCGTATTTTCCTAAACTATAGTTTTCATTTATCAAACACAAAATTTGGAGTTGTCTAGGTCTCGAAAAACAGTGTTAAATGGGCTGATCAGTAGCTAATTTTTCTGATTTTTCAACATGGATGTGTTTTACTAAAAATTCCATAACTTGCTCATTTTAAATCGGATTTTAGTCATTCAACTTGGAGAATCTTCATATTTCATGGATCTATTACCCAAAATTGACGGATCACAAATACGACTTACGGATCGTGAACAGTAATTCCGTGAAGGGGCTGCTACGTATTAGATTAACTTGTTTTCGTCGGTAAAAATTTATTCAATGAGTTTGATGAAATTTTTCATCACAAACACATATAAAAACCCATGTTAAACCCATCAAACTATGAATATACATATATTACATAGTTAAAGACTTCTAGACCATCAAAACAAGTTTTGATCGGTTAAAAATATATTTTAACCGTTTAAAACTTATTTAAACAACAAAAATGAAATTAAAAAGGTTTGGAGTACTTTTTAACCTCTTAGACATGGATGATCTCCTTCCTCTTGCTAGGAGCTAGGCTTGTGACTCCACCTTGATCATTCTCTAGCAACTTTCCTTAGTGGATCATCCATTTCTCAAAGCTTGCTAGCTTTTCTCTAGAATACTCTCTCTTTCTCTCTAGGAGTTCTTGAAAACTAACTAACAAACATAACAAAATGTTGATGGATGTTATATATAGACCCTCCCTAATCACCATTAACCTTCACTAATCAACTAGTGTTGGTGAATTTAAGGGTTAACCAAGCTTACTATAGCTTGAATGACCTATTGAGTGACATTTTGATTGACCAATGGAATGACTAGGGTTGGTGGGGAGTTGTTGAGACATTTTACACTCCAAATTCACCAACAAGCAACCTTTCATGTGGGGCCCCCTCCAAAATTCGGGATTCCTCTTTTATTACATCACTTTAGCTTTATTTTTACATCTTATATCATTATATAAGTATTCATATATATATACACCAATGTATATATATTGACCACCACTTTGACTTCCATTTGGGCTCCACATTGGATCAAATTAATATTTCTATTGGGCTCATCAATTAAATTTGTTTGGGCTCAATTTAATTATTACATTGGGCTAATATTAATTACCCTATGTTACATTTAATTAAAACAAGCATTGGGCTTGGTTAATTATTACATAAATCAATGTTCAAATTAAATTATATGAACTACTAGGTTAATTTAATTTGACCTAGTTTAATACCTCAATTGGACTTATAATATAATCCAATTAGATTTGCTATAATTAATTCTACCACATTGGGTTACTTAATTAACCCATCCACGGTTAATTCTTAACCCCACATTTATTTATCTAGAAATTAACCAATGATTGGTTAATGCTATCTCTCTTGTCAACCAACTAGGGTTATTCAATTAACTAGACACTAGTTAATTCTCTACACTCAATCAATACTTGAAATGCTTCTCCCAACCATTGACCATCATTTGACTTTTAATGGTTTGGGCTACATAACTTACTTTTTATTGGCTCTCTTATTTAATTACCCATTTCATGCAAATATCTCCATATTGGGCTTACATCTATAACAACTTATTAATTAAGTAAATTACTTAATTAATTAACTTCTTAATATTGTCCTTCTAGGCAATATTCCACTTCCCTACTTGTTACTCATAACCTTAATTCATAACTTATATAATTAATTCAATTAATTATATTACATGACTTTTCTTTTTAATCCATACTAAAACTAATTAATTTATTAGTTTTATTAAGTATTTAATTTACTTCACACATCATCTTGTTTGACTAACAAACTCAACTATAGGTGTATATATATAAATGTTAATATATTCACCTTCACTTCTCAATTGAATTTCTTTCTTAAATAAATTATCTACCTGCATCATTAAAATATTCTCACATTTAATTTCTAACAAATAATTTATGAAAAAAAAATAAATAAATGTTTACCCATTTTCTACACATCTTCCTTCTCACCTTCTAGGTTTAAACCTTAACCTTTAATAAAATCAATTAAGATATTATTTAAAATCTTGAAATTATCTGGGATATTACAATTATGGTGTACCTCGTTTTAAAGTTGAGCAGAATACAAAAAATAGCATAAAAGGGCTAAATTACTTTGTAAATGTAGGAGAAACCTATAAATCCTTCTATCAAAGTAAAAAAAGGCCAATATGTATCCATCTATACTGTTGGCTTGAGGGAGACCTTTAGAAATATATTTTGCCATATTTCAGGTAATTCTAGTATTAAGTCCAGTTTATGCTGCTCATCTTTGTCATAGCCCCCCCTCCTGTGGAGGCTTTTTTGGACTTCACTCCTGTCAGCCATGACCTTTGTGATGCTTACAAGCCTTAAAGTGATGATTGGCATAGGCCTTCAAAAACATGCAACTTGGTATGTGAATCGTTGCCAAAAGAGGAAATTGCACTCTTATTAATTTGACAAGTTTGATTATCAGTTGCAAAAGAAAATACTTACAATTTAGATAGGACTTTGTACCCTTTCGCTGCTAACTTGCATGTATGCTCTCTTTGCGAGCAAAGGCACGCAGTCTCGGTGCTTTTATTTATTTATATATATTTTTTTGGGTGGTTAAATTATATTTTGGAGGCAGTTTCTTCAAGAGGACATTCCTTGTGAAAATACCAGTCCAAGTAACTTACGGATATTTACTCTCCGTAGTCCACGTAATATACGGGTGGTTAATACTTGCATATTTTCTCTACCCTCCGTGTAACTTAAATATACACACATTGTTGGAATTTATTGTAATTCTTTAGGACCTATACTTTAACATTTAAATTTACTTAATTATACATTTCTCTAATACTTTGCAAAATATTAGTTCGTTCAAATCGCAATAGATCAGTTTTTTCTATTTGCTAAGGCTTATGAGAGTAAACGTGTATCAGTATTTTTATGAAATATAACATATTGAAACATCCCTGAATGACAAAGAAGTATTAAAAATGTAAATTGTTCTCTCCCCCCAAAAAATACGAGGCTTAAGGCTCTATAATTAATTAGAATAATCCTCCCCTAAAATAAATAATTAAATTAAGAGTGGTGTACTGTTGCAGACAATCAAAAATAAAATTTTACTAAGAAAAATATTTATGTAGTAGTGCAAGTATGAATCGTGTTCTCACCGAGAATGTTTAGTCTAATTTTATGTTACGTGAACCCGGATGAGTTTTTTTATTTATAAATATAACATAAACAATTTAGCGAAAAACAATTGAAGCAGACAAATTAATCCAGTCAAGTAAGAACATGTCTGTATTATTTCACAAATTAAAATAACGTGATCAATCAAAAAAACAAGCTTTGATTAAGTCAACATCCACCATCGAAAATTACAACTGATTATTGGTTCAAGTATAAAATCAATTAACACTTTGAATATTCACCGTTAAAACTACTTTCCTATCTAGTTATAGTTAATTAGAAACAAGCGATTTATATACCTTAATTACTACACAACTTTAGATACACTGAAAATTTAATCTAATAGTAGCCTTAGAATTAGAGAAATCGATGAAGCTAAACAACACAAACACATGCAGTTGTATTTAATTTAGTTGAGTGTTCTTCCTAAAATATAATAATCACTAACGCAACAAATTATTAATCTTAATTGCTTTACAAGTTAGTGACCAAATACTTACGAATTTGATATCAAACTTAGCAGTGGATTGTAGTAAATTAATAATAAACTAGTACGCGTCCTAACAATTAAACGAATTAATCATGAAAATAAGCATAGAAGAACATCCAAAACTCAACGAAGAATAAGAAAAGAGGTGAAGAAAGACTGATGTATGGCATGAATTCTCTCCTCTCAAAGTCTAGCCCTTGCACACCTTATTTATACTGGTAGAACCCTATAAAATCTCTATGAAATATTCTCTATATTAATATCCAAATCTGCCCAATAAAATAAATAAATTAAGTAAAGTCCTAATATGACTTGGAAAGTGATTCCTTCGTGCTGCTGATTCCACTACAGATTTTGCTTCCTTTAAAGAGTTGGAACAAGAGTCCTTAATTGTCTTCAATTGCTAAGCTGCTCTAAAATCCGACTTGGGCCTTTATATTACCAAACACAACCCACTTAAAATGTTGTGGACTGCAGCTTTATTTTACCAAAAGTTAATAAACTGGGCTGCCCATTATAATCGCAGAGCATCCTTCATTCCTAGAATAGTAGTAAAAATTCCAAGTCCAATTTCACCCTTAATGCCGCCAATAGCTCTCAAAACAAAATTGCTGAATTAGCTTTGTTTGGCACTTACTTCTTTATTTGCATCCTAAATAAAAATATACAAATAATAAGTAAAATTAGACACAAAATAAATATAAAAGATTTAAGTATTAAAGGATAAAAATATATCATATTTTATTCTCAGCAAGGAGGCTGTATATTCTGTTAAGGTATATAAATATTTTAATATACGTAATATTATTTTGTGTTAGCTGATGTCTTTTATTTGATATTGTTAACAGAATCACAAATACATTACCCTGGAAATTCAAGGTGGCAAATATCTCCGTGTCTTAAGGGTGGATTAGCCGCTGCAAAGTCATGTAGGCCACCCCCTTTAGAAAAGGTTGGCCAAATTATGTATCTAAAATTGTCAGAGATTTTGTTGCTATTTCCATTCCTTTTGTTTTACTTTTTCCGCTTTGAAAGCTAGATTGTGCTCCATTTTTTCTCTCTTTTCCCACTCTCTTCAAAACCCCATTGATCACTATATTCTCTCCTTTCTTTGTTTCACTCCCAGCAGCTCAAACCCACATCTCAAAAATGGTTAGTATATAAATTATTTTCTTTACAAGTGATTAAATTCTGCGTAATTTAATCAATGCATTCTTTGTATTGAATTCGATACATGTATAAGCATAAACCAATTAATTAATGTCCTTCATCCACTAATTTCATATTCATCATTCAATTCTCTTCTGTATAATTCTGAATTTCATTTTTTTTGATATATAGGTGGGTTGTGCAATAAGATTGAAGAGAAAGCCCGAGTGGTGGTTAAATAATTTACTGGGCGGTAAATTCTTTGGGTCATGTGTTGACGACAAAAACGTTGGTAAAAATGAGAAGAATGTATTTTGCATTGATTGTAATCTTCGCATTTGTAAGCACTGTGCTACTTCTTCGCCTCATTGCTTTCACCGCCGCCTACAGATCTGCAGATATGTTTATACTGGTAGAACCCTATAAAATCTCTTTGAAATATTCTCTATATTAATATCCAAATCTGCCCAATTAAAAAAAATAAAAATAAATAAAGTAAAGTCGTAATATGACTTGAAAAGTGATTCCTTCATGCTGCTGATTCCACTACAGATTTTGTTTCCTTTAAAGAGTTGGAACAAGAGTCCTTAATTGTCTTCAATTGCTAAGCTGCTCTAAAATCCGACTTGGGCCTTTATATTACCAAACACAACCCACTTAAATTGTTGTGGACTGTAGCTTTATTTTACAAAAAAATTAATAAACTGGGCTGCCCATTATAATCGCAGAGCATCCTTCATTCCTAGAATAGTAAAAATTCCAAGTCCAATTTCACCCTTAATGCCGCCAACAGCTCTCAAAACAAAATTGCTGAATTAGCTTTGTTTGGCAATTAATTCTTTATTTGCATCCTAAATAAAAATATACAAATAATAAGTAAAATTAGACACAAAATAAATATAAAAGATTTAAGTATTAAAGGATAAAAATATATCATATTTTATTCTCAGCAAGGAGGCTGTATATTCTGTTAAGGTATATAAATATTTTAATATACGTAATATTATTTTGTGTTAGCTGATGATGTCTTTTATTTGATATTGTTAACAGAATCACAAATACCTTACCCTGGAAATTCAAGGTGGCAAATATCTCCGTGTCTTAAGGGTGGATTAGCCGCTGCAAAGTCATGTAGGCCACCCCCTTTAGAAAAGGTTGGCCAAATTATGTATCTAAAATTGTCAGAGATTTTGTTGCTATTTCCATTCCTTTTGTTTTACTTTTTCCGCTTTGAAAGCTAGATTGTGCTCCATTTTTTCTCTCTTTTCCCACTCTCTTCAAAACCCCATTGATCGCTATATTCTCTCCTTTCTTTGTTTCACTCCCAGCAGCTCAAACCCACATCTCAAAAATGGTTAGTATATAAATTATTTTCTTTACAAGTGATTAAATTATGCGTAATTTAATCAATGCATTCTTTGTATTGAATTCGATACATGTATAAGCATAAACCAATTAATTAATGTCCTTCATCCACTAATTTCATATTCATCATTCAATTCTCTTCTGTATAATTCTGAATTTCATTTTTTTTGATATATAGGTGGGTTGTGCAATAAGATTGAAGAGAAAGCCCGAGTGGTGGTTAAATAATTTACTGGGCGGTAAATTCTTTGGGTCATGTGTTGACCACAAAAACGTTGGTAAAAATGAGAAGAATGTATTTTGCATTGATTGTAATCTTCGCATTTGTAAGCACTGTGCTACTTCTTCGCCTCATTGCTTTCACCGCCGCCTACAGATCTGCAGATATGTTTATCGTGATGTTGTTCGCCTTCAAGATATTCTTAAATATCTCGACTGCTCTAAGATCCAAGTTGGTCTTAGTAATTCAACTTCACTTTCTTAATTAATTCTTTGATTATAACACTAATAATGATTATTAAAAATATATATATAGTATTTTTAATTATTCTTATTATTAACATTAATCATTTGCTTTATATATTGAGTTGATTGTTGCACTGCAACTTCATAATTATGGTTTCTATCTATTATGCATAGATTTAGATTGGTTGGAGTTTAAGTATATTGAAATTGCTTCCATACTAATCTTTAGGTAGATTATTATTTGGCAAGTGTTTTAAGTATATTGAAATTGCTACGATACAAATATATATAAATTATTGGCTCTTATGGTTCTCCATTTTGATAGTTACTATCTTAAATTCAATAAATTTATTTTATAGACTTTAGTTGTTATTAGGAGTGCCGTTATATATATTCCCAAATACACACACACACACACACACGTGTGTGTGTGTATTTTATTTATACTTTTGAAATTGTTTATGTGATTATGGATGCATAAAAGTAAGAAGTCTTTTTTTTTTGGTTCCCATTTAAAGTTGCATATTAGTTGATATAATTATTTTTAATAATTAAGAAAAAAATGTTGATCATTCTTTAGTAATACTCCTATGATAACCAAACCAGTAAATGTTAATATGTCACTTTAATTTGGCATTTGTAGTTTTAATTGTTGATGGGAAAGGAAATTGTACGTATTTGCATGCAGACATATAAAGTAAATGGTGAAAAGGCTATACATTTGAATCCCCGACCCCAATCCAAAGAAATGGTGAAAGCAACAAATACAAAGAAAGGCGCAGTTTGTGAAGCTTGTGGGAGGCACATTCAAGACTTGCCTAATCGATTTTGCTCTATTGCCTGCAAGGTATCGACTATGTACCGACTATAGTGCATGTTATCATCTCCGTTATAAATTATAAGATTAATATTAAATTTTAAAATATCAATTTTAGATATTTTTAAAATTGAAATGAATTCATTTACTTTATGTCAATACAATTATGAATATCATAAATTACTTAAAAAATATTACTTGTTATAAATTTAATTTTTTTCAAAACTTAAATGAATTATGTTAATTTTAAATTAAAAAATATTTCAAATTAATTTTTGAAAAGTCAATAGTAATATTATAATTTGGAATGAAAGAAGTATTAATTACTTGGGCAGCTGGGTCCTGTTAATTAATTTGACAAAATTAATTTCTATTCCTTTTCTTTTTGAAATATACGTGGAGCAGGTGCAAGTTGTTGTTGTTGAAACGTCTACTCAGGATTATGAATTTGATGATGATGATAACAAGGAATATACTGGTATAAAAATGGCTGACGAATATTTATCCCTTTCTGATCCAACAGAGGAAGCGGGCTGGTTGAGTTCAACGTTATTAAAGCCTAAACCTAAGAAGCAATTACACAAGAGGAGGAAAGGTGTCCCCCATAGGGCTCCTCTCCGTTAACCCCTTAATTCTTAAGTTTTCTACCTATATATATATATATATCCACACACCAGACACCACAAACTTCTTGATTTTTTGACGTGACAGTGCAAATGTGAATTTATATATTCAAAGGGAAATGATATTTTTTTAAGCTCCTAACTACTCAATTTGAGCTCTACTGCACGGTTAAAAATGGTGCAGACATTTTGTTGATTGAATGGTGCAGATTCGTAAAAAATGATATATCGAATGGTGAGAATCCATTGAACTTAAGAGGAAGAATACTCCATTCAGTCCATTGCTGTGTATGTGTATATACACTTGGCTTTTTTCTCTCCCTTTTGGCTTTTGGGACAGTTTAAGGTATATATATTGAGTGACCATGGTCAATGACAATTAATGCTCTAGACTCTAGAGGTACAAGTATGTACTACATGTTCGCAGAAGAATCCTTTTTTTTTTTTTTCTAGTTTATTTCAGTAACGGAAGCGTCTTAATGGGCAAACGCGCCGGTTACACACAATACTTTATAAATTAACACAAATCGAAAAAGTCTACATTTAATATTGTATAGTTGTTCGCAAAATATTGACTCATGCATAGTATATATATATAGAGAGGTATGCAATTGTGCAAACTCTAAAATTATACAATTTACTATCGTAGAATTAATTCGATCGTAGAAGAAATTAACTCAACGATCGTTGAGTTAATTCTCTCTATGATCGTGTATATATGTGTGTGTGGAATTAATCCATAACAATCGTTTGCTTTGAATACTATTTCAGTTAGCACATCTGTGACTGTCCGTTCCTAAATTTAAGGGTTAAGAGTTTGAGTTGACTGTTGGTAAGAGTAGCAGCCACTGTTACTCTTACCAGCGGCCAGACAGAACTCTTCTATTTTTAGATTTGCGATTGGCCGCTATTTCTACTAGTCATTAAGAAAAATAGGAGTTCTGCCTAGTCGTCAGTGTTACTTTTATTAGTGATCAGGCCGAACTCTTAACCCTTAAATACTTTTATTAGTGATGAGACCGAACTTTTAATCCTTAAATTTGGGATTGGACAACCTCAAATGCATTAACTGAAATAATATTCATAATAAACATTTATTATGAATTAATTTTCATATATATATGTCCTTTCATCTTCACCTTGATGGCATGATAATAAGAACGTTGTGCAGCACAAGTATAAAGATTGTAACGTAGTATATGATCAATAACAATAATGACTTGTTGAATTATTTTAGTGGATCACCCTTTTCCACGAAGATCAAAAGACTTAATTTCCAAAAGCCAACTATATAGTATATTAATCATATGATACTGTGGCTGATCAGTGGCTGTTGACCAAAAGGTTTTTTCAATGCTAGCTAGCTTCAGACACGCTTTGCATGTATGCACGCACATGCCTCCATAAATAAAGAAATCTTCCTTTGAACAATATATGCTAATGTTTCCAAAGAGTTTTTAAGTATCCTCACGTAGGAAATGCAAGCTGAAATCTTATTAATGTTTGTCCTTGCGTAAAGAACAAAAGTTGATAAAAATTCTGAAGATGAAAAATGTTAAATACGCACAGACTGTCCCAATTTTCCAAAAGAAAAAAAAAATGAAGAAGGAAGTAATCCTTTTTCTCTATGTAGTACTAGTGGTCCCCTTCAAGTTCAGAGAAGGTTCCTGGGGTTCTCCCAACATACATATTCGGGGTGCAAGTGTTTAGTAAGCACCTATCTGTCTAACTGGAAAACAATTCACACTCCTTCCGATGAATCTACAATATTATCTTGATATATGTAGATGTCAAGATAATATATGAAATTTACATAAGATTCATTTTATTTTTTTGATACATCTATTTGTTTCCATCAATATAAAATAATTGTCTTGTCTTATTTTATAGTTCTAATTTGTAGACCACACGCATTCAATGGTAGGGAATAACACCTTCTGTTTATAATTTTTAAGTTTGGCTCACTGAGCAGGATTAAATAGTTATAGAAATTTCGAAACTCATCGTTAGGCTTCTTATTTATGGGAAACCTGTTCTAATTATGGTTCATCCGTGGGGATGTAGCTCAAATGGTAGAGCGCTCGCTTTGCATGCGAGAGGTACAGGGTTCGATCCCCTGCATCTCCATATCTATTATACTATTTTTTCTTTCCCTAACTAAATTCTTGTTATTTCATCAAAAGGCAAGCCAAATGGGTTTTGATGTTGAATGGAACAATTTTCTTTTATTTTCACCTTATTTAAAATAAAAAATAGAGTATGTGTTGTGTAGTGGATAAGCTTGAATACTCTCTATCCGCTCCAAATGAAATGTAGTGTTATATTTTGCAGGACTAAAAAATAGAAATTTAAAAAAAGAAGACAAAATCTTTTGCCATGTTTTATTTTGTTCTTCACGTTGAACAATTTTTTAGCACACAAAATGCATATGTAATTTACATTATGTTATGATTTGTTAAAAGTTAAAACTTTAATTTGGAAAATAAATTCAGAAAATCTTTAAATCTAGGGGTATATATATCCAATGCAGTGAATAAACTAGAAAATCAACCACATGTATAAAGAGGTGTACATAAAATCACAAGGATTAAACCCTCAATTTACAAAGCATTGAATTTCGTTTGGTTGTGTCGCAGGGGTCTGTTCTGTACCAAAAAGCACTGTTACATCCTTAAATTCCCTCACAAAAACCGTACCCAACCAATTACAATTATTTAACTAGAAAAACGAAAGAAATTATCACCAATTTCTTCTCCCTCAGCTCGTGATCTATCATTTTGTCAGCATATGCAGTCACAATATTTGGTCACATCAAAATGTTGAAAATGGCCAACACGAGATCCAATAAATTAACACACGAAATTGACAACTTATATAATTAATGTTATGTTCAATTCAATGTAATATATAGTAGGGCTACTAACATATATCTTTCTCCATCCATCTCATATTTTTTACAAGTTAAAAGATTAATCTACACCATGCCGTGCTCGATGTAGAAGGCCAGGAGGCTCAAGCCACCACAAAGTACTACACACTTCCGGCCATCCGGGGTAGTGGAAACGGCGGCGGGCTCGCCCTTGCATCGCGAGATGGCATGTGCCCTTTTTATGTGATGCAGGAAAGTCATGAACTGTCCAACGGCCTGCCGGTCAGATTCTTGGCAATGAACAACAGACAGGATGTGAATATAAGCTTGTCGAGTGATGTGAATGTAGTTTTCCATGCAGCGACAATTTGTGTGCGGTCAACAGGGTGGAAAGTTGGTGGGGTGGATGAGATAACGGGTAAGAGATATGAGAAGAGCGGTGGGCTAACGGGGCGGCCTGGGGTGAGTACGGTGAGTAATTGGTTCAAGGTTGAGAAGTATGAGAATGGGGATGGGTATAAGATTGTGTTTTGTCCAAGTGTTTGTAGTTTTTGCAAGGTTGTGTGTGGGAATGCGGGTTTAATTTGTTTTCTGAGTATGGGAAGATATGGCTTGCTTTGAGTGATGATAATCCACTTACTGTTATTTTTAAGAAAGCCTGAATCACACACACACACATATATATCAATAACTCGATCTGTTGACATATATTACGATGTTGCTATCAGTTAGGATTTTGTAAAGATGGTAATTTCTATTATGGTAACTTCTATTCTAGCTCCTAAAGTCGAGTAGTAGGGTCTGTATCTAAAGTACGTGTATAAATACTTCAAACTCTATGGTGCGGGTGGGTGCCTATAGGTTATTATGGAAGTTCTACCTTTCCGGAACACTTGAATCTCTCACATACGGGGAATTGAGTCCACGACTGTGAGACAATTTGAAATTGTAAGCTAAATTTTATAATAAGCAAAAAATTTGAAATGAGATTATTTATGATTTGGAACAAAATAATAATAATAATAAATGGAACTGGAACAGCCGGAGTACGTACCATACTTCTACAAGAGCTTACGTTTCAATAATTATTTTCATTTCCAAACAAATTAACACATGCAGTACATAATTTTACGTTACTATCATTTCTCAACCAAACCTACAAACTGTTTGTTATAAACACTGGACTGCATGCAGGCATACATAAGAAATTATACCATCCAGGAAAATTACCTGCATCGATCTTTTGAATTTCCAATCAATCCGTTGGCTTCAATTAAATTTACTGATTTTTAATCTTCAAACTGAAAAATGAATAGCGGATCAGACTCGGATCCATCAACCTTCTTCATTCATGTTGACGTTGCACCACACACTTGTAACACAGGAAAAATGAAGGCGGGGGCTCATCATCCTCGATGCCTCTACACCTCGTGTGCTGCCACACGTCACATTCATCACAGGCCACCATTCTCTCTCCATCATCAACTTTGGTCCCACAGACACAATCCAACTTCCCATCTTCAGGCCCACCTTCGTACCTCAATTTGGTATCCAAGTCCAGCCCATTTCCTCTCACCCAAACCTGCGCACCCGACTCCACCGCGCACGATATCATCCACTCGTCCTCTATTCCCTTCAACCCGCCTATTTGCGTCACAACCAACTCTTCCATCACACAGTACGTGTCCCTCAGTGCGCACTGCGCCACCAGTTTCAGCTCACCAATTGTCATCCCAGGGGGGACCATAACTACCTCACCAGGACATAACGCCCTGGTCAACTCCGTTTCCAACTCGTCAAAACTCGGAAGAACTCGGCATGTTAGTGCCATTAGCCGACCCATCTCATTTTCTTTTAACACCCATTCCTTCACAAAATGCTTGCTGTCCAAGACCACCCGAGTCGCCAAACTCACCGAGTCCCACTCGGGGTAACCCAGCATAACATTTTTATACAAAAACAGGACATCTCCGTACATATCCAATCCTGGTTCATGAGCCATACTGGGTGACTCCACTATGTTTTCTTCTCGAATGGAAAATTCGATCAATCTTGTTGATGGGTTTTTGGAGCGAGAAACGATCTGATTTCCAATCATAGAACAATTGTTGATTGATTTTAGCACAAAATCAATGAGGCCAGTGTCACCAATGCACTGCCTAGCCCGGTCGCGCAATTCTTGCCGTGACATAGTCCCATTGACAGGTCCCATTGCCTTGTTAGCTTTCAGTATATTCACAATCACTTGTGCGACATGCTCTAGCCTCTGCTTAGGCCATCTGGAATCAAGTGAAGATACAAATGTATTCGACTCTCTTGCAGATTGATCTGCTTCCTCAATAATGTCATGAATCCTGAACTCAAATACTTTGGTTAATGGATTAATCGAGCGAGAAACAATTTGATCACCAACAGCAACACAACTAATTGATTTGAGCACATAATCTATTAGCCCTGTGTCTCCAATATGATTTCGTGCCCCGGAACGAAGTTCCTGTCTAGACATAGCACTTTTAACTTCATCACTTGCCTTGTTCTCATTCAAGAGATTTACAATTACTGTAACTGTAAATTCCAGCCTCTTAGCAGGCCATCTGCAATCACTCTTGGCAAGAGATGAAACAAATGTAGATAAACTAATTGGGTCGTCCAGTTTCTGACCATCTTTTTGATAAGTTTTTCTTGATGAAGCATCTTTAGTCATAGGCAATGTTGTTTTCCTCTGAGCTGGGGCTCTAGAATTGAAAGCAAGTATAAACTGTAAAAGATCACTAACGGTAACCAATTGGGTTTCACTCACTTCCCTGTAACCTCTTACCAATTGTTCAATTTTTCTGCCTCGGACCGTGTTCTTGAAATCATTCACGACCTTGTCAAGGTTTATTGTGCTCAAAAATTGGATTGCTCTATCATACTTATCCTCAGTAACTCCAAAACTTCCACGCCCAAATTTATAACCCCATTTCCCAAACCAAGTGGTCCCATATGCCACACCATGAAGCAATCTCAACTCCACTGATTTCTTCCTGGAAAAGTCATTCACAGAAATTTTCCTGCAATTTATTTTCAAATTCCGAATCACATGATCAAACTGAAACTTCCAATTGATGAATTAGAATTCATTATATACTTGTATAGATAGCCAATATACCTAGTTTGAAGAGTTGTGCAAATACGGTCCCAAAGATCCATGATATCGCTGCCACTAAGAGAATTTGAATCCTCATTCAATCTGTTGAGAGAGAGAAGATGGCCATATCCATTGCAGTGAATCAAACCATGCAATAAATGGGTTCGAAGCCCAATACAATTCCCCTTCAATGGCTTATTCCAATTATCATCTGCCGGAATTATGATACGATACCTCCTTTTGGAAACAAAATGGTGACCCCATCCTTCAAAAAAAAATCAAAAACCCATCTCTGTAAACCACTTCACAACATCAAAATTCAAACACAATCATATTCCAATTCATCAGTTTGAATGTATAAAAAAAACCAAACACCCATCTAAAAATTCACAAACAATTCTAATATTCAATCACAATTATGTGATCAAATTGTACAAACAACAAAAAATAACACTAAAATTCAAACGAATTACATAATATCGGAGGCGATGAGGGTACTAACCAACGAATTTACAGTGAGGGCAAAAGGGGCGGGGAGAGTGGTAAGTGGTAGTTTCTTCTATTATGTATAGAGGCAAAACGGAGTCGTTTGTATCGCTGAACAGCAAAGTAGACCAAACGGGCATCCCAGAAACAGTGTAATTCTCATAGTCTCCAAATTCTTGGAGAAACAATCGGATGTTATCTCGAAACGGGCCCTTTAGATGATGATCCATCACCGACCCGAAATTCTGGAACCCAAATACTCTTCTTTTTCTCTTTCTGCTCTTATAGGGCTCAATAATCGCGGTCGCCATTATCAGATCAACAGAGAAAAAAAATGTAAATATAATAGAGAGATACAGAGAAATGAACGAAAGCAAGAAACGGAGAAAAGAAGAAGGGAACAATCTGTTTTTTTTTTACTGGTGCGATTCGCGCTCGATTAAGGTGGGGTTTTGGAGTGAAATGACATATATGTCTGCATTGAGGAGGGAGGCTTGGGGGTTTAAGTGGGGCTTTTCGTCATTTTGTTTTGGCGATGAAAAAATTTGTTTTTGCTTCTGTTGATCACATGGTTTGGGGGTGAGAGTGAACCGACTTTCATAAAGGCTTGGATTATATGCGGTGGGTATTTGAATAGTTGTTTACAACCTAAATATCTTAAGTGCACTTTTATTATTTTTAGAGTTATGATGTCTATTACGATAAATTTGGGTGAAATATATTATTACATCTAATTAGATAAATTTTTAAAATTACCGTCAACACTTATTTACGTAACCATTAATTAACAAAAAAAAATCTTTTTTTTTAATTTATCTCATTTTTATTTTATTATTAAAATACAAACTTATCCTTATATTTGTGTTTATGTGATGTTTTCTCCCCTTTGTTTAACTAATTATCAAACCTCTCCCTTTAGGCACAATTGTTACGATAAAATTATCCCTATTAAATTATAATTAGTAATACGCAATTGACTTGCGTTGGCCCGTTTTGCACGAACATTAAAGGAGAGTTTTAATTAATATCTAAGCTAATGAACAAAAATATCATAAATTGAAGCGACATTTTAGCCTTTATTAATTTTCATTTTTCAGAGGAAGGAGATGGATTTATTTATTTTCTATTAAAAGGTCTTGTTTTCAGCTGTATATCTATAACTCTAAATACAATTTAAAATATTATATTTTGATCTTAATTATTAAAAGATGTGATTTAATACGAAAATTCATATTAAATTTTACTTTTTAATAATTAAAATATATATAATATTTAATTATAATATGTGTAAAATTGTCCCTAACTAATATCTTATTATCTGTACTTCCCAGTCATACAAATTCTACTGTATAATCAAACTCACCTGCCTGTCGCTCTCATCCACGAACGGAATTCAGTTTCCAATTTTCCCGCCAAATTTCGACTTTGTAGCTTAATAATTATTTTACTATTTGTACTTGGAGGAAATCTGTTTTACCATTTGTTCTTCCTGCAAATCTACAATACAATCGATACTTATATTTAAAAAGAGGATTTGCGATAGAGAGGATCAACACAATTCACTCCATAATAATTCATATTATCTAATCGAGTTAACTATGTAATATTAACTATTTTATTAGATTTATTTATTTTTAATTATTGATGATAGGTGAAAAAATATTAGTACTGATAAAATACACATGTATCTTTCTTTTTTGATTTTCATGAATACATCTTTTTATTTATTTATTATATATTTAATTACCAAATTTCAACAATTATTATACATAAAAAATATTGAATTATCCAAAAAATTACAAGATGACAAAAAAACAATGCCCATACATCGCACGGGCTAATAGACTAGTTGTTAAAGAGAGATTGCTTTGCTTTGACAATCCACTGATTTTATCTGCAATTTTCCAAAAAATTTAATGTTGTTGTGCTTGGCTATTTGCTCTTTTCAATTACTGTTAAGCTTTAATTGTACAGCCCCAGAAGTTTCACATTGAGTTTCATTGATTGGCTTACTTGCATCACAACATATTATGGATAATATGGAAGTGCTAAATATGAACTTGCTGGAAGAAAAAATGAAGACCCAACTCCTATGATGAATTTATACATGGAGCATTCTAGTTCAAAATATAACTACTGACAAATAATAGCACAATTACACTAAGGATCGGGAATTGATATTTTCACAAGGCTCTCTCAACTCACATGAAAGTGGGTCTCATTTACTATTCATGTGAGTATACACACACAAACATATAGGTAAAATTGGTGTCTTATATGCACAATGCAATTTGACATGCATTACTAGCAAGCTAATAGTAGCCTTCGTCAGTCGTAATTCATGGTTGCTTAAAGAATGACAGAGTCAATTTCTGTACCAAATAAAAGAAGTAACTAATATCAGTATACACTCAACAAAGAAGAGCAGAGGAATGTTAAAACAAATTGGCGCCAGATGCTTCCTAACTGCAAAAGCATCATTATTTAAAACAACTGTGACCAGCTTTTTGATGGAACTGAGATAATAAAAGTTAAAACCTAATCTAAAATCATTTACATGTTAAGGTAATGGGAGATCAGCTTCTTAAGGAAACTGATAAAAGGAAACGTAAAAGAAACAAGGGAAAAGTCTGTTCCTTTTCATAAACAAATGATGGAACTGTATCAGCTTTGATCAGACTTAGGTACCTATTCTGAGGCTGTTTTGGGTTCTCTTAGTTTCATATTCTCATCCGCATATAGGCATTATTACGATCCCACAGTACCCATATTTAGTGACGACACAAATTTTATAAAAACGAAAAAAGACAATATTAAGAAAATAAATAGTAATAACTATGAAATACTAATATGTTTACTCACCAGTCATACAACAACACAGATTCACGGTGAAGTTTTGCTTAGACATCTGGCGGATAGACAAGCAGCTTAAACCCAGTTTTTAGCATGCTATGCTGTTGCTGCTGAATTACCCTGGCAGAAAGCTGCCGCAGAAGTGGTGGGCCAATACAACTCCATAGTCTGCAATGCAGATACACCACCCTTAGACCAGAGGGAATCGCTTCTAACCTGGTGCAGTGTTTGAGAACAACCCGTTCAAGCCTAGGGAAGTGATGAGAGGAAGCTTCCCACTGTACCAAATCTGTTCTGCCAAGTTGCAAGACTTTCAGAACACAAAAATCTCCATCAAGTGGTTCCCACCGTTCTCCCTTGAAAGCATATTATTTTAGTTTGAGCACCTCTAGGTTTGGCAACATCCCAATTGTTGACATGTGCTCCCAATCCAGTAAGGTGTCTGACAAAGTTACTTTCTTCAGGTGCGGTGGGAATTTGTACCATTGGGGAAGGGGTGGTAGTTTACCTTCAGAAGGTGGGCGAGGGAATGTGTCATTCAACAATTTCAATGTTTCAAGGTTATCTAATTTGGCAAAATTGTCAAACATACTAAAGCCTCCCTTCACCTCCACAAGTGTGAATAGCTTCCCACAAATTCCTAATTTTTTAAGATTGGCAGTCCTTGCTAAAATATTCTCAGTACAGCTATCTAGCGAAACAGCAGAAATGGTTTGTATATTTCTCCTTACAAATGGATCTTCATTATCCTTCCAGATTTTGGCAGGAGGCCCATGTAAATGACTCGACCCACTTGTATGCAAATGCCTAAACATTTTCCAAATATCTGCTTGAATGTTGAGGTCACGTGATGTAGTTTTAACAATGAGAGTTTGAAGGTTTCAAAGCTTGGAGATCGATGCAGGAAGACACTTGAAATTACCAAAGAGGGCTACATACCTCAAATGAACTAGTTGTACAATTTCACTGGGAAAACAGGAGAGACTAATGGACCTTACATCCAACACTAAAACCAATTTGAAGGCTTCATGGATGAATGATGTATGTTGTGGGGGCCATTCACTTTCTTCTATTGCAAAACACAAGAAAGAACAAACTTGTGGACTAGAAGGCTTTGAAGAAATATAGTTCAGAACATGCGAATGAATACAAAGGCGTCGATGGTAATTTTGGATTGGAATCAGAGAAGCATTTTGAACATTGCTTTTGATCACCTAAAAAAACTTTTCTTCTGCACCCTCCCTAAAGCACAAGTCACGCAACATATCATGAATGCGACATGCCTTTATTCGACCATTTGCTCTCTTCTTCTCCACCAATATTAGATTTCTCTCAACAAGGTCATCCAAGTACTCCTCTGCTATATCTTCCAAACATTCCTACCCTATGTGCTGTATGAATCCCTCAGCAACCCATAACCTGAGCAATTTCCACACAGGTAGGGCAAAGTCTTCAGGAAATACTCTGAAATAAATGAAACAAACTTTCAAGTGATCACGTAAGTGTTTATAACTTAGTGCCAGAACATCCATACATTGCTTCGGGTCTCTAACAACATAAGAACCGACTCTATCAGACACTTTCTTCCACCAATCACATGTTTTGTCTTTCTTTGAGAGAAGCCCCGCAATTACTACAACTGCAAGTGGTAGTCCATAAATTTTTTTTGCAATTATCTTTCCGAGATCCTCCAGCTCTGAAGGGCAGCTTCCTTTTCGAAAAACCTTCTTCTGTAATAGCTCCCAACTTTCATCATCAGTTAGGAAATGCAGAGGATGACGTGGGTTATCAGGGTTAGCATGCAGTCCTACACCTGTGTTTCTTCTTGTTAACAATATCCTACTTCCACAATCCTTGTTCGGAAAAGCCATTCTAAGATCATTCCACGCATCTATTGTCCACACGTCATCAATTACAATGAGATATCTACCACTACTTAAATGTTCTCGTAATTCTTCAGCCAATTGTTCATCACTATATTTGAACATTTGGTCGGTGAGCTGGGTAAGAGAACTGAAAATGGCAAGAAACACCTCTCTTCTACTGTATTCTTGAGACACATATACCCATGCACGAATGTAGAAGTGATACTCAATAGAGGGATCTGCATAATTTTTTTTGGCAAGAGTCGTCTAGCCAAGGCCATCCATGCCAACAACTGAGATGACTTCAAGCTGTTCTGCCCCATTTAGTGAGTCGATTCACTACTGTTTTTGCCTCCTCGCCAAAGCCTACTACATTATCTTCCTTCACCATGGGAGCCCTTTTCTGTGAAGAACGTTTACCGGAGGACTCACCACCTTGAAGAACTTCAATACCGAATTAATTTTTATCATATATATATATATCCTTGACCTTCATCTTGATGGTTTCAATCTCTTTCGCAACACTACGAAGCTTTGCCGGATAATCGAGGACATGGACAATTTTGCTCAGGGTGCTTCTTGCCTTTTGCATAGCTGCATTAACCACAAATGTATCGATGACGTCTTCTGCTTCATAAGCCACATCTCTGATTTGTCTAACAATCTCTCTTACTGTTTCATACTAACTGCGCTTCTCCTTAGAATCCCTAAGGAAGGCTTTCATCAAACTAAGCTCCCTGTAAGTGATTCAACCAAATCCTTAACCCCAGATATCAAATCAACATTATAGAGTAGTAGCTGCTTTAGATTCTCTAAGAGAAACTCAACTACAGCGTCAGCCATCTCTCCCCTTTAACTTATGCTTTTCTCCCCAATTTTGTTCTCTTCAATTGAGGACGAATGACTTAGGAAGATGGCAGTGGCTAATAGTGTTCACTGTATCTTCTTTCTGTGCCAACCTGCAATTCCAAGAAGGCAGCCTCCCTTGAGGTGTCTGTAGAACATTATTATGTTATTGCATAACAACACATTTTGAATTATATCACTGCTTAGGATTAATCAGCACGTAAAAACAATGTCCAATCATCAATGTGTTACATAACTGCAGAAATAGCTATACCATTAAAACTTGGTGGTGCAGGCACATAGCCCATCAGTTGCTAGGCTTTAAGAACATACATGATGCTGTATGAAACAAAATATAATACTCTCTCTGTTCCACAAAAAGAATCCCATTTGATTTATTTTCATAGTCAATTTGCAAAATCCAAAATTCAATATTGATGTGAAGTTATTTGCTTTCGATTAATGCAATAGTGAACATTGTAAAGTACTTGAAAAGTATTACTATGTACAAAGTTGTTATTTCAAAAATGAAAATAAATTCACATATAAAAAAAAATTGAATTTTATGATTTACAAATTAACTAGAATAAAAGTCAAATGGGACTTTTTTTGCAGGACAGAGAGAGTAACATCTATTCTCAATTCTTGACAAATATCCCCATTTCCATAATAGAAAATGCTCTGCGGGTGACAGGTATGCTTTGTGGTCCTAAATTTAATTAAAAAAAGGGAACTTTAATGGACGACGACCCACAGTGATAATCTTAGCCCATCTGATTGCTATTTTTCCCAAAACGTGAACCTTCTTTACCAGGAAGTTGGGGGAGAAGTAGTGGAGCTTCATGAAACTAAGAAAATTAAAGTACATTGATATTGTTGAATGTTAATTAGGTTTCAGAGCATAGAAAATTTTGAGCTTCTTAAACTTGACAGAGATCAAGAAATAAAAAAGATGCTCTTTCTCATTACATTCTTCCTTTGGTTTCGGTTTTTCGGAAGAGTTGCTTCTTTTGGAGGCAGGTCAAAAGAAATGAAATACTCCCTCCATTTTTGCCCATCGACGATATATGGTATATAAAATGAAAAAATGTCATGACAATTTCTCGACCATGCCACCGCTACTATAGACTACTATAGGGATATATTTGGAAAAGTTTGCAAATTTTGTTGCTAATTGGTCTCTTTTGTGGAACCAAGGTACTATTACCAGGAGGTCAAAAGGAAATTAAAGTGATCAATGGCACCTGACAAATACACACTGATAACCAAACAAATCAACTATAAAATGCACAAACATCTGCAAGGCCTGATGCATCCCTTAGGCATTTTAATCCTAATTTTTTCTAAGTGCTTGAGCTTCTAGATCAAGATATCAGTCAAAACCCCAAATAGAAGAACACCCAAGATTCTACCACAAGTTGAATTACATAATACATAGCAAGAAACCCTGCTTAAAATCAACAGAATGCAAACTTTTTTTTCAAGGATCCAGATACCCATAAACAAAAAGTAGAGCTAAACCCAAGAACAGAAGATAGTTTAAACAGCATCAAAATTTATTGTACCAATAAAAGAAAATAAATGAGTATAAGCACTGACCGGAGAGAATCTATGTTACTTGAGAAAATTGAGACCGAGTACAGTATACAAGTTCTCTCTTTCCGTCGGTGTAATGGGTGATGGTTTCCTGGAAGATGCGAGTCATCTAGGTAAGCAGCTAAGTCGACTACTTGCTGACCCACGATTTGCAATTGATTGAATAAAATATGCCAGTGAAAGTAAGCTGTTTTCCATCGTAAAATACTAAAATATGCCAGTGAATGAAGTTTTATTATTGTTATTTTTAGAAAAGTAAATAAATTAGGGAACTTCTTTTTGTAAATACTACTCGAGACAAACATAGCCGTTCAATATCTCACACGCGAGGAAAGAATTTTTTTGTTTATAAAAATAGCCTTCCCTGATGTTAAATCTGTTTGGATCGCTTATAAACAATTAAATTAATTTATAATCAGTTTTAAAAAATAAAAAATATTTAATAATTTGATTATAGAATTATTTATAATCAAATTTTATGAAAATAATTTAAAGTTTATGATTATTTATCAAATTTAATGATCAAGTTTGACCGAATATATTATTAATTTATTTTTATTTATTTTGTAATTTCATCTATTATTCTTTTTTTTTAGAATTTTGATATATGTAATGACTCATGCAATAATGAGTACAATGATCTAATGTAAAAATATGCCGGTGAAAGTAAGCTGTTTTCCATCGTAAAATACTAAAAGTCTAAAACATGCCAGTGAATGAAGTTTTATTATTGTTATTTGGGTACTCTTAGCATGTGCCCTTAGGGCACATGTTAAGCGCGAAAAATGAGAGTAAATTTTATTTGTTTATGTATTTGTACGAAATTTAATATATGAAGTCTATTAATATATTTTTTTTATGCATTAAATTCAGTAAAAATATATAAATAAATATTATTATGTATTGTTTTCAACGCTTAGAAAAGTAAATAAATTAGGGAACTTCTTTTTGTAAATACTACTCGAGACAAACATAGCCGTTCAATATCTCACGCGCAAGGAAATAATTTTTTTTGTTTATAAAAATAGCCTTCCCTGATGTTAAATCTGTTTGGATCGCTTATAAAAAATTAAATTAATTTATAATCAGTTTTAAAAAATAAAAAATATATAATAATTTGATTATAGAATTACTTATAATCAAATTTTATGAAAATAATTTAAAGTTTATGATTATTTATCGAATTTAATGATCAAGTTTGACCGAATATATTATTAATTTATTTTTATTTATTTTATAATTTCATCTATTATTCGTCTTTTTTAGAATTTTGGTATATGTAATGACTCATGTAATAATGAGTACAATGATCTAATGTAAAAATAGTGGGATCTGTCATTTTTATATTGTGGATCCCACTATTTTTACATTAGGTCATTGCAGAGTTATTACTCATAGAAAAATTATCTTTTTAATATTAAATGTTTTTTACTTTTTATTAGTTTAAATATTATTTTTTTTTCAAACACAATTACTTTTTTAAAATTAATTATAATAAAAAAACAGTATCTGAATCTTACGCAATCCTAAACAAACCTGATATCAGATGCGATGACCAAAAAAGTATTGCAGAATTTGTTGAGCACCAAGGTTCAGTTTCTTTTATTTTTCTACTTCCTTCGCCCCTCCCAAGTCCTAAATGCGCTTAAATAAAAAATAAAATAAAATAATAAAAAACTTTATATGAAAAAATTTCACATTATTTTTTTTAAAGAGTCTAAAATTTACATCCATAAAAATATCATTATTTTGTATAAAAATATTAATTCTCTTTGAAATAAATTTAGATTGAGCCATCGAGACTCAACCCTTATCCTTCCTTATAATCAAAGAAAAAAACGATATCTTTATTTATAAATATCAAAATAAAATTTAATTACGAAGAATAATATTGTGCGGACTTTATTTTATAATTTCCTTCTATTCCTTATATTTACACGTATATATATTTATTATTAATATAAATTTATCATCATTTATAGCAAGAAACTAATATCCAAAGTAATAATTAATATTCCCTCCATTCTATAATAACAGTCATTTTAGTTTCATACACATAAATTAAGAAAGTTATTTAATATTATTATTTATTAATTAAAATTTGTGTAAAATTTTATTACTATTCCTTTATGAAAAGTTGAAAACTACTGATACAAGAAAGATAATTTCTCTTATAGAAAGTGATGAATGACAAATAAATTAGAACAATTTTTTCCTCTAAAAAACCTATTATTATGAAATGGAGGGAGTATACTCTTTAACAATAATTGGAAAGAGAGAGACGCTTCTAGTTTTAGGGAAACAATTAGTATGATGTAATAAATTATGGGGTCAAACTACAAATACAAAAAAGATATGATTATCTGTGCAACAAACAGTCACCAGTGTATATGGGTATTCTACCATCATAGGCTCTTCTCACGCACACAGAAACTCGGACAAGAAAAAGAAGCAGAAGAAGAAAAGGTTGTGCGGTGGGTTAATCTGACTGTAGAATCCTTAGCTGTGTAACAGATTCGCATAATATTGCCAAATTCACGTGTTCATCTAGAAGATTTTCATGGTTTTGTTGGATTTGATTTGATTTGCCTGTAACACAAGATTATCGTTAATCTGATTGATTTCTGATATGGATGTTGCGTATTTTTTGATATTTTAGCTATATTTGAACTGAAATAGTTGCATTTCAATAAAATGGTTTTGCATATCATTTCCTTTCTGAAACTTATTATGATCATCAAATTCCTGATGTGGGTGATTACTGATTCTAGAAGTCTGCTATGTGAAAGCAATGGTGTTATAGCCTTGTAGGTTTATTTGGAACTGAAAGAATTGTTTTTCTACTAAATAAAAAAGTTTACTTTAGGATGTGTGTTGTAGAGAATTTATCATTTATTTCTTTCTTTCCTTTTTCTTTTTGAAAACTCAGTATGGTTAATTTTGTTGCTAAGTTATTATAGTCAATCAATTTTGTGTTTTCCAGTATATAATAGTGGTTTATTCTAATTGTATATTTCTCATTTGGTGATGTGGACATTAATATTTGAGTTTGTCAATTTATTAGTTGCTTCTCATATTGAACTATTTGGATTGAATTTCTAGGCATCCATGTGCAGAAAATACTTACAGAGTTTATTCTATGTTCTCAGGGCATCTGTTCTGCTCCTTATAATTAGAAGTGGAAAAAGTCATTTCAAGATTTCGGTGAGCACGCGTACCCATTACATAGAATAAATTTCAATAAAACCCGACATAAAAGTTTGTGTAGGCTCATGTTCTTATGCATTTTGGGGTTTATCATTATAATTGAAGCTTAAGTGCTTGTGTGAGGATTCAAACATATGCTTTTGAGAGATTGCACTGACTTTTTCTGATTTGCCTAGTCATTTAAGTACCAAATAAGTGTATCAACTATCAAACTCCCTAGGAAGCAGAAAATGATTTCTTGCTCGTCAGAATGCTGTAATTATAAATTTCCGTAAGTGATGGAAATTTCTGGAGGCCAACTTTATGTTTACCAAACACAATTCAGTAAAATATAGAAACTTTAATTTCTATTTTATTGTCAAAACTTTCAATTTCCTGGTTTACCTTGTTTGGGAGCTCATTCAGCTGCATGATAAATGGCCAAGATCACAAATTATTTAATAATTGAAGCTGGTAGAATGATTTTGAATTTGGATTCTCCTATTGAGGCAGCGGGAGCATGAGATAGCTTAACTCAGTGACAATTATAGACTCGAGAAAAATAAAAGATCTTGCCATGCTTGTATGAACTTCTGCCTAGCTTAGCTCTAATCCTTAGTTGATTCATTATGTGACAATTGAATGTAGTTTGCGAATTTTCATCTTAAGCCATAACTTAATCTCAAGTAATGATCTGAATTTTTTTTCTTTTCTTTCTTTTTTCTTTTGCTTTCACTATTTAAACCATGAAAACAAATAGAAGAGTATGTTGTCCATCTATTCTCTCTCTATCTCCATCTAAGTGTGTGCGTCTTTAGTTGCTGTTGTTCTCCTGTTCTAATTTTCAGTTTGTCAGGTTCTAACATTTCTTTGCAATTATGTTATCCAGGAATTGTTTGTAATCTTTTGGAGGTATCTGTGATTTTATTTAAATAAAATCATACCTGTTGCCTCTGTGCTTTCCTGATTTGAATTATATGTGGGCTGAGGTGTACATTTCATGGGAGGAGTAGAGGATGATGAACCACCCTCAAAACGTGTGAAAGTATCCTCTAAACAATTGAGAGGCCTTGCAAACGGTAAATCTGTCAAGGAGACTGCAAGTTGCTCATTGAGTTTCTCAATGGCTCGGTCCCTGTCATCCCAAGGAGATGATGAGATTGTTGGTTCAAAAGGGATTGTTAAGAAAGTAGAACTTGTCCGTATAATAACTGAGGCATTATATGCTCTTGGCTATGAGAAGACTGGGGCGCATCTGGAAGAAGAGTCGGGGGTTCATTTACAGTCATTTGTAGTAAAAAAATTTATGCAGCAAATTCTTGATGGAAATTGGGATGAAAGTGTAACCACATTGCATAAAATTGGCCAAATTGATGAAACTATTATCAAGTTGGCATCTTTTCTAATATTAGAGCATAAATTTCTTGAATTTCTTGATGGGGAGAATTTGATATCTGCTTTGAAGACATTGAGAACTGAGATTGCACCTCTTTGCATAAACAATAACAGAATCCGCGAGCTTTCTTCCTGTATTATATCTCCTTCCCAGCATGATCAGGTTGGGATTCCTGCTCAAAATGTTGTGAGGTTGAAATCTCGGTCAAAACTACTAGAGGAATTGCAGGTGTTGCTTCCACCAACAATGATTATACCAGAAAGAAGATTGGTCCATCTTGTTGAGCAGGCTCTTGACTTACAACGAGATGCTTGCATGTTTCACAATTCTCTAGTTGGGGAAATGTCATTATATTCTGATCATCAATGTGGACGAGATCAGATTCCTTCTCAAACTTTACAGGTGAGGTCATAATTTACTCTTTGGAAGTTGTTTCTACCTGATCCTAGAGGAACATAACAAATCAGGATCTATTTAATGCAACTAAAACCTTTCAATAAAGAACAAAAATTAAAAAGGAAAAAGAAAGAAAAAGTGAAGATAAGAAGAAGAAAAAAACATTTTTGATTTTTATATGTATGTATGTATTTTTTTTATTTTTATTTGGGTGCGTTTTTATTTTATTTATTTCTATTCTTTTATTTTAATTTTGTTTTGTTTTGTCTTGTTAGTTTTCTTCTTGCCTTTCTACTTTTATGCTTACTTATGGGATTCATTTTCAGCCCACTCCACTAGTTTGGGATAAAAGGTGGCGTTAAGCTGAGTTGGATAGAGTCAAGTGAGTGCGTTGTGCTGCTCTCACAACTTATCGAGCAGCAGACAACTACTTTTCACATGTCAAGGAGCACTCCGACAATAGTATACTTTGTTTTTCCTTCTTTTGATGTAATTCTCCATTTATTAGCTTTGACACTCTTGTGGGGGCGTTCAAATCTTGATTTCTTGAATTTTATTTATTTACGAATTTTTATTTTTTTAACACGATTGACTGTGAGACAGAGGGTTGTCCTCTTTCCGTCTTCTTCTTACTCATTTTCCATTCTTCCCATCATAGTTTCTCTAGGACTCTCAGTCCGTTAGGCCATCTGATAGGAGTCCTTCGGCTAGTTACATTTGGAAGGCATCCTAAGATTTGGGTTAATACGCTCAGTACTAATATTTGCTTCAAAGACAGCTTACAAGTTTCTTTCCGTATATATGCTGGTGTGATGGGTAGGACTTCTAGTGAGACTAGTTCTCACATTTTTCTTCATTGTCTTATGGCATGCCAGCTTTGACATTCTTTATTTGGGGTGTTGGGAGTACATTATAGTGGAGAGTTTCTTCTTATCAGACCGAGAAAGGATCTTTCTGAGGTTAAGTGTGGGAAGTTTTTTATGCTGTGGGAAGTTTTCTTTTTCCGGGTTTATGGTTGAAGCTGAATGCCTGGAGCTTCAATGGCCAAGTTTTCAGATTTATGATTGATTTTATATGATTATTGTCCTATTTATGACATTTTACCTGCTTTAGTTCATTTTCAAGCTTAGATGCCTGTATTCTTATTTATATTTAAGGAAATTTCTTTCTGGAGAACCTAGTTGATTATTATGATATATCTGTTGTATTTTCCTTTGAATACTGCAAACACTGGATTTTTCGATACTCATAATGGTGCAGGTACTACAAGAACACTCTGATGAAGTCTGGTTCTTGCAATTTTCTCATAATGGGAAATACTTAGCTTCAGCATCGAGTGATTGCTTAGCAATTATATGGGAGGTAACATTGCCTACATGGATTTGTATTCTTAAACTAGTGTTCATAGTCCCTCTGTTCATTTGCAGTAGTTTCCTTATATTTCTGTGGTTGGGGTGACCGGAGTTACTTGCATTCCAAGTTCTAGGATTGAATCTTGGTGTATAATGCATGCATCATGGTTTTTCTATATATGCTTGACACCCACGACTCTTTCCTGTTGTTGCTTGCCCTGTCAGAGACATGTGCAGAACTCCTCAATATGTGACTTGTGTAGCATGAGGAATTCTCATCAGAAAGCAAGATGAACACCCCTTAAGTTTACAACATTAATATATATTATCTGTTCTTTTCTGTTGCTGTTACATTTATTCAAGCTTGGTTATATTTCATAATTTGTTTCATCTATATTTTTTTATCCGATAAGAATCTATTAAAGTATTTAATAACTTTTTGGCATCATCTTTCACGTAATTTATCATATATTTATTACTTATATGAGGGTCGTATCTCTCTCTCTCTCTCTCTCTCTATATATATATATATATATATATATATATATATATATATGTATATGTATATATTTTTAAAATATTTTTGTGACCTTGATGTTTATGTGCTTTGTTTTTCATGATTCGAATCTCGTCTTTTATGCCTGTATGTCCCAAAAATCTTTTGTTTTAATCATATAAACAGGTCAATGTGTTTCAACTTCTTTTTTTGGGTAGCTTCATTTTATTTTGACCTTGCCTTGTTTTGTTCGAATCTTTTAGGAATTTCCTTGAGTGCATATCATTACTGTTAGATTTATGCCTTAATACCTTGCTGGTGTCAAAGGACCGCCCTTTGTTGGCTTGTACTCAGTTTGTTGATGCCTTTTTGGTTTATGGTGAAAACTCTCTGTAATAGTTTGTTGTCATTAGAGAGTTGGTCAGCACTCATATTTGAGTTGGCCGGCAGTGTTTTGGCTACAGATTTTTGTCAATTCTTGAGAAAGTTATTGCAGCATTAGGGATCCTGACGACACTGGCTTAAGTTGTGCTGCCAGCCCTCAACCCTGAGGGGCTAGGGTTTGTGAGATTCGCTTCACATATTTGTCTTTCTCAGTTATAGTGAATTACTTTCTTTCGCACCCATAGACATAGGCCGAAAGCCGAACCACATAAATATCCGAGCTATTCTCTTTCTGCTTTTCTTTTCATTGAGTAATTAGTTGGACCAATTATCATTTTGATATTGTGTCCTGCATCTTTGTTTATTTGTGCCACTTCGACCATTTGGGACATGCTCATTTGAACTTCAAATGGTGCAACCAATTTTTTGGTTTAGTATTATATCCATGTAGGTGGGAAGGCAGTCTATTGTTGGAACCCAAGTTTTATGTGTTCTATGTTATGAGAGTCTTAGCCTATCTACTATGAATTTGCTCTCCATTGTTTCACCTCTTCTGTCATCTAATTTTTATATGGTTTTTTCCCTCTTTTAACAGGTTAATGCAGACGGTAGAGTTTCCTTAAAGCATAGATTATCTGGTCACCAGAAACCTGTTTTCTATGTTTCATGGAGCCCTGATGACCATCACCTTCTCACTTGTGGGGTAGAGGAGGCTGTCAGACGATGGGATGTTTCTTCTGGTGAATGCCTCCATGTTTATGAAAAAAGCTGTGTTGGTTTGGTCTCTTGTGGATGGGCTCCTGATGGAAAAGGGATATTTTCAGGCTTTACTGATAAAAGTGTTGGCATGTGGGATTTGGAAGGGAAAGAACTGGAATGTTGGAAAGGGCAAAGAACTCTTAGGATCTCAGACTTGGGAGTAACAAGTGACGGGAAGCAGATCATTACTATTTGTAGGGAAACTGTTATACTACTGCTTGACAGAGAAGCAAATGTAGAAAAATTTATAGAGGAGGATCAGCCAATAACTTCATTTTCATTATCCAGCGACAGTAAGTTCCTCTTGGTTAGTCTTTTGAACCAAGAAATCCATCTTTGGAATATAGAGGGGCATATAAAGCTTGTTGGCAAATACAAAGGTCACAAGCGTACTAGGTTTGTTGTTAGAGCCTGCTTTGGTGGATTTGAACAATCGTTCATTGCCTGTGGCAGTGAGGATGCACAGGTATGACCTCTTTATGCTTAATTCTTTGAACAAAGCTCGTTTATGATCATCTTAAATAGAATGTAATACTTGATTGTGGTGAATAGCTCTTAGCAAGTAGTATTAGTTGAGATTGTCTGCATATTCAGTAATTGTATTGTTTGGTACCACCTGTACAAGCCAAGTAGTTTTATGGTTCCTTTCCATGTCAAAAAGATTTGAGTGGCTTGAGATCTGTTAATGATTTTGTGCAATCACATCCTTGGGGGTTTTCTTGCTTTTGTGGCCTGTATCATGAAACAAGCCTATGAAGTATTTTGGTGTTTGCTGGGATTTACTGTAAAAGTGTAGCCACGTCAAAGGATCTGTGGCAGTTACTAAATTATCTCAATACTTGGAAGATATATGGACTGCCGAACACTGCATTTATTTCCTTTTCAAATTGTTATGGAACATACTTTTTATTTTGTTATTTTTTTTTTTGCGTTTGTTTTCAATATATATGTGTGCGCTTTCGTGTGTGCGCGTGTATTTGGTTCTGAGAGTAGCAACTGAAGGAGAACATTTGAAATTTGGAATGAACCTATCCTATGTTTAAAAATCACCAATCAAAAAAATCTTTTACACCATCTGGACTTTTTAAGTTTCCTGATGGATAGGAACGCGAGGAACTCTTTGCAATCTGCCGCACATGGGATTTAGGTTTGAGCTTTCTTCCTCTGCATGCTACCTGCAATCTAACCATGCATCAAAATCAAATCACACGATATGTAGATTTCATCAAGTGCCAATTCTGTTCCCATTTGCTGCATTAGTGTTAGAGCATCAAACGTATGTGCTCTGAGATTTATTTATACCTTCTTTCCATTTGGTTAGCACTTCACTGTAATTTCTTCGAATCTGATTATAATATAATGCACGTCTTATACAACTTGTGTTTGAGTAAACAATTTCATGTAAAGATTTGATGGGACTTGCCCACAGTAGTCAGTAGATGGTTTTTATGCCTGGCTTTAGGTTTTAACTCCATTTTTTATTTTTATTTTTTGCATATCTGGAGTTTATACAAAGATTTAGGTGGTCAGTCTCTAGTAGCACAAGTTAATAATAGTTTGTCATTATTTTTTCAGGTATATATATGGCATAGAGGGTCAGGGGAGCTCATTGACACACTAACAGGTCATTCTGGAGCTGTCAACTGTGTAAGCTGGAATCCAGCAAACCCCCAGATGTTGGTGTCAGCCAGTGATGATCGCACAATTCGTGTTTGGGGCTTAAATCAGGTAAACGTGAAGCCCAAAGGGTCGCACAACAATGGTGTTCGTCATAACAATGGAGGAACTCTGAAAGATGAGAAAACACAGAGTTTCTCGAATAATTGATGTTTCTTTCCTTGACAATCATTACTTTCATGTAAATACTTTCTCCCCATGCCTGGCAGACATTCATTACAAATCTCAATCTAAAATGTGTGCTGACTTTCTGATAATAAAATGTTGTACTGGTTGGTTTGTTTTTATTTGATTGTTGTTCATTAATATGTTTTCTTGTTTGGAGGTCTTACTAATAATTATATATATTTATCGGGGGACTCTTAACAAATTTATGGGGGTCACTGTGGATAAAATTTTATAATTATTTTTATGAGCAATAGTGTCTGTTTAAGAATATGTAATAACCAAATCCTACTTATGTGGATTCATCTGGCATTTGAATCCATCTCTATTTGGGAAGGAGGGTTCTGTGCTTTACTTTGGACTACAAGGAATAGGGATTTCGGAATTGTTAATTGAAATTTCTGGAAAATGTTTTTTTTATAAACACTGAACCAAAATTCGTTAAAAAAAAGTGGTCGTAGTGATCACAGGATGCTCGTGGCTCATGATTTAAAATAAAATTTGACTGTATTTTTTAACGTTACATTATATATATACTTAGAAACTAAACTGAAAAATATTAAATTAGTTTAAAATGCACCCACAAACAGTGGATAAATAAATCAGCTAGATTCGCCATAAATAATCCTAGATAAACTATAATTAAATTTAGTACTTGGGTCAGAAATAAGGTTTACTATATCGAATTTATAAGTATTATAAAGCCTTCTCCACATTTTCCCCTTTTTTCTTACTCTTTTACTCCTATAACTTTAATTATATTATTATTTTATTTTTTTAAATATCATATTTTTATATCTTTTTATTTAATTTTTAAAATTTTATAAAAAAATATATTTTATCCCGTATAATTTATACATGCTACCACTGGTATATACATATAAAGCGGGAGGGAGGCCAAAGGCTTTGAAATTAATAAGTTCGTGAAGTATTTTTGATTTTTAAAAATGTCTTTTAACTCTTAAAATAATTCTTATTTTATTTTTTTATATTTTAATTTTAATTTTAATTTTTTATTTTATTCCACCTAATTTACAAACACAACGGGGTGTGCAACCAAGTACTACTATACGCACGTACATGTAAACCCTTTCAATATACCCCATGTTTTCAAAAAGCTTCCACCTCTAAATTAATCAATCAGTCCCATCACCCAAATGAGGAAGAAGTCTCCTCCTGTAATCAATCAGCCCTAGCCCGGCTGTCTAATCTCGATCATCTCCGTCTTTTCCCCCGCGGGATTGAGAAAACTACTACACTACCGATGGACAATGGTAACGATGATACAGATACCACCGGAATGATCAGTCGGAATTGGTTTGATGAAGAACTTACCGATGCTCTGGGTTCTGATAACAAGGAAGAATTTCTTTCGGTAATCAATCGGAAACTGCATATATATCGTACTGGACCTCAAAATATTCTACGCTGTGTGATTGATAGGAATTCAGTTAAGTGTGCCGAGGCCCTAATCACAGGACAGACGCAACTCACCGTGGACCTCAATCTTCCACTTAATTGGTTTTAGAGTATTATGTGCTCCATCTATGGCTGAATTTATTCTTCATTATGGAGCACGGACAGATATTCGATAGCGTCCGCCCATTTCAGATGATGGATTGTGACAGTATTCCAACATGCTTTCACTTGAAATCGCATTACGGGAGATCGTCGAGGGTGTATTTTTGGAATGGATTCCCAAGCACTCTGTCTAAAAGTTGATTACTTTATTTTGTCTACCAAGAATGAAAAATGAATTAGAAACTACTGGGTTACTTGCTTGGACAGCAAAGGAAACTGAGGAGGTATTTCTTGAATTACCAATGCAAGGAAAATTTATTAAGCTTGCTGCTCTGCTAATGGTGGCCCACAAAAAGGATAGTTCTTGATTCTATTGAAACAAATCATCCGGGGGATCAGGATCAGGAAGAAAAAGTAGCGTCCATCCGACAGCTATTTGAGGTGTTTAAAAGAGCAAGGGATGACAATTTAGCATATATCAAGAAAGACAGATTTTATGTACCAAAAAATGACACTAGTAGATGTTACATGTTTGCTTAAGGCTGCCGGCGTCCGTCTTGATTTGATTGATTACAAATGGTTTAAGACCGAGAATTATCAAATCTCCTCCCAAGCCCCATATGAATGCTTTAGAGTTTAGGTGTCTAAATGACTTTGGGATGATAAACTACTCGGGGGCCGTTTGGGAATGACTTTTTTTTTTACTTAAAGTTAAAATTTTAGTAGATTTATAAGTTAAAATTTTAGTAGATTTATAAGTAAAAGTGTTCGGCATCACTTTTACTTATAAGTCGAGAATTATAAGTAATAGTTGTGGATGTGTTCGGGTAATAATGACTTATAAGTTAAGTAAAATGTAAAGATTACTAAAATGTCATTTAGTAAGAAGAAGATTAAAAAAACAAGGAGGGGCAGTTTTGTCTTTTCGTCAGAGTTGACCAACTTAAAAAAAATGACTTATAAGTCATTTTTTTTAAGTTCCAAAAACTTGATTTTTTTTTTGACTTTTTTTTTGACTTATAAGTTAAAAAAAAAATTGTTCCCGAACAAGCTTAATGACTTAATGACTTATAAGTTCGTTGACCGACTTATAAGGCGTACACGAACAGGCCTCAAAGTCAGGCTATAGATGGAAGGCGTCAAACAAGGACCAGTGGTGGTGGTATTTTAACGTGGAGGCTTGCATAAGTGAGTTGAAATATGAAGTCGGGGTTTTGAAGGAAGACAATATCAATATCAAGAAGCAGGAACAACAGCCCAGTTTACGGATTTGGATGGATGATGAACTTGTAAACATCCTAGAGGAAGATGAGATGGAAGAATTTCTCTCTCTAATTCATCGCAAAGTGAACTTCTTTCGCTCTAGACCGCAACAACTTCTATACGTCGTTTGTGCGTCTGGTTCAATTAAGTGTGCTGAGGCCCAACTCAAAGGAGAGACATATTATAAGCAAAATTATATTTACACATATGCGTGTGTATGTATACACATATTATAAGCAAAATTGTATTTGGAGATTCTTTAATGTAAACCATTATTGGCAGCTATACTAGGGGATCATATGCAGATGGGCATATGGAGTAATTATTTAACTTATAGAATGAATTGAAGTATGAAGTATTCTTGAAGTAGCATCATGGTACTCTTGTGATTACAGGACTGCACCCATCAAACTTCATAAATCATACTGGATATAAGGCTTTCAAGCTTCTCGTGGAATTATGCTTGCTAAATAGCTTCAATGGACCACTACCCTGGTAGTAGAAATTGCATTTAGTATAGACGCGAGAGTTGTCATTATTGCTCGAGTATCGTGTTGAATGGCAGAATTTAGCCCGAAGCAGAGAATGTATGTACGTGTGGTATATTGCATGACACTATTTATAGTCACTAATGGTGCAACCACCTAAGAGGGATTACAGACACAGAGACACTCCTCAAAACAAGAATAAAAATAGAGAAACAAACACAGTTTATTTGATTGTCTGCTGCTCAATAAGTCGTTGAACTGTAATTCTATTATTGTGTACGGCGATGCTAATAGAAATGAAGCAAGTATTTTGTTCTATAAACAGTTTACAAGAATGTAATTCTAAAGTGACAAAGGGCTGGGGATGAATGAAATGTCTTACTATATCATTTAACCTTCAGAAGAGTATCTTGACGATGAGAAATCAGACATCAGTGAACAAAAATAGAGAATGTTTGTGGCTTCATTCCCTGTCTGCTAGGATATGTACTTAATCAACTTCTCCAGGCTCTGTCAAAATGCGCACACACAGTCAGGAACCTTCTCTGGTAACTAAGAAACAAATGTGTGTGTGTGGAAGCGATCGGAGTACGTGTCTATCTGGTTTAAATAGATGGTCAAGAAATGAACAGAGTTAGTTTTGCTAGCAGTTTGAGTTTGAGTTTTGAGTTCTTTCTTAAAGAGGAATGGAAATAGTGTACAAACGATGGAATAGCAGGTACATTTAGTCGTGCTGGGGTGATGCAAAACATGGAAGTAAAAAGTAATGGCAAATTAGAAATATCATGTTATTTTATAAAAATAGTCAAAATTAGAAGTGTATATGTTTCTCTGATACGGCTTAAAAAAGAAAATGTATCTTTAATTTTGAAATGGAGGGAATAATACCTTTATGCATCTAGGTAGATCGTCGTCTTTTGTTCTGACATGAGTCTGTGAACGCAAAATTCATTAGATTGGTTAGTACAAACCTAAATGCAATTTCCAGATCACATCAATTTTGCAGTAAGATCAGTAATTATATTAGAGAGACTTTTAGACGTCATTAAGAAAATAGATTAAGAACCGAGTTACAACACATGTAATTGGCCGAAGGCAAACTAGACAAACAGTAGACATCTTCATAAATTCATAATCAAATAAGGAAGGGTATTTTTCAGAATCAAAATAAGCAGAGTACCCATATTATTTTCATGGGATATGAAGATACTCATGAGCATACACTTGCTCCTCGTCACGAGGATGAATCTACACGCAGTTAAAAAACAAGTTAAACTGATGTCACGCCAGATGCATATATACCTCTGTGACTCGTTGACAGGCAGCATCTTGATTAGCTGCTAAAGAAGCAAGAATGACTAGACCAGCTGCTACAGTTGAAGGCCAATAGCACAGCTGCTCATGGCCCAGCAACGACAGAACTGCTATGTACTTTGCAGTCTTCTCCATCTCTTCATTAGCTCTTGCAGCTTTGAGGTAGAACCTGTCTCATTTTCATATTTAGCAATAAATAAGTAGAGGAAACAAACAGTTTTTTTTTATAAAAAAAATAATTCAAAATTGAATGGATTAAAGCGAATTCATGCATAAACTTTTGAATACACATATCCTAAAGAGCATGATGGGAAAATTTGTGTACCATAAAAAGTTGTACATGGTGGGCAAGTAACACTGGAAGTTGAGGACTTCTTGCACCAACCATTCCATTGCTACCACTTCACATCTGCTATATGCATTGCTTCCTACGTAGAATGTCCTTTGACGAACACTGAAAATTAACAATAAAATTTATAGTTGAATTACCACACAAGAAGAAACCATCATTAACTTTAGATTTCAACCTTATTAATAACATATTGCCATGTACTACTTCCTTACCAAAGAGAGTATTTACAAGTCCTCAATGGAGTATAGATTCCAGCAGTCACGGGCTCTCGACCTATTTCTCATTCTATGTTCATTCATAATCTTTGACACCTTATTCGAGCCAAAAGTAGGTCTACATTGAACTATGCTTAAGCAGTTATGCAAATAATTCTTTTTAAGATCACAGAACTGTGCTTTTTCTTCCAGGCTACATACGTACAAGCACAACCCAATTTACAGGTCAGAATGTGTATGTATATTGTACCTGTTGAAGAGCTGATTTTCTTCAATTCTGGTTGCAAGAGTGAGACATGCAATTGCAGCAATTTGAAGATTCCTCTTGTTTTTAAAGTGCCCTTTACTCAGACATCTATCAAAAAGGTTAACACCTAGGAACGTTGTTTCCCTCTGGAACTCCTTGTTAGAAGATTGCTGCTTGATTTAGAGTACAATGGACAAGTCAATCAGTAAATAGGGACAAAAATAACGTTATCAGAATTAATTAGTACTAATAAGTGAAAACCAACATTATATGAGCTGTTTTGATTAATGAATATAGTAAAATAATTAATTCATTACAACTGAAATAGTCAAAGAATTGTGACAATCAATTCAATTATCTCATTTAATATTTAACATGTACCTGCATAACAAGTTATAGTTTAATTTTACCAGGGTAAAGAATGAGAGGGGTGCATCTGATCTGTGATTTCCAACAAATTTATTTGGTTAGTGAAATACAGGAGTCATCACAAGGAAAGTTTAATGCCAACTGCCCGAAATTTTACTGCTGGATTCCCAGAAATACATAAAGTACAATATTGTGATACATTTCTGGGCGTTCCAAACGTTAAATTTCCAGTTGCAATAGATTTTTCCCAAGGAAAAGCATGTTACATGTATCAACCATGCATGATTTCTTCAGCGACTCTATCATTTCACTCTCCCAAATCATTGAAAATGACAAAGATTCCTAATCTCTAATAACATCTACCACGCTCCATAACCAGACTTCACGTGAGAGTAATTTTTTGCTGGTTGAAACCCATCAGAATTTAAAGGAGTAATGGAACCAGTAGAAATTAATGCAACTCAAAAAGTAAGCAATAGAAAATGACCGACACCAAATGAGAGTGACAAGAGGATTGTCTACGAGGAAATTACACACACTATCGGTAACTTCTAATTTTCAACCGATGTAAATGACGTGGCAAAAAATAATTGGACAAATCAAAAATGTGGATAACATAGCCGTATGTGATTTAGACTCTTCTAACTGAAAATAGGATTATTATTTACTTCTTTAATAAGTCGCCACAACCGCTTTTTTGATGAAACGAGTAGATTGCAATATGGGGAGTAAAGAACTGACCTCGATTATCCAGTGTACCATCTGAAGCCGTTGCTGAATGACGAGTTCGCCATAGTCCGTCATGGAACAGTACTCCTTGGCGTAGTCGTGGAGATACAGTTGCTTCCTCTCTCTGTTCCTGATCATCTGGTAGCTTTCTTCGTGCTCCTCGTCTTCGAAACTCAACAGCTTTAATCCAAGCCAAAAAATTTAATTTAAGCACCATTCAAAGACATTGAATTACAGTTATATTTACTTACAGATTTTTATGAACAATTAAGGAAACTTCTATTAAACCAATACATTTCAAACACATGGAATTAATTATATGCTAAAATGGATTAATATAACAACAAAAAATCTTGTGAAAGCTTACTATGACTTCATCAGGTGAATTGACTTTTGAACGTAAAGCAGAGGATGATGATCTGCAGAACTGTTGTCTGAATTGAAGTAACAATTGGTATGTAGGCGATGGATTGGTACCATTAACTGACCTCTCCGAGAATTGACTTCCAGATTCGCACCACATAGATGAATTATAGTCGGAGAAATCTAAGTCTGAACTAAAATCTTCGAAAACATCCGATTGCAGATCAGAGAATGCTGCCAAGGAGTACTCATTATCACAAGTTTCTTCGCACGAGAGATGTTCTGAGCAAGCCAGATCAAATTCCGCTCCAACTAGCTTCGGTATTCGTTCTGTGTTAGATTCGGAATTCGAAATTGTATCACAATTTCGAGAAACTTCTGACAATATATCTCTGTTTTGGCCCATTTTGATTGTTTTGCCAGATAATTTACCAAATTTTGCTTCAGAAAGCGATTCTAAGCCACTAAATGAAACTACTTCTGTTTGATTGCTATCCAATGAATTTTCAGCTCCTTTCTCATTTTCTCGTTTAGACTTCAAAATTTTCCCGGAAAATTGTTGAACACGAGAAAAACCTTCGGATTGATTAACTTCCTTAGAATTTTCAGCTACTTTTCCAGTTTTGCTCTTCAACTTCGAAAGTCTCTCCCCTGTCTTAGCTCCAGAACACGACTCAACGCAGGAAGACTCCGACACTTCCAGTACTTTCGCATTCTCATGCTCTCTCTTCCTGTAGTACGATCTCGTGATCCTACGAAAGTCTTCACCACCTACTTTCTCTCTCTCTGCAACAGCACTAACAGTATCCGCAAAGCCTCTCTTCTTCAGCGAAGCTGCTTGTGGTCTATTGGAAGAAACTCTGCTTGAATCGCACGAAACTTCTTCTCGAGTTAAGTGAAAAGAGGTAATAGAACGAGGAATGTTTGAACAGAGAATTGGAGAGATCTGAGTCCGTTTCCGGCGAGGAATCTTCGATCGGAGCTTCATTTTGTGTTTTGGGACTTTCAGGGATTGATTTGTTGTTGAAGAAACAGTGAATTTTCAGGAGTGTCGTTTTGAATTGAAGCTAGCGTGTTTTGTGTGTGCAGGGACTCGACTGAAGCGCTTAAAAGCGTTTGGGGAGGGGGCACCAGTTTATATGCTACGGTCAGCGGACCCGTCTGCTTCACTTCCGTCACGTTAATACGTGGTGTCAACGTTCTAGTTTGCCCCAGCTTTTGGTTTTTTTGGTCGAAGAAGTATAATTGCACGATATTTAAATATTATATTTATTTTAATTATTAAAAAATAAAATATAATATTAAAATTTATATTATATTTTATTTTTTAATAATTAAAATAAATATAATATTTAATTTTATATTTAAATATTGTGCGTGTAAATTTATTTTTTTGGATCATTTAAGTTGTAATTTGCTCAACGGCCATTAATAGTGAGAATTTGAGAAGTTTTGGATCATTATATTGATCGAGTGATAAATTACGTGTGAGTTGTAAAGTATATTTTATATTTTTTAAAATTTAATTACATATTTGAAATGAATTTTAAAATAAATAATGTTTTATGTTTTAAATTTTTAGTTTTAAATATGTATCAAATTATTGTTATGCGATACATGGTGGTGCCACATAATTGTTATGCGATTTCAGTAGATACTGAGCAATATTTCTTTTTGATAAATTGAGGGGTAATTTGATTATTTTTATGTAAATTATTTATCGCATAACAATTGTGTGGTATTGTAAATAACTGTTATGCGATATTCTTTTTTTTAAACCATTTGATTTTGCAATAGATCTATAAGATTGGATTAAATAAATAAATACTCCAATCTAATTTTGAGCCTAGATCATTATCCTATAAATATATATAGAGAGAGAGAGAAAAAAAGAATTAGAGAATGGTGTTGGAGGGGAGGAATTAGGGATATTCAAAAAAAATTGATCCAATCAATTTTTTATGTATGTCAAATTGGTCCGAATTGGACAGTTCAGTACAAACAGTGACTAGTTCGGTACCGATTCGAAACTTTGATGGTTCGATATATCTCGGACCGTATCGGTTGTACTATTTTTTAAAATAATAATAATAATAATAATAATAATATTTTTTGATAAAAAATCGATACTAAACCGATAAATCGGTTAAGTATACTGGCTCAATTAATATTGAGTTTTAAATAAATTCAGTATCAATTCGATTTGATCTGATTTGATTTTAACCGAACGAGCGTTCCTGAGAAAAATGTGACTAATGAATGAAAGAAGTGGCCAAAATAACAACAAAGCTTAATTCCTCAATCGAGACCCCCAAATTCAAATTCAAATCCAAATCCTAAACCAAATTAATTTGAAACGCGTCCAAGCAAAATTAATTATACCAAAAAAAAATTATTAAACTAATGCACAAAATTTGGATAGAGAAAAAGTTCATTTTATTAAAGGTAGTATAGACATCTAACCATATTATGAGAGTGTTTCAAATTGCTTATAAGCACTTACCATACTTATAATTACGTTTAAGAAATAAAAAATGCATGCTTATAATTAATTTTAAGAAACAAAAAATATTTAGTGATTTAATTTTAAAATTGTTTATAATTATTTTTTATAAAAATAATCAAAAACTACAATTTAGAGAATCTGATTATTTGTCAATAAAAATGATTTTTATTTATCAGACACAAACTATTTTATTTTTAAAATTGATTATAAATAAAATTAATAATCAAAATCAGTAATTATTTTTTAAGCAATGTCAAACATACTCTTGCCAAATATAAAGATTTCTCTCTCTCAACTCACACACACAGAGATATGGAGAAAGAGTGTGCAATATATTTTGTACTAATATTTTAGATATAGTTAATTTTAACGCTAACTTGATTATATGAGAACGCAACATGTATTCTTATCATACCGGTAATTACATATATGAAAATTTACAAAGAAAATTAAGTTAAAAGGAAAACAATCAAGTAATATATTTAAAAATTAATTAGTAATTTTTGTGTGTGTTTTAAATGCCATATACCATGCAATATTTGTATAAACATAGAAATATAGCTAAGAATATATATATATATAAAAATTATCTTAATTGGGGAAAATATTAATATATAATAAAAAAATTAACTATTAACATAGAATATATGTAGACATTATAATTAAATTATAAAAAATTCTAAATTCGCTACTGGAAGAATTTCGTGCATGGGAGTTGTAGAACTTTATATATCGTTAACATTGCTTTTCGCCTGAGTTATCCTATGATTTAGTATTTAGAACTTAGATTTAGGAAACACCTAAAATTCATAAAAACAAAATAATTTAAATTTATTTTTGTATAAATCTTAAAATTTATCCCAATAATGCCGTTCAAGTTAATAAATCTAGAATATGCAACATGTATTGATAATTTAAATTGAATTTATTTAAATATAACGAAAAATATATTTCAAATTAATCAAATGATGTTATTTCATGATCTAACTCTTAATGCAGTACATTTCTAATGAAAGGATGTGGAATATTTTTTTTAATTATGAATTTCCTTTATTTTCCTGAAATTATCCCAATTATTTAGAAAATACGAATAATTCATAGATTTATTTTTTTGACTTGGCTTGCCCAAACCTGGAATTGATAAAACCCACCAAGTAAGGCTTATTTCTTTTTGACTTGTCTAGCGGAAACCCGAAATTGATAAGAGCCTCCAAATAAAGTCCAGCCCGTAAGTTAATAGAAACCCTAGGTCCCAAATTCTAGGGTTTTGCAGAACTGAACTGAAGAAGAAGACACTTAATTTGTGTTATGGAGACCTGAACTGAAGAAGAGACACTTAATTTGTGTTGGATTGAAATACAAGTTGTATATATACATATAGTTTTCGTCATTTTTGGAAGGCCTTGGCATTGTTGCCTCTGACGATGATTTAAATAATACTTTCGTTCTTCCGATAAGTTCAATGAGGAAGTGTAATAGATTTCAATCCAAATGACACAATTATAGTATGAAAAGAGAAAATAGAAACAGACTTCAAAAATAAGCAAAAGAAAAATATGGCAGATTCAGGAAATGGAAGAAGAAATGATATTAGAAAAAAGGAACTCAAACTGTTACAAGTCTGAAAGAAGAAAGCAATACACAATTCAATGCCCTTTGTGATTCTCTCCTAATCTTTTATATGACATTTCCTGAATCTAACTAATTTTCCCGCCTACATTTACAATTTGAATTCTAACAATTGCTGACATCATTAACAGATTATGACTTCACTCAACTAACTTCACTACAGCATAACAGTTGTCAATGCACGTGGCCTGATTATACTTCATCTGGATTCCAGAAGGTCTTGATTCTAGAATTCTGCTTATTCTTCATTCATTTACTGCAATCACAGATTTGTATTCATAACAATACCCTCCTGTACAAACAATCCTTGTCCTCAAGGATTAGGTTCAGGACTGAAAGTAAATTCTGGAAACTTTGAAACCATTATAGTTGCATCCTCCCAAGTTGCATCCTCCTCCAAACTTCCTGCCCATTGGATGAGATACTCAATCTTAGGTCTGTTTTGGAATTTAACCATTCTCCTACCCAACACCTTTTCTGGCACCACTTTGGGACTACCCCCATCATCTAACAGTGGCAAAGAGGAAACAACCACAGCATTAGCACCTAAAAACTTCTTCAATAAAGAAACATGAAATGTATTGTGTATTAAAGATCCAACAGGTAGTTTGAGTTTGTAGGCCACACTTCCAATTTTTTCCACCACTTCATAGGGACCATAAAATCTTGGTGCCAGCTTAAAGTTTGCTCGTTGTGCCATGCTCGACTGCTTGTAAGGCTGTAGTTTCAAATATACAAAGTCACCAATGTTGAATTGCCTTTCAGTTCTATGCATATCAGCATACATCTTCATTCTATTCTGAGCTTCTAACAATTTATGCCTTAAATCATTCAATATCTTGGCCCTTTCTTTGATGAAAACATCAACTGCTGGTACTTTTGTGCTTTCTATCTGATGGAAATTTAGTTGGGGAGGATCAAATCCAAATAAAACCTTGAATGGTGTGCATTGTAGTGTTGAATGGAAATTGGTGTTATACCACCATTGGGCCAAAGGCAACCACATAAACCACTTTTTAGGTTGATCACTACACATACATCTTAAGTAACATTCCAAACATCTATTGAGTCTCTCAGTCTGCCCATCCGACTGAGGATGATAGGCTGAGCTCATGCACAGCTTGGTTCCTATCTGTTGAAACAACCCTTGCCAAAAATTGCTGAGGAATACCCTATCTCTGTCACTAACAATTTTTTGTGGTAGCCCATGCAACTTATAGATGTGATTAATAAAAAGTTTTGCAACTGAAGTGGCGGAATAGGGATGCTTCAGACCCACAAAGTGAGCAAACTTGGAAAATCTGTCAACAACTACCAAAATAACAGTGTTTCCTTCTGAACTAGGTAAAGCCTCAATGAAATCCAGTGAAATATCATTCCATGGCTTGGTAGGGACTTCCAAAGGCTGTAGCAACCCAGGATATGGAATGTTTTCAGTTTTGTGCCTTTGACATATATCACATTCACTTACCCAAGTTTTAATATCTGTGCCCATTCCATTCCATACAAAATATCTATTCAGTTTCTTTAAGGTAGCCTGTGCTCCGGAATGACCCCCAACTGAACTATCATGAAAGACTGAAAATACCTTCCTCCTAACTCCATTAGTGCTTCCCAAAAATATTAGACCATTCTTTCTCAGAATGCCTTTTATAAATGTGTAATCTGAATGGGACTGAGAAGAAAGTGACAACTGTTGTACTATCTTTTCAACTTCACTATCTCCTTCATATGAACCAGCAATCTCCTGCAACCAAACTGGTGAACTAGCTGAAATGGCCATAACATCAGCTGAATCTGAATGACTACCTGTAGAACTTTCCAAATCAGCTGTAATCATATTGATATTTACTGAACTTCCCACCTCCTTGCTTATTCCCTTTGATGTTTCTTTATCATTGTCACTAATTTGTCTGGATAAAGCATCAGCAGCTATATTCTCACACCCTTTCTTGTAGGTGATCTCATAATCATAACCCAACATCTTACTCAACCACTTTTGTTGCAGAAATGTAGTAAGTCTCTGCTCCATAAAAAATTTTAGGCTTTGGTGACCAGTTTTGATTATGAAATGTGAACCTATTATGTGACGCCCCCAAATCTGGGCCCACACAGCCCAAATTTGAGTCGTCAAAAGACTACAACAAAATTATTACAACAAAGCACAACGTACTACAATACAGTGTATAATAATACACAACTAAGTCTTCACTATTATTGCCACACTATTTTACAAAACGTGAAGATTATGATAACTATTCCTCGGACCCTCACTCCATTCCCCGGCTAGACCCTGTTATGTTTTCATTTCCTGTTGAAAAATAATGGAACAAAAGAAAGGGTGAGCTCAAATAGCCCAGTAAGAAATATCATGACTAAGATAATGACGAATAAATTATCATTAGCCTTCAACAGTTGAGTTCTTGATAGAATACAAGGTTTATATCAAAAACTGCAGTTAAATTCTTGAACAATGTTCAGATCAATAATAGCAGCGGAATGAGCAATCTATTAGAAGAATAATGCAGACTATAATGTCCACTCGCTTCTCTTTTTCGTAAAAATATCATCAACTTTTATCATCTGAAATACCATTAGTCATGATAATATAAATTCACAGTTCCTGATCATAATCATGCACATCAACAGTTCATCTTTGCACTACGGGCCAAAGATATTCAATATAGCACCAACGGTAATGATTATACCAGATTCAGCCTTTGGTCATAATCATACCAAACAACAGTTCATCTTTGCACTACGGGCCAAAGAGAACATTCACCACGTGCCATAAAAGACACCGAACAGATGTATCGCCTTTAACCTATTATATCGCCTTTAACCTATCATCTGTTCAACAAATATATCACATCTGTGCCCCCGGCCACAGATATTCACAACAGCTTGATTCTTGAAGATTAGTTCAAATGATAGTGAGACAATTGATGAACAGAAGAAATAGGATAAACAATAAATATCGAAAGTTTACTTTGTGCAGATTCAAATAATGTCCAAATGATCAACATGATGTGGAGTGAAATTTAAAAATGATATTCAAGATCCACAGTTCAGAATAACGGTTACAGTTCAATAGAAAGGTTCAGAAAATAGGAAGGTTCAGTTGAAATAATGAAGTTCAACTATTATGGAACATATAATATTTTCAGGAATTATAGAAGCAATAGTTCCATAATAAATTTTGATTTAGGAGTATGAAAGAAAATAATAACCCTTACCGTAGCAAGTTTGATTAACAAAAGGTGAAGAAAATTAATACAACGGGTTATTCACCAACAGGCGATAATCCGCGCCGTAAGTTATTCCCACAATTTAATAGAATTTGAGTACAAAGAGTTATTCACCAAACAGGAGGTCATCCGCGCCGTAAGGTTATTCTCAGAGATTAATAATGAATGAATACGAAAGGTTATTCACCAACAGGCGATAATCCGCGCCGTAAGGTTATTCCCATAATTTAATACATGAAAATAAATACGAAATGTTATTCACCAACAGGCGATAATCCGCGCCGTAAGGTTATTCCCACAATTTAATACATGGAAATAAATGACACATCTTATGAGTAAGAAAGAAACAATATTATTTTCGAGAATCAAATAATGATAATCCCTTACCATAGTAAGTTTGAATAATGGAAGATGAAAAAGATGGTATCCCTTACGAGTAGTAAATTTGAGAGTATGAAAAAAAAATGACATCCCTTACTGTAGTAAGTTTTAATAATAGAAGATGAAAGAAGATGACATTCCTTACTGTAGTAAGTTTGAATAATAGAATATGAAAGAAAATGATATTCCTTACGAGTAGTAAATTTAAGAGTATGAAAGAAAATGACATCCCTTACTGTAGTAAGTTTTAATAATAGAAGATGAAAGAAGATGACATTCCTTACTGTAGTAAGTTTGAATAATAGAATATGAAAGAAAATGATATTCCTTACGAGTAGTAAATTTAAGAGTATGAAAAAAAAATGACATCTCTTACCTTGATATTGTGAAACAAGTTTATTAGCCGAACAAATCCTTCATTGTTTGTCTATGTAGCAGTAAAGAATCTGACTTTTGAGTCTTCTAGAGTTTTTAAAATCTCTTTATGTTTTTAAAATAATGTTACTCTCGTAAATATAGGCGGCATAGACTCAAGAATCACTCAATTCGGAGTTAATATGAATGAGTTATGAATTTTCAAAACTAAGACTGAAAATAGTGACGAAAATCAGAATAGGTTACGGTTTTTAGTATTTTAAGGCATGAAGATGATTTCAGATGACTTTTCTTCCTTCTTCAAAGTTGTAGAGGACGAAAAACTGAAGAGACAGACTTTTAATTCATTAAATTCTGACAAATAATGAATTTACTACGATTTTTCGAAAGAGTTACTGTACATAAGAAAATTCCACTCGGGAATTCAAAGAAGAATGCAAAAGATTTCAAAACTAGGAATGACTTAAGAACACTTAGAGAGAACTTACACAAAGAAGTATTTAGAGAGTGAAAGAATGAATGAGTAAGAAAGTTTATGAAAAATCCTTAAGTTAAGGTTTCTATTTATAGCCAAAAATCTTATCATTCATTTAATCTATACCATTCATTTAAAGATCATCTTTTAATCTACACCATCCATTTCAAATTTTATATTATCTTTAATCTACACCATTCATTTCATATCACCTAACTTTATATTATAAACAAATCAATTCAATTATTCAACAATAATTCACACTTTAATCTACACCATTCATTTCATATCACCTAATAATCACCTAACTTTATATTATAAACAAATCAATTCAATTATTCAACAATAATTCACACTTTAATCTACACCATTCATTTCATATCACCTAATAATCACCTAACTTTATATTATAAACAAATAACTTTATCAATTCAATTATTATGACTAATTGTTATAAATACAGTATAGTTAGCTCTTAGATATCAAGTCAATAAATTAATGAAATACAATTGTTTAAATAACATCATAATAGAGATAATAATAATGTAAAAGAAAGCATATGTTACTGTGTAATGACAATTATTGATTCAATAATGTGAATTATTGTGCATATGTTACTGTGACAATTATTAGGTTCAATAATTTTAAAAACAGTGCAGCAACAATTATTGACTCAATGATATAAAATACAGTGTAATGACAATTATTAAATCAATAATGCAAAATACTGTGTAACAACAATTATTGAATTGATAATATAAAATATTATGCAGTGACAATTATCGATGAAATGATGCGTAACAGTTACGGTGTCAATTATCAGACCAATAATATGAGACACTATGCAATACCGTGTGTTACTGTAGAGTACCGTGTGCTACAGAAAATACCAAAAACTACCGTATGCTACTATTCTTTTATCACCGGTATTTTAACAGTTCCGTTGACTATTTTTATTTAAAAAGGTTATTTCTATCGTTTTCTATATCCGACAAATATTCCGTTGTGGGGTCCACCAATAATTTGTTATTTCGGCGCCGTCGTACGACACGAATATTCCCCGACCAAACGAATATTCCCCGACAAAGCGAATATTGTCCGACAAAATAAAATTTGCACATAACATCCTTAACTTTTAACTTTATCGATTTAACCACTTACTGTTTCAAAAAAAATATATATATGAAGAAAAATTAAATTTTGTATTTCATAAAATTCGGGGTCTTACATATTAAGTAGGATCTCCACTTTGTGACAGCATGAATAATAGCTAACAGTTCTTTTTCATAAACAGATAAACCTAAGTGTTTTGGTGCTAAAGCTTTACTGATAAAAACTATTGGTCTCCCTTCTTGCATAAGAACGGCCCCAATGGCTTTGTGACTAGCATCAGTTTCTACAATGAAGACAGTTTTGAAGTCTGGCAATGCTAATACTGGAGTAGAACACATAACCTGTTTTAATCTGTTAAATGCTTCAGCTGCATCCGTAGTCCACATGAATTGGTCCTTTTGCAATAGCTTAGTGAGTGGTCTTGATATCTCACCATAACCCTTGATAAATCGTCTGTAGTAACCAGTTAGACCAAGAAATCCTCTTAGAGCCTTTACTGTAGTAGGTTCAGGCCAATTCAGCATACACGCAATCTTCTTAGGATCTGCAGAGACTCCTTCTTCAGAAATTATATGACCCAAGTACTCCACTTGAGATTGAGCAAAAGAGCATTTAGACTTCTTGGCATAAAGTGTGTGTGTTCTCAGAATAGACAAGGCTCTGTAAAGATGGTGCACATGAGTGGTTAAATCAGGGCTATATATAAGAATATCATCAAAGAACACCAGAATGAAGTGCCTTAAGTAAGGAGCAAATATATGATTCATTAAAGCTTGAAAAGTTGCCGATGCATTGGTCAAGCCAAAAGGCATAACCAAAAATTCATAATGCCCCAAATGGGTTCTAAAGGCTGTTTTATACACATCTGGAGGGTGCATTCCGATTTGATGATAGCCTGCTCTTAAATCCAATTTGCTGAAAATTTTAGCCCCTTTTAACTCATCCAAGAGTTCTTCAATAATTGGAATTGGGAATTTGTTCTTAATGGTTATGTTGTTTAATTCCCTATAATCCACACAAAATCTCCAACTTCCATCTTTTTTCTTAACTAACAGAACAGGAGATGCAAAAGGGTTCTGGCTTGGTTGGATGATTCCTGAATCAAGCATTTCCTTCATTATGTTCTCAATCTCCATTTTCTGGATTTGGGGATACCTATAAGGTCTAATAGTGAAGGAATCTGCTCCATTCTTTAGGGGAATGTGATGGTCCTGCACCCTTGTTGGAGGTAAAGCTTTTGGTTCTTGAAAAACATCAGAAAAATGGTCCAGCACTTGCTTAATGTCCCCAGAAACCTTTTCATCTTTTATTTCCCCTTTAACAGAAAAGAGACATGCCATAACTGACAGCTGTTCCTTATTATAGGAATTGGCTAATTCTTTAGCGGTAATCATAGTTATGGAAGATCCTTGACCATCCTTCGTGCCTTGTAGTTTAATCATGTCGTCATTCACAGTAAAAGTGAAGGTCAATTGGTCAAAATTGAAGACACAATCTCCCAAAGTCTTTAACCATTGTACTCCCATAACGGCGTCACACCCCTTGAGAGAAATCAATCTCATATCGGTTTGAAACTTATGTCCCTGGGCATTCCATGTGAAGTCCTTGCATCTTTCAGAACTAATTACTTGAAATCCATCAGCCACTGATACCTGCAATGGTTTGTCAATCTCCCTTGTACAATGCAAGAATTCTGTAGTCTTTGTGTTTAAGAAGTTATGAGTGCTCCCAGTATCAATAAGAATGATGATTTCCTTAGTACCAACAGTAGCCTTGATCCTTAATGTAGATGCTGAAGTGTTTCCATTGATAGCATGTAAAGAAATAGATACATCAGTATTTTGTTCTTCAACCAACTCTTCTGCAGGCGTAATTTCTGAATTCTCCTCTTCTAATTCATCTTCTCCCACAATCATAAAGATTTGTCTGTTTTGACATCTATGTCCTCTAGTATAAGCTTCATCACAGTTGAAACAAAGGCCTTAATCTTTTCTTTCTTGAATCTCACGATGCGTTAATCTCTTAACATTTCCATTCCATGTTTTATTACTCAGTGAAGATTTTCCCGCTTCAGTGTTATTGTTAACAGCTGTTGACTTACCACTTTGAGTTCCAGTTATTTGACTCCTTAAGATTTGTGGTTTTTCCCAAATATCCAGAGAAGAATTCATTGGTTTAAAGGAAGTCATAGCAGGTCTAGTTTTTTTGTAAATGGCATCAATGGTAGCTTCTTGTACCCTAGCTACAGAAATTGCTTCCGATAATTTCTTAGGTTTAAGAAGTTTAACAAATCCCCCAATTTTGTCTTTTAATCCTCCAATGAAACACTTAATGAAATAATCTTCAGTTAAAACTGGATTATCAGCTTCTACTAATGATCTCAGGTACTCAAACCTTTTTTGATACTGAAGAACAGTGGTAGTCTGCTGGAGCCTATTAAATTCAGCCAATTCATTCTTGAAATAAGACTCCCCAAACCTAATTATCACATCTTCCACAAATTGGTTCCAGGTAATACCAGAATGTGATCTGAAGTAAGACAAAAACCAAGAACCTGCATCCCCTTCTACATGTAAGGCTACACTTTTTAATTTTTGCTCATCACTCATTGGGTAAAACTGAAAAAAATACTCACACTTCATTACCCAATTCTTGATTTCAACCCCATTAAAGACAGGAAATTCAAATTTAGGGTTTACAGTCCTGTTCTGATTATTACCCACGTGAGAGTCTCTATTACAAGTACCATTCAGTTGTGTATGCAAGTCTTGTAGTATGTCTGGGACGTTTTCAGATGATGTGGTAGGTAGACTTACCTTTTACAGCTTTCTGGAATTCTGACATCATCATTTCCATGGTGCTCTGCAAATGTCCCATTCGATCTCCAATTTCCTCAACAGATTCTTGCAATTGATGGTGACTCTTCATTAGTTCCTGTACCCTTGCATCAGTGTTTCTTAGTCCATCTTCCACAGATTCTTTAGATCTGGTTCCTGCTGTCATCTTGTGATCAGGATGATGATTCAATTCAATGAAATGGTAATATTGGTGGCCAATGAGCGATGGCTCTGATACCAAATGTAATAGATTTCAATCCAAATGACACAATTATAGTATGAAAAGAGAAAATAGAAACAGACTTCAAAAATAAGCAAAAGAAAAATATGGCAGATTCAGGAAATGGAAGAAGAAATGATATTAGAAAAAGGAACTCAAACTGTTACAAGTCTGAAAGAAGAAAGCAATACACAATTCAATGCCCTTTGTGATTCTCTCCTAATCTTTTATATGACATTTCCTAAATCTAACTAATTTTCCCGCTTGCATTTACAATTTGAATTCTAACAATTGCTGACATCATTAACAGATTATGACTTCACTCAACTAACTTCACTACAGCATAACAGTTGAACAGTTGTCAATGCACGTGGCCTGATTATACTTCATCTGGATTCCAGAAGGTCTTGATTCTAGAATTCTGCTGATTCTTCATTCATTTACTGCAATCACAGAGTTGTATTCATAACAGGAAGATATATGGAGACCTGAACTGAAGAGGCCTTGATCAAGGTTTTTCCTTATGTAATATCTTCTTCATTCAATATAAATTATTGACAGTTTGCTTGGTTTCTGGGAAATCTGAATTATTTTCATGACTGTTTAGTGTGCATGTGTTATAATTAAAGAAAATGTTAATTTCTAATTCAAGTGCTTCTTTTAACCTCATTATTTTCCATTAACCTTGATAGCAGTTTCTTAGTTTTCCCATTGATCATTTGTTTTTCTGTCTCCGAGGATGATTACCATAGAACTTTCTATTTATTTATTATGCTGAAAGTTTTGGAGACCTGAACTGAAAAGAGAGATCATGTTGTATAATTTTCTCAATTAGTGAGTGCTAGATAATAATACACGTGTTATATAAGGCTGAAATTACTTGAATTAAAATCGACTTAAGAGACAGGCTTGTTGAAATGATGGGATTGGTGTAGTGGAATTGAACGATCCATTCAACGTCAATTTATTACTAATGAAGCGCACACACTTTTATAAACTGGCCCAATAAACATATTAGATTACCTCCTTACCTACAAAGGTTAACTTATTAAATATAGGTTCCACTATACTTATTAATCCAGTTATACTTTTAAATTTATCCAATGTGGGATTCATGTGAAATATCCCAATAATTGGGATTTATTAGGATCATTGTTAGTGTTTGGGGTTTGGGGTACGGGATCATCCTATGGATAATAAACAGTGTTAAAAAGATTGGGAAAGGAGATGATGAGAAAGCTACTTCTGCTAGTCAAAAATGGTAAAATAGTCAGTCAGATGGTTAGAAGTTTACCAAACAACGAGAAGATTTTACCCTCTCTGGTATGATCCTTTCAGAAGAAATGTAGGTTGGAGATATTAGAGCTCAATCTATTTGCCAAGAATCTTGATGGTGCATAAAAGAGCAATTTTTTTCTTGTACTAAAAGGTTGAAAGCTAGAAAGAAAAGATGTTGCGATTGGAAGAGAACTGTGCCTGGATTCATTATTGGAAGAGAACTGTGCCTGGATTCATTATTGGAACAAAATGCTCGAGAAAAGAAACAGAGGGAGGAATACCTAGAAACAGAGAAGTCACCTCCATGGCATGCTTTAATACTTCATCATGAAGATGAAGATGGTAGTATGAAAACACCAATTACTTTGCTATAGGAGAGAGACAATTTAATTGCATTTGGATACTAGATTTGGCAATTTATTTTTATTTTTATTTTCGCATCATCTGATTATGCGTGTCGGTAAAACAAATATATATCCGAAGAAAATTTACCACATTAATTAGCAGTCATTAATGAAGAAATTGTGGTGGTAATAATACTATTGGATCTACTTTATCTTTAATTTGGTTTGTTGCACTTGGATCAATTCAGGGGACTTATGTTTAAATATATGCACAATTTGCCTGATAGATGAAAGTTGGATCCTTGGTACTTGTGGCTAGTAAAACATAAAGAGACGTTTCTGAATTTTGATCCCCCCATACAAAGTCCTCAATTTGGCTTTTATGTCTTGGTGTTTTCTGAGATGCTTTAGCCAGGAAGCAGGACGTAACGTGGTAATGCTACACTTTTTCAATTAATATAAAATAAAATAAATAGTAATAACTGGAAGAAAAATCAAAAATCTAAGTTAAAGACGTAGCAACCTTTGAAAATAAAACATGACATGATAGTTCTATTCATTCTTTTATTTTTTTAACACACACACACACACACACATAAAAAAGTCTAGGCCTAAATTAGGTATTTGATTAATATGAAAAATATGCCAAATAATAGTACCAAAAATAGAATATATATATATGATTAATATGAAAGATATGCTAAATCACGTGCAGCTTAAACTGATTACTACTACTTGCGTTTGTGATTCAGCGGTGGGAATGGGATTATAAATTGGCATATCACACTGATTCCATTTCCATATATATCCTTTCAAGCTAAAAACGACAACAATTACTTACAGGTTTTACTGAAATCCTTTGTCCATGTCAGTATTTTTCAGAAAAATAATTTATATATAGACTAATTTAACTTATGACTGATGTGAAAATAAATAATATAATAAAATAAAATATTAATTTACGTATTTCTTTTCTACTTATTCATATTTCATATATTTATATATCGTTATTTGAGTCTTATTTCATATGACACAAATTTATGTTAATAATAAATATCGTCGAACGTGAATATATTAACATAAAAAAAAAATTATAAACACACTCATACTAATTTATTTCATTATATTATTTAAATTTCATATTAATAGCAATAAATTATTTTTAACTATTTATTATTTAATAAATTCGTGCTCATATAAGAGATGAGATTCATTAAATATTATTTATTTATGTATTTATATTGAATTTAATATATAAAATTCATTAATATATTATTTTTTTATATATTAAATTCAATATAAATATATAAATAAATAATATTTAATAAATTTTATTTTTTATTTTTTATATTTAACATGCGGCCTAAGACACATACGCATGTTAAGAAACCCTTATTAAATAGGTCACACGCTCGCTTACAGTTTGTAAAAATATCAAGTTTTATTTGTGCTTCTCTCTAGTATCGATCCTCTCCCATCACCCTGGTAATAAACCCAGAATCAAGCAGCCAGCCGGTATCATTCTCATTATCAATGGCGCAAGAAGATGGGATTAACAGAGAATCTGAGAAATCTTTGTTGAATCATCACAAAGAGAAGCACTTCACCGCCGGTGAAATTGTTCGTGACATCATCATCGGTGTATCGGACGGTCTTACTGTTCCTTTTGCCCTTGCCGCTGGATTATCCGGTGCTAATGCCTCGTCATCCATAATTCTGACGGCTGGCATAGCTGAGGTGGCGGCTGGTGCCATTTCTATGGGACTCGGCGGGTATCCTTCAATAATTCCATATTTTTTGTATTTATTTTTCTTTTTGCATTTTGTAGTATAATGGTATGTTTTATCAGCTTTATATTAAATTTGGTACTCACTCTCTTTAAAATAAAAAATAAAATCTCATTTACCAATTTATTTATTTTCACGAAAATAATTTCATTTTTTTAGTAGTTTAAAATGTACAATTAATGTCTTCATGATTTCATTATTATTATTATCAATATTAAACTAATGAATTATGCGTTAAGGGTGTCAAAAAAATTATGTAATATTTTCTCCGTTACAAATTATAAGATTTTTTGAGAGTCAATTGAATGTTTTTAAATTCAAAATTAAAATAATTTATTAAAAATTATAAAATAACAAATCTTATTATAATGAGTAATAATTTTTAAATAATTTCCGATATTCATTATTTTATCGACTAAAAATAAAGACATTAATGTCAACATTGATATTAAAAATATCTCGACTTTAATCAGTCAATAAATTGACTTTAATCAGTCAAGTTTATATTTTGGACTAATAGGATTTTTAAATAAGATTCTTTTCTTTTTTGGAGTGTTTGCAATAAATATATAGATTATACAAATACTTTTAGCCCCTGTCCAAATGCATGCTACTGTATAGGAGTATATTTTTTTTTTCTATGATGAGAATAAATTATTCTCTTTTATGATATCAATGGGATGTGGGCAGATATCTGGCAGCTAAAAGTGAGGCTGATCACTATGTGAGAGAGTTGAGGAGAGAACAAGAAGAGATCATCACGGTCCCTGAAACAGGTTTTTCTTTAAACACAATTTATTAGTATAAAGATACAGATATACAGATTAATTAATACAGTAGTATTGATTTGGAATGAATGTTGGCTGAAAATTGTAATGCAGAGGCTGCTGAGGTTGCGGAAATACTGGCGGATTATGGGATAGAGCCTCATGAATATAGGCCAGTGGTTGATGCTCTCAGGAAGAACCCAAAAGCATGGCTTGATTTTATGATGAAGTAAGTGCAGTAATTTGTATCTAATAAGTTTACACACACAAAGACCGAACACAAATCTAAACACAAACTCCCATCTCTCCGTTGAAAATTGGGACCTAACAGGGATTTTTGTGCCGACCCCATTTTTTAACGGTGAGATGGAAATTTGTGTTTTAAAGTTGTGTTTGTAAACTTATTCATTTGTTTCATCAATTTTATTTTCATAGTTAAAAAATACAAATGTCATTTGTGCATTTCTTTCGTATTTATTCGTGTTAATAAAGCACTTCATTTAATTTTTTTTGTTACACGAATAATCGGTGATGCACATAATAATGTAAGAAATTAGGTAATGATAGTTGGCAAAAGAAGAATTTGGAACTAATAATGCGGTGTTAGGTGCACTTTTTTTGAATATGTTACCATCAGTCTCACAAGGGAAAAATATTTGCATTTCAGCTTTTGTAATGAAATTGAGCACTACAGTTGAAATGATGTCCTTTGGTCCCTCCTTATCTTTTCTTTTGATGGAATTCTGTCACTCAAGAAAAAGTGCACAATATCTTTTTATACAATTTGCAAGTGCCCCCCCCCCCCCCCCCCCCCCCCCCCCCCAATGTTGAAATGCTCCCATTACCTTTTAAATTATCTACAATCCCTGAAAAGGACTTCACAAATTTCAGATCATTGTTAAGGTCACGGAGTTTCCTAATTGTCCGATAATCAGAACCGTTACAGTCGTACTTATTTAGCTATATATTTCTCTATTAAACTTCGGGTGATTTTATCTTTGCTGATATTTTAGAACAATATTGTACGAATTTGTCTATATGTACAGAGTTTTTAACATTTGTACTTTGGTTGCAGGTTTGAACTTGGTCTAGACAAGCCAGATCCTAGAAGAGCACTTCAAAGCGCATTCACAATTGCCATTTCTTATATCATTGGTGGGTTGGTCCCCCTTATCCCTTACATGTTCATCCCAAGTGCAGGAAAGGCTGTGCTATCATCAGTCGTCGTAACCTTAGTGGCACTGCTAATCTTCGGCTACGCCAAAGGTTACTTCACAGGCAACAAACCCGTTAGGAGCGCACTGCAAACTGCCCTGATCGGAGCCATTGCCTCTGCTGCTGCTTTTGGCATGGCCAAGGCTGTGCAAGGCTAGTCCCCACAACATTATGACTTATATAAATCAGCTCTTTACTCGAAAGTGTACTAGCTTTGCACTATGTAGCTCGTCTTTTTCAAGGGTTTTATTGATTGTTAATTTTATCTCTGCTTTGAACACCTCCTATATTTTCTGAAAAAATTGTTTCCTGGTCTCTTATGAGCAAGTTTACAAGTCACTGAAATTGGATGTTACACAAGGGTCTGTTAATTACTGCAGTCATATTATCTTCACGTTGTAATTTTTTGCTCTTTCTTTGAGAGATATTCACCCTTTACTTTCTTCCTTGGAATTATTCGTTTAACATCTGAGTCCACTCGCAATAAGTAAGCCTCGGTGTAAGTCATCAAACTCAAGCAGTACACTACCACTCCATATTGCTTTATGTTCTCTCTCTAAATCGGATGTGACTAGACAGTATTTGAGACCATAGTAGTATGTTACGTTTAGTACAAGTTCAAGATCACTATAACCTGTCTTTTGACATGCAACAATATACTTTAAGCTTAAAACAAAGCAGTGCGGGAGTTTAATAAAAAATTCTTAGCATTCATCTTATAAGCCAAATGGGTTGAAATACGACCTTATTCTGGATGATAGAACAGATAATTTCAGTGAGAAGGTACAAAATGCTAAAAAAACATAACATTAAGATGAAAGTACGAAAATCCCAAGCATGAATGACGGTAGGTTCCACATAACATGTGAATAAATAAGAAACAGAGCAAGGACCCAAAGCTAAAAAGTAGAAATCATTTCTTGAATTTCAATTTTGTAATAAGAGCTATATAACAATTTTTATACACGTATATCCCGGTAAAAGATGCTATATATAGTTGAAGAAACAAAAACCGCCGTCTTCTCCTACCAATCATTATAGCCTGAAGACTGCCAGTTTCATAGGAAACAACTGTACATCAGTATTATTAACAGAGCTTGCAAGCAGAATAGCAGTATTTAGGAACTTTGAATGAAGAAACAAGGAGGGGGGAAAGACTACCCACGCCTGAGATAGAAGGCAACACTGAGCCATTGGTAGTCCAAAATGGCAATATTTCCAGTCAAGTAGATCTATAAAACTAGAACCATGTAATATAAAGGCTTCAATAAAATTTCAGGTATTTGGCACATTTAAGAGTTTTAATGTTTCAGAAGCAAAGAACTCCATTCAGTGAGTCAAAATTTACATATTATGAGAGTTGTTCAGCTGGGTTTCAAGTACTAATAATTCCATGCTCTTCTGATATTCCTCCATTCCTTCTGTCAAGTTTTTGAACTGGTCAGATTCTTTTAGATGAGGCTTAGAGAATGTAGACTCCATCTACATTCCAGCATCTATAAGATCTTCAATATCCAACTTGGCACTACTATCATTCTCAGGAAGCGGATTAAATAAAAGAAGCTGTTCCATCATGTCATCCTCATGAGGCAGATCAGGAAGAACAAGTGGCCTGTAATTTTCTGAAGGGGGAAATTCTCCGTCCAACGTGCCCGTCGTGAAATCAATATTCATAAACAGATCTTTTACTTCATCAGAAGATAGATGCAATTCCGATAAGTTCTCTGAATCTGAAGATGGCATGCAGAAAGGCTCACGACATTCATCTGTTGGTGGCTGATACCTTACTATCATCCCATCAGAAGGAACTGTTTCTTGATCTTCTGTTACTTCTTCTAGTATGTTTTTACCAGATTCAGCCACACGCCAGTTATTTTCCTTTGGCTGCAGCAATTGAACCAAAAACCCAGGGCTTTGCATGGCCATCACAATGAATGAGAGCATCTGCTGTTGATTTTTCTCCATGCCTTTTAGTTGTTCTTGTAACAGTAACAACTTACTCTGAGAAGTCTGCTGGTGCTGCCTCAGTATAACCAGCTCCTGCATGAGCATATTCTTATCAGTCTTAAGACTCTCAACTTCCTTCCACAGCACAACATTTGTCTTTTTTTGATGTGCATCAACATCCTTGGCCTTTTGCTCTGAATACTTGCGTGGAACTACGCCTTGAGAATGTTTTCTTCTAATGATATTCTTCAACAAATGCTTTTGGCCTTTAATGAAATCATCATTAGCAAATTCCCAGCGATCTGTTTCAATTTTTCTGAAGCCCTGAAACATTGTGGAGTTGCATGTAAATATAAAGATGTAGTTCCAAAAGGTAAAAATATTTCCAAAATAATAAAATATATGATTAGATAATAACACATATGTACTGTTCGCATTTGTAAAGTCACTCTTTACCTTAATGCCAAATCCATCTATACTGGCTTTCCACTTCTCACTCAGTTGGTAAGGTATACTGAGAATGATGTATCCTTATTTAGTCAAGAAATCAATGGAGCTCATTGACAGATTTTACCTAATCTACCACATTTGACTACTAGTCTTAGCTTTCTCTTCTTTTTTTCATCTTTACTACCCAATTTAAGCAAACATATCTTACATAAAACTTCAATACGGAAAGAACCCTATACACAGTGTTGAAATGTGCCTACATTCATGACACTATGACAGGATCTAGTATACATGAGGGCCCTAAAAGTGAACCTGTTTGTTGCTACACGTATATTGGGAAAAAAATAAAAGAAAAACAGCTCGAATGCTTTAATCTAGTGAGGAAATCCCAAGTCTTAAAGAACATCTTTTTGAGCATTGGCTTGCCTGAAATAATCTTTTCAAACTGCAGCCTTCAGACTCTCTAAATGTTTTTGTTTTTTCTCTGGTTATGCTGTGAAAATTGGAATTAGATAAAGTTCATACAGCTATTTTGGGTAAAATAAACTTCAAAAAATAAGTAAAACCCCTAACCAAGGAACACCTGAAGCACAAATAGTAAAATAAACTCTTTCATAAAAACATTAGATTGCAATCTGCTAATCTTTGGGTCAAAAACTTTCTCAAATCATCGCATCCAAGAACATGTCTATATTAGATTAGAATATCACTCTAAGATTCCACAACTAATAAAGTACACTGAGATCAAGTAAATGTGCTCATGTGGGAGAAGGAAGACTTCTCGATGAACAAAGAGAAGCAGTAACATAATCTCATAGTGACCAAACAAAATTTTAGCATGTCAAAATACATAGAACTAAATATCTCCCTTTCCATGTTTGTGTAGTCTTTTACAACTGACATTTAGCAAGCCCTATATACAGCAAAACTGAGCCTCATCAAAATATTTTGGACCCAAAATTCAGTTCAAGTGACAAGTTGTTTCCAATCATCACCATTGCCAGGCAACTTATCACTATCTTAGATGTAGCAATCAAATGGAGATATAGAGCTCAAAAACCATCTAAGTAATATCTGGAAAGAACGTTACCTCTTCAATCTAATCATTACTATTATTATTTTAAAAAAAAATTCTTTGTTTATATTAAAGATTTTTCTAAATACAAAATCTTTTGGCCTCTAAACAATGGATTCTCAAAATAGCATGCTAGATAGAGGCTCAGAGCCAGTACTATCAGAGAAAGAAAGGGGATGTCATACTTATTTCACTGATAAGACACCATCAGTCCACTGTGACTATCACTGTCGATCGACCAACACTGAAACTTCAAGACAATTTTACAGAATAAATCAGAATTAACTCTTTCTTTGTGAAAAGCAGACATACAAATGATTAACAAAGTCCTGCCTTTAAGTCCCCCCCCCCCCCCCTCCCCTCCCCTCCCCTCCCCTCTTCCCAACCTCTCATAGGATGTGATGTCCTGTACCACGAGAAAAAAAAAATCCCCAATTGATTCTTCCTTAACCATTTATTACTCCCTTATTCTTGTTGGAAATGTTTCTTCTATTTTTATATTGGTTCGCACTGACTACGATTATCCTCAACTCTTAAAGCAATACAACTTAATCAGTTAGAAGGCATTGTACGGTTTGTTTGGATTAATCCAATTTCAATACTAATTGCATGTTTTAATTAGTTACACTCCTTGATCTAGTAGTAAGAAATTGAATGACCTCCAAGGTAGATACAGCAGCCTTGTTAGGAGGTCATATCCATAAATTATGAATCATTATCATCACGTTCTGGACTATTGATTTATCCCACATAATCCAACAAGAATAACCATGACACCCAAGAGACATGTACTTCAATAAAACCCAAATTTTAAAAACCACGCTGACTAAAACTCAGTATTTAAGTGAGCATCCCGAAGAACAAAAGAAAACAGTAAGAGTAGTTGCAAACATAACAAAAACTTTACAAAACTCTATATATCCATATCAATGAATGAATCATAGGCATGGTTCAAAATATTGGTATACATTGGTACGTATCAGCCAATAATATCTGCACAGGACATGGTTGATACGTAATGGTATTGACAGTGGCTTATACATAACTGTATCATCAGATATTGGTATATGCAATATATTAGAAAAAAATTACAAATTTGCATCAAGAAAATGTAAACCAGTCCAACAGATATGTATCATATAAATTATTTATATGAAAAATGACAACTTGTGCATATATGATTCATTGATTTACATACTCTTATTTTTTTTTTCAATTTTAAGCAATACATAGCCTTTTGCTCAGACACCAATACCAGATATTGCATCAAGAATTAACTATACAATACATCTTCCGATACGGTAACTTTAAATCCTGATCACAGGATATGCATGTGCCTTACTAAGAGATGCCAGAGATTTTTCACCCTTTGAGCAATGCAATAAGGAAGGTTTGGAGATACTATTTACATGTAGCTGCATAACTCAACTCCACACAGCAAATCTCGTCCATTTATGTAAACATGCACATAATTAGATTAGATAATACTCCATTCGTCCAATGGTTCCAAAATAAGAGTCTCAAACTGATTTTTGAAATCAATTTGCGGTAGTTTCTAATTCAAAATTGATATAAATTTACTGTGATTCGAGCCCATACAATCGTTTAGTATTGTAAATAATCTCGTGTTCAAAACACAAACGTATTTACATCAATCATAAAATTGTACAATTTCTTATTTTCGAACACAATACCCAATTACACAATAGAACAAATATTAAGAGAAGGTGCTTACATAGATATTGAGTTGCCTAATGAAACTGGAGAAAGTGTTGTGCTTGAAGTATTTGGGAAGCAATTGAGTGGAAAATTCAGTCTCATTCCATATGACGAAACTGTCAATGCTCGTCCCCCAGGAAATCAACGCATCCGTCGATTCATCATCGACCATCTCATAGCACTTCAACAGAAATGGCGCAATTTGATGCCCTTCTTCCGTCACTTTCCTCACCATGTTTTAATTTTCTTCTACCAATTCAAATCGGATAAAAAAAACAACTATATCAAACCCTTTCTTGCAGGAGTGTTTTAGAATTTTTGTATAAGATATTTATATATGGGCAGGGGAGATAATTAAAAGGAAAGGGGCAGGAAAGTAGAGAGAGAATTCGTTCGGAAATAGGAAATGGGAAAGCGTCAACAGATTATGGAAGACTGACAGTACTGACTTTAATTTATACAGTCACGTACTTTTTTCCATATATATTTATAATATTTTTACAAGAATAAATATAACTATATAATATTTAAATATTATATTATTAAAAAATAAAATATAATTTATATATAAATTTATTCTTTTTACATAATTTTCTTTTATATAAAAATAAAATTTATTTTATATTTATATAAAAATATCAAAAATATATCTTTATATATACTTCTTTGTGCACATATCTACTATTAGTAATATACTAGATTTTATGACGCAATGAACTCTTGACATTTTTTTTTAGTTTAACTTATTAACTCCTATTTTTTTTATAAAAAGTTTCAATTTTAATAATTGAGGGGGAAAATACCTTTAAAATCTACTTGAGATAAATCATACTCGAGCAAAGTTGAGATGGCATCACATATAACATAACATATAAGGTCTAAAAAATATTAGCGTGGCATATTAGGTGACGTCAAAAAAAAATTATTTACTTATATTTTTTAATAATACTAAACTCAAATAAAAATAATTAATATATATATATATATTAAAAAATTCTAAGGATCATCACCCCACCCCCGAACCCACCCCAACTCCACCCCGTTCATCATCATCTTTTTCCCTTTGTTCGTTACTGACAAATCTCCAACCCCTTAACTTCATATTCTTGTCAAAAATCCGCCATCAAAATTCATTCTCATGTATAAATCGAAGCTAGTTGGGTGTCTCTCATTAGAACTTGGGCTGAGTTAGACATTGGAGTATAACTGCACAAAAGCTTTGAAGCTAGTTGGGTGTCTCTCATTGTCGTTTCTCTTTATCGTCTCGTCGTTGGCAACTAGTTGGGATTTGCAGAAAATGTTTCGTGAGTTTTGAGTTTTGGTTTTCTTCATTATCTTTTGATTTTGTTTCTAATTAGTTTTATGCTTATTATTTCACGATTTTGCCCTTAGACAATTCTACGTACATAATATTTAAACACAAAATTAAAAATTATATTTATCTTAATTATTAAAAAATAAAATCTGACACGAATTTTAATATCATACATTATTTTTTAATAATTAAGATAAATATAGTGTTTAAATATTATGTTTAGATATTATATACTTATATTTATTTTTTGTGCTTTTACTTTATAAATTTTATTTTATAATTTTTACTTTATAAATTTTATTTTATAACTTTTAACTTTAATTTTTAGAAAAGTATAATTCCTGCTTTATTTGTTTTTAAATATTCTTATAATTTTTATTTTATAACTTTTATTTTTATTTTTTAAAAGGTATAATTATAATAAGTAAACAAATAATTATAAGAGCATCATCAGTAGGTAGACTATCTCATAAATTATATTTAGTCTATATGACATCAACATATATCCTTTAGTTTTCAATCATTTTAGCAGATGAATTATACCATGAATTATAATATAAAAATATTAAAATAATCAATAAATTCAAAAAAAAACTCCAATCATCCTTCCACCCTCTCATTTAAATATATTTTAAATTATAGTCTACAGACTATGTTATTTTTTGATATAATATTTTTGATCCACAAAAAAATTCTATAAACTATATTTAGTCTTGTTGCTGGAAAAAATGATGAGTTCTTAATTATATTTAGTCTAAAATTGATAGAGTCCCGATTTGCTCGAGTTGGCCTAAATAATTAGAATTACTGGTTAATTTAATTAGGATGACATCATATGCCATATAGGATGACACATCAACATTAGCTAATCACGGTTAACTTTTGATTAGTTTAAAGGGTACTTTTTTTTAATTATTAGAGTTAAAATATATTTTTATAAAATAATAGAATTTCATAAGTTAAATTAAAAAAAAAAAAAACAAGTTTAAGGACTTTTTGGGTCACTAAGTCTATCTAGTATAATAAAAAGGGTTATTTATATAAATATACAATAATTAAAAAAATAATTACAAAAATAATACACTAACAAATTAATTACAAAGAGATAAATTTATTAAATCATTCAATTTTTTACAAATAAGGAATTCCTTAAATCAAGGATAATTAACTGTCATATGCGGCAGTTATCAAAACAAAATCCACAATACAAAATAAAAATAAAAAATCATTATTCTGATAAGCAGCTCACGAATTGAGAGGACAAGAAATGGCAGACGAAGAAGATCTGAAATGGTCATCTCTCACCGTCTACCATGAACTCGAATTCTTCTTCATTTTCAGATTTATGCTTCTTAGTTGTTGATTTATTTCCGTCATTAGAGAAGAGTTTGGTCTTGTTCATCAATGGAGAAACAAAAAGGGAATAAAAAGGAAAAAGATATAATATTATGGGATATAAATGAATGTAGCTGCTCCGTGAGATGCCCAACAAATTAACCATTTTCAATCATTACACTTGTTGGTGGCTGAAAAATCTAACATAGTAGGCTTTTGCTCATAGTAGTAAGGTAACCAAACCTTAATACAGAGGCAACCAACCTTTAATACAAAAGGTAATCAAACTTTAATACAAAAAGTAACCAACCTTAAATACAAAGGTAATCGGTAACCAACTTTTAATACAAAGGTAATCAAACTTTAATATAAAGGTAATCAACTTTTAATAAAAAGGTAATAAAATCTTAATACAGAGGTAACCAACCTTTAATACAAAGGTAACCAAAACTAGTTACTACACATTTAGGAATTGGTTACCTTCATACTAGTGTTTGTTTACCTCTATACTAATGTTTGGTTACCTCTATAATAGTGTTTGGTCACCTAGATTTACTGCATGAAAAAATAAATTATTACACATTCAGGAATTGGTTACCTTCATACTAGTGTTTGGTTACCTCCATAATAGTGTTTGTGTGACGCCCCCAAATCTAGGCCCACACAGCCCAAACTTGAGTCGTCAAAAGACTACAACAAAATTATTACAATGAAATACAACGTACAACAATACAGTGGATAATACAACACAACTAAGTCTTCATTATTATTGCCACACTATTTTATAACACGTGAAGACTATGATAGCTATCCCCGCACTCTCACTCCATTCCCCGGCTAGACCCCGTTACGTTCTCATCTCCTGTTGAAAAACAATGGAACGAAAAGAAAGGGTGAGCTCAAATAGCCCAGTAAGAAATATCATGACTAAGATAATGACGAATAATTTATCATTAGCCTTCAACAGTTGAGTTCTTGATAGAATACAATAGACTACAAGGTTTATATCAAAAACTGCAGTTAAATTCTTAAACAACGTTCAGATCAATAATAGCAGCGGAATGAACAATCTATTAGAAGAATAATGCAGACTATAATGTCCACTCGCTTCTCTTTTTAGTAAAAATATCATCAACTTTTATCATCTGAAATACCATTAGTCAAGATAATACAACTTCACAGTTCCTGGTCATAATCATGCAGATCAACAGTTCGTCTTTGCACTACGGGCCAAAGACATTCAATATAACACAAACGGTCATGATTATACCAGATTCAGCCTTTGGTCATAATCATACCAACCAACAGTTCATCTTTGCACTACGGGCCAAAGAGAACATTCACCACGTGTCATAAAAGACACCGAACAGATGTATCGCCTTTAACCTAGTATATCGCCTTTAACCTATCATCTGTTCAACAATTATATCACATCTGTGCCCCCGGCCACAGATATTCACAACAGCTTGATTCTTGATGATTAATACAAATAACAGTGATACAAATGATGAACAGAAGAACAGGATAAACAATAAGTGTCGGAAGTTTACTTTGTGCAGATTCAAATAATGTCCAAATTGCCAACATGATGTGGAGTGAAATTTAAAAATGATATTCAAGATCCAAAGTTCAGAATAACGATTACAGTTCAATAGAAATGTTCAGAAAATAGGAAGGTTCAGTTGAACTAATGAAATTCAACTATTATGGAACATATAATATTTTCAGGAATTATAGAAGCAATAGTTCCATAATAAGTTTCGATTTAGGTGTATGGAAGAAAATAATATCCCTTACCGTAGCAGGTTTGATTAACAAAAGGTGAAGGGAATTAATATCCCTTACCATAGTAAGTTTGAATAATGGAAGATGAAAAAGATGGTATCCCTTATGAGTATAAAGGAAAATGATATCACTTACGAATATGGAATAAAAGTGTCATGTGATAATTCGTGTAGACAAATTATTTCCACACGAGACAAATAACAAGGGTTATTCACCAACAGGCGATAATCCGCACCGTAAGGTTATTCCCATCAATTTGAATACGAATAGTTATTCACCAAACAGGCGTAATCCGCACCGTAAGGTTATTCCCACAATTTAATAGAATTTGAACACGAAGAGTTATTCACCAAACAGGCGTAATCCGCACCGTAAGGTTATTCTCAAAGATTAATAAGGAATGAATACAAAAGGTTATTCACCAACAGGCGGTAAACCGCGCCGTAAGGTTATTCCCACAATTTAATACATGAAAATAAATGGCACAAGAAAGAAACGATATTATTTTCGAGAATCAAAGAATGATAATCCCTTCAAGTAAGAAAGAAAATAATATCCATTTATGATGATGAAAAGAGTGATACCCCTTACCTTAACACGTGACTGGATATTGATTTAAATGAGATTGATCAACTTATATATTTTTAATATAATTAGTAATTACCACATATAAATTTCAAAGTATATGATAACTCGTATATTATGAACTATCAAAATTATATATATATAACATAATTTTTGTAGTATAATATAACAACTTTAAAATAGTTTTTAAAATAATATTCCAAAATAAATCTTCCAAAGAAAGCTTTTAAAAATGAATCTTCTCAAAGAAGAGTCTTCTAAAGGAAGATTTGTGAATACCGTGAAAAATAGGAATTTATGAAATTACTACTCTTTAATAAAACACTTACTTGAAAAATTCCTGCACTCCTTTTGGCTTTCAAACTCTCAAAATAACCTTACTATTCTCAGAGAAAACTCATAAAATTCTTATAGAAAAATTTTATGTTTTAGGTGTGATTTTTCTATTCAGCTGAGCAAGCTATTTATAGGAGAAAATAAGTTACTATGCGTGGTAGGTGAACAGAAAAAAATTCAGCAGAGGCTGCTGCGCAGCCTCCACCAACTCTTCAGCAAATTCTCACATTTCTCACATTTCATGTGGGCCCCACAATGGGTCCCACATGTTTCTTACTATTCACGTACTATTCACGTCACTATTCACGTCACTATTCACGTTACTATTTCAAATAGTAAAATTAATTATTTTATTTTTTATTTATTTATTTATTTATTTATTTATTCTTCCTGTGAGTCCAACATATAAAATAATGTTACCACAATAATGTAAGAAACACGTTACATATTTTTATTAATTTAATAATATAAATTATAGTGTATTTGCTACTGTGACAATTATTAGATTCAATAATTTTAAACTACAGTGCACCAACAATTATTGACTCGATGATATGAAATACAGTGTAATGACAATTATTGAATCAATAATGCAAAATACTGTGTAGCAACAATAATTGAATTGATAATATAAAATATTATGCAGTGACAATTATTGATGAAATGATGCGTAACAATTACGGTGTCAATTATCAGACCAATAATATGAGACACTGTGCAATACCGTGTGCTACTGTAGAGTACCGTGTGCTACAGAAAATACCATAAATTACCGTATGCTACTATTCTTTTATCACCGGTATTTTAACAGTTAACACCGTTGACTATTTTTATTTAAAAAGGTTACTTCTGTCGTTTTCTATATCCGACAAATATTCCGTTGTGGGGTCCACAAATAATTTGTTATTTCGGCGCCGTCGTACGGCCCGAATATTCCCCGACAAAACGAATATTCCCCGACAAAAAGAATATTGTCCGACAAAATAAAATTTGCACATAACATCCTTAACTTTCAATTTTGTCAATTTAACCATTTACTGTTTCAGGAAAAATATATATGAAGAAAAATTAAATTTTGTATTTCATAAATTCGGGGTCTTACAACCTCCCCTCCTTATGAAATTTCGTCCCCGAAATTGACGTACCTGGCATTTCGAAGAGGTATGGATACCTAGACTTCATCTCAGATTCTAGCTCCCAGGTCATTTCCTCAATATCTTGGTTCCTCCATAAAACCTTAACTTGAGGTATAACCTTTGAGCGTAAGATCTGCTCCTTCTTATCTAGGATCTTAACAGGTACTTCCTCATACGTTAAATCTTCTGCTATAACGTCTGGTTCTAACTCAATGACGTGGTTTGGGTCCTTCACATATTTACGTAACATAGATATGTGAAAAACGTTATGGATGCGAGACATACTTGGTGGTAAGGCTAGTCTGTAAGCTACAGTTCCCACCCGATCGAGGATTTCAAATGGGCCAATAAATCGAGGGTTGAGTTTTCCTTTCTTTCCGAATCTCGTAACCCCTTTCCATGGAGAAACACGTAAGAATACATGATCTCCGACGTTGAATCTCTCATCTCTCCGATGAAGATCGGCATAACTCTTTTGTCGTTCTTGTGCTGTCTGTATTCGTTGTCGGATCATTTGGATCTTTTCGGTCGTCAAGCGTACCAACTCGGGTCCCAACAGTTTTGCTTCTCCTACCTCATTCCAACATACTGGAGAGCGACACTTGCGTCCATATAAAGCCTCGAATGGAGCCATACCTATACTTGCTTGGTAACTGTTGTTGTAGAAAAATTCCACCAATGGCAAGTACTTATCCCAACTTGCTTTGAAATCTAGTACGCAAAGTCTCAAAAGATCTTCGAGGGTCTGGATCGTCCTTTCCGATTGTCCGTCCGTTTGAGGATGGTATGCAGAACTAAAACGTAGTTCAGTGCCCATAGCTTTTTGTAGACTGATCCAAAAGCGTGAAGTGAATCTAGGATCTCGATCAGAAACTATGGAAACTGGCATGCCATGCAATCTCACGATCTCATTTATGTACATACCGGCAAGACGTTCAAGTGAAAAGTTTTCTCGTATAGGCAAGAAATGAGCGGATTTGGTCAATCTATCTACGATGACCCAAATTGCATCTAAGCCTTGAGAAACTTTGGGAAGACCCGTCACGAAATCCATATTGATGTGTTCCCACTTCCATTCGGGAACCTCGAGTGGTTGTAAAGGACCCTTAGGTACTTGATGCTCTGCCTTGACACGTTGACAAGTTAAGCACCTTGAGATAAACTCTGCAATCTCCCTTTTCATATTGTTCCACCAAAATGTATGTCGAAGATCTCGATACATCTTGGTACCTCCAGGGTGGATTGCAAATGGCGTGTTGTGTGCCTCCATCATGATTTTATGCTTTAATTCAGGATCGTTAGGAACACAGAGTCGAGAGTTGACTCGAAGTATTCCTTTCTCGTCGATTCTTGCTTCGGGAATGGTACCTTCTTGTACTTTCTTTATCATGTTTATCAGTTCCGGATCGGTAGCTTGAGCAGCTTTAATTTTATCGATTAAAGCTGGTTCTACTCGCACGTGAGCAATCTTCGAGTGGGTCCCTGGTGTCTTTAGCTCTATCTCCATCTTTTGCAAGTCGTACAAAATACACTTTTGTGTTGTCAGCAGTGCACTTATACTCGCATAAGATCTTCTGCTCAAAGCGTCAGCTACAACGTTCGCCTTTCCCGGGTGATACTGGATTGTGTGATCATAATCCTTCAACAGCTCAAGCCAACGTCGTTGTCGCATGTTGAGTTCCTTCTGGGTGAAGAAATACTTGAGACTTTTATGATCCGTATAGATATCCACTTTCTCTCCGTACAAGTAGTGTCTCCAGATCTTCAACGCGAAAACGACTGCTGCCAACTCTAGATCATGAGTAGGGTAATTTTTCTCATAATATTTGAGTTGTCGAGAGGCATAGGCTATAACCTTTCCATGTTGCATAAGGACACAGCCTAGACCTTTGCCTGAAGCATCGCTGTATATGACAAATTCTCCCGATCCTGATGGAATGGTCAGAACAGGAGCTGAAACAAGTCTCCTCTTAAGCTCTTGAAAACTTTTCTCGCATTGCTCGCTCCATATGAATTTTGTGCTTTTCCGAGTAAGCTGAGTTAATGGAGTGGCGATTCGAGAAAATCCTTCTACGAATCTCCGATAATAACCAGCTAGGCCCAGAAAACTTCGGACTTCGGTTACTGTCTTGGGTTGTTCCCAATTTAGTACCGTTTCAATCTTCGCAGGATCGACTGATATTCCTTGACTAGAAATCACATGCCCAAGAAACGTGACCTCCTCAAGCCAGAACTCACATTTCTTCAACTTGGCATATAATTTGTTCTCACGGAGCTTCTGGAGTATCAATCTCAGGTGTTGTTCATGATCCTCACGACTTTTGGAGTATATGGGGATGTCATCAATAAAGACAACCACAAAATGATCCAAATATTCCTTGAATATTCGGTTCATCATGTCCATGAAAGCTGCAGGAGCATTGGTTAGTCCAAAAGGCATGACTAAAAACTCATAATGCCCATAACGAGTTCTGAAAGCAGTCTTTGGAATGTCCTCAGCTTTAACCTTTAACTGATGATATCCAGAACGGAGATCAATCTTTGAGAAATGTTGAGCACCTTGTAATTGATCAAACATGTCATCAATTCGAGGTAACGGATACCTGTTTTTGATGGTGACATGGTTCAATTCTCGGTAGTCAATGCACAATCTCATACTCCCGTCTTTCTTCTTCACAAATAGAACAGGTGCACCCCAAGGTGATGCACTCGGACGAATGAAACCAGTATCCAACAATTCCTGTAGTTGGACTTTTAACTCTTGAAGTTCAATGGGAGCCATTCGGTATGGAGTTTTGGAAATGGGCTTGGTACCAGGTTCAAGATCAATACAAAATTCAATTTCACGGTTTGGGGGTAAACCAGGAAGTTCCTCCGGAAAAACGTCAGGAAACTCATTAACAATGGGAATATCATTCAAGTTTGACGTATTTTTGTTCAAATCAGTGACATGAGCTAAAAAGGCTTGACATCCGTTTTTCAATAAACGAATGGCTTTATGGCTAGAAATAACAGTTATAGATTTCAATGGTTTAGTTGCTTGAATTTGCATGACAGGTTGATTAGGAATATGAAAACTAATAATCTTATGAAAACAATCAATTTTAGCATGATGGGTAGTCAACCAATCAATTCCTAAAATCACATCAAATTCATGCATCTCCAAAGAAATAAGGTCAACAGGTAATGTGAGGTTGTTGATTTGAACTAGGCAAGATTTATAGACAGTAGATGTAATGGTCATTTCTCCTAATGGGGTTTCAACTGATAAGTCAAAGTCCAAATTTTCAGGAGTTAAGTTTAAACGCTGAGCACATGCAGGTGAGATAAAAGAATGGGTAGAACCAGTATCTAACAAAGCGTAGACTTCACGAGAATTTATGAATAGCTTACCGGTTATCACCTCGTTCGAGTTTCGTGCCATTTGGGATGTCACAACAAAAGCTCTCCCTTGAACTACAGATTTTCCCTTATCCGCGCTAGCTTTTGGTATCATCACTGCAGCTGGACTTGATTTTGTGGCAGGACAAAATCGCGCAAGATGACCCTCTTTCCCACAACTGTAGCACTTTTTGGACTGCAGTGTACAGTTTGGGCTGATGTGACCTTCCTGACCACACCTATAGCATCTCACTGGTGGTCGATCTTCTCCCCTTGAAACTGGGGTCGGTGCTGGTGCTGGTACTGGTGCCCTTCCATAATTATTATGGAATCTCTTTCTTTTGAAATTGTTCCCACTGGATTCTCCTCTTCTGTTATTTGATGTGGAATTACCACCGAAGTGTTGGTTACCTCCTCGATGGTTCTCGTTCCTGTGGTTGTTATCATTTCTCTGATCATTGACTATTGGCTGTAATTTTTCATCTGTTTGCTCCACCCTTTGAGCCCTATCAACAACATCTGAATACAAATTAAATTTATGAGAGCTAAGTTGTTGACGGATTTCGAATCTTAGACCACGTAAGAACATCCGACTCATCCGTGCTTCGTCATCTACTAGATGAGTCGCAAAACGAGACAGTTCAGCAAACTTAGCTTCATAGTGAGAAACTGTCATGTTTCCCTGCTCCAGCTTAATGAATTCCACTTCCTTCATATGGCGGATGCTTTCTGGGAAGTACTTTTCATTAAATAGCTCTTGGAATTCTGTCCAAGACATCTCAAGTGCTGAAGGGTGGATACGTTTTACCGCTTCCCACCAGTGATCCGCCTCACCTCGAAACATAAAGGTAGCAAAGGGCACCTTCTGATCATCAGCGCATTGTAGGACATCAAGTATTTTTGTCGTCTGCTTCAGCCATGCCTCCGCTTTGAGTGGGTCAGGCTTCCCGTGGAATTCAGGTGGTCCCAATTCTTTAAATTGCTTGACAGTGATCATCCTCAAATTACCAGCGTTTCTACCGTTATTGTTAACTGGATTTCCTCTTGCCTGATTCTGCATGAACTACATGAAATTCCTAAAGAATCCATCATTCATCATGTTATCAGGAATATTATTTCCTGAGTTGGCAGGAGGATTGTTTGTGGCTTCTTGATTTTCGGCTACATTCGCTTCGGGTATTTCGTAGTTAACCTCTTGATTTCCAGATGCCATACTAAACTGTGGTCACAAAATAAATGTTAGTTCAAATAAACTGACTCATCACTTCATGTCCCTATATTCAAATCAACTCATTAGATAATAAAATCTAATTTAGGTAGGACACACTAGTGACTGATTCTATTCGTCTCTCCCCTCCTAGTTCTAACCCCAGATCTCCATTAAAGACAATATCCCTAAGCTCTGATGCCAACTGTGACGCCCCCAAATCTAGGCCCACACAGCCCAAACTTGAGTCGTCAAAAGACTACAACAAAATTATTACAATGAAATACAACGTACAACAATACAGTGGATAATACAACACAACTAAGTCTTCATTATTATTGCCACACTATTTTATAACACGTGAAGACTATGATAGCTATCCCCGCACTCTCACTCCATTCCCCGGCTAGACCCCGTTACGTTCTCATCTCCTGTTGAAAAACAATGGAACGAAAAGAAAGGGTGAGCTCAAATAGCCCAGTAAGAAATATCATGACTAAGATAATGACGAATAATTTATCATTAGCCTTCAACAGTTGAGTTCTTGATAGAATACAATAGACTACAAGGTTTATATCAAAAACTGCAGTTAAATTCTTAAACAACGTTCAGATCAATAATAGCAGCGGAATGAACAATCTATTAGAAGAATAATGCAGACTATAATGTCCACTCGCTTCTCTTTTTAGTAAAAATATCATCAACTTTTATCATCTGAAATACCATTAGTCAAGATAATACAACTTCACAGTTCCTGGTCATAATCATGCAGATCAACAGTTCGTCTTTGCACTACGGGCCAAAGACATTCAATATAACACCAACGGTCATGATTATACCAGATTCAGCCTTTGGTCATAATCATACCAACCAACAGTTCATCTTTGCACTACGGGCCAAAGAGAACATTCACCACGTGTCATAAAAGACACCGAACAGATGTATCGCCTTTAACCTAGTATATCGCCTTTAACCTATCATCTGTTCAACAATTATATCACATCTGTGCCCCCGGCCACAGATATTCACAACAGCTTGATTCTTGATGATTAATACAAATAACAGTGATATAAATGATGAACAGAAGAACAGGATAAACAATAAGTGTCGGAAGTTTACTTTGTGCAGATTCAAATAATGTCCAAATTACCAACATGATGTGGAGTGAAATTTAAAAATGATATTCAAGATCCAAAGTTCAGAATAACGATTACAGTTCAATAGAAATGTTCAGAAAATAGGAAGGTTCAGTTGAACTAATGAAATTCAACTATTATGGAACATATAATATTTTCAGGAATTATAGAAGCAATAGTTCCATAATAAGTTTCGATTTAGGTGTATGGAAGAAAATAATATCCCTTACCGTAGCAGGTTTGATTAACAAAAGGTGAAGGGAATTAATATCCTTTACCATAGTAAGTTTGAATAATGGAAGATGAAAAAGATGGTATCCCTTATGAGTATAAAGGAAAATGATATCACTTACGAATATGGAATAAAAGTGTCATGTGATAATTCGTGTAGACAAATTATTTCCACACGAGACAAATAACAAGGGTTATTCACCAACAGGCGATAATCCGCACCGTAAGGTTATTCCCATCAATTTGAATACGAATAGTTATTCACCAAACAGGCGTAATCCGCACCGTAAGGTTATTCCCACAATTTAATAGAATTTGAACACGAAGAGTTATTCACCAAACAGGCGTAATCCGCACCGTAAGGTTATTCTCAAAGATTAATAAGGAATGAATACAAAAGGTTATTCACCAACAGGCGGTAAACCGCGCCGTAAGGTTATTCCCACAATTTAATACATGGAAATAAATGGCACAAGAAAGAAACGATATTATTTTCGAGAATCAAAGAATGATAATCCCTTCAAGTAAGAAAGAAAATAATATCCATTTATGATGATGAAAAGAGTGATACCCCTTACCTTAACACGTGACTGGATATTGATTTAAATGAGATTGATCAACCTATATATTTTTAATATAATTAGTAATTACCACATATAAATTTCAAAGTATATGATAACTCGTATATTATGAACTATCAAAATTATATATATATAACATAATTTTTGTAGTATAATATAACAACTTTAAAATAGTTTTTAAAATAATATTCCAAAATAAATCTTCCAAAGAAAGCTTTTAAAAATGAATCTTCTCAAAGAAGAGTCTTCTAAAGGAAGATTTGTGAATACCGTGAAAAATAGGAATTTATGAAATTACTACTCTTTAATAAAACACTTACTTGAAAAATTCCTGCACTCCTTTTGGCTTTCAAACTCTCAAAATAACCTTACTATTCTCAGAGAAAACTCATAAAATTCTTATAGAAAAATTTTATGTTTTAGGTGTGATTTTTCTATTCAGCTGAGCAAGCTATTTATAGGAGAAAATAAGTTACTATGCGTGGTAGGTGAACAGAAAAAAATTCAGCAGAGGCTGCTGCGCAGCCTCCACCAACTCTTCAGCAAATTCTCACATTTCTCACATTTCATGTGGGCCCCACAATGGGTCCCACATGTTTCTTACTATTCACGTACTATTCACGTCACTATTCACGTCACTATTCACGTTACTATTTCAAATAGTAAAATTAATTATTTTATTTTTTATTTATTTATTTATTTATTTATTTATTCTTCCTGTGAGTCCAACATATAAAATAATGTTACCACAATAATGTAAGAAACACGTTACATATTTTTATTAATTTAATAATATAAATTATAGTGTATTTGCTACTGTGACAATTATTAGATTCAATAATTTTAAACTACAGTGCACCAACAATTATTGACTCGATGATATGAAATACAGTGTAATGACAATTATTGAATCAATAATGCAAAATACTGTGTAGCAACAATAATTGAATTGATAATATAAAATATTATGCAGTGACAATTATTGATGAAATGATGCGTAACAATTACGGTGTCAATTATCAGACCAATAATATGAGACACTGTGCAATACCGTGTGCTACTGTAGAGTACCGTGTGCTACAGAAAATACCATAAATTACCGTATGCTACTATTCTTTTATCACCGGTATTTTAACAGTTAACACCGTTGACTATTTTTATTTAAAAAGGTTACTTCTGTCGTTTTCTATATCCGACAAATATTCCGTTGTGGGGTCCACAAATAATTTGTTATTTCGGCGCCGTCGTACGGCCCGAATATTCCCCGACAAAACGAATATTCCCCGACAAAAAGAATATTGTCCGACAAAATAAAATTTGCACATAACATCCTTAACTTTCAATTTTGTCAATTTAACCATTTACTGTTTCAGGAAAAATATATATGAAGAAAAATTAAATTTTGTATTTCATAAATTCGGGGTCTTACAGTTTGATTACCTAAATTTACTTGTGCAGTCTTTAATTGGTCACCAGGTTGAATTCGGGTACTGAGCCGTAGTTACTGCACATTCATGAATTGGTTACCATCGTACTATTGTTTTGTTACCTATATTTACTTTTGTGGTCATGACTGCTGCTCCTCCTTTTGTTGTTGCTGAAATGATGTTAGGCTTTGATCAAGGGGACCGTGATATGCGTCTCCTCCATCCTCAGGAAAAACCGCAGCCGCAAGCGGCGGTGGTGCCTAGGAGGCCAGGAATAAGGTGACCGCGGAGGAGGTCGTGAAAGAGGCTTCCGTAGAGGAGGTGGCCGCGGATGAGGCGGCGTCAGCCATGGTCATGGAGGAGGCAGTGGCCATGGAAGAGATGGAGGCCACAAAGGAGATAAAAGAAGAATAAGATGCATACATAGGAGGACGAGGTGTCTGACATTTGCACAAAAAAGATAATTCATTAATTAAAATGATGCATACAAAAATGATGTGACTCTTGTAAGTAATTCATTAAATGAAATCTTCTTCCTCTTACTGTACTGTAAGAAATCACGTTGACTGGATATTTGGAGGAGAGAGAAGAAAAGAAATATCAGAGTATGTGGTGGTATAGATATTGTTAAGTAATTTGAATTTTGAAATTACCCAACTAAATTAAAGGGATCATGGTCACATCAGCACTCCAATTAATTTAAACTAAAAACTAACTGCATTGATTATGTAATAAAAAATTAAAAATGCACTCTCTTTGTAAATATATTTTTAGTGCGCTTTTATTGTAATTTTTTTTATAAAAAGTACTAAAATATGTAATCAACCCTAATAAAAAAGGTAGTCGTACTTTTAATTTCCTTCCTATTGGGCCTTTCAAAAGCCCGGAGAAGTTTGCTTTCAATTATATTCGGCCCTTCTTAAACATTAGGTTTTTAGAAGGCTATTTATGTTGGTTATATTTTTTGGGGAGGTTTGCCTTCTAAAAACTCTATTTTTTTTTATTAAAAATTATTTATCATTCAGTGGAGAGGACGACACATAACCTAACCTCAAGGTTATAAGAATTGGACCCCTTACGAAATTACGATAAAAGACCATTAAATTGCACCTCTCTGTTAAGGGATGAGAAGGGTACCACTGGATATAGTGCTCATTGATAAATCTAATAATGGTAAGTTTTAATCTAAATTTATTTTTAAAGGCCTATCTGCGGGTGACGTTAAAAGGGAGATCTATCCCTCCTATTTGATAAAGCTAAAATAAAAAACTACCCCTAAATTATTGTGGGCTGGAAAAATGAAATTTCATACCACACACTTATTTATTATTTATTATTAATTTTTTAAAACAATTTTTTGATTATGAAACTTAATACTTCATTCATTCTAAATTATAAGATAATTATTGACTTTTAAAAGTCAATTTAAGACATTTTCGAATTCATAATTGAGATGATTTAATAAAAATTAAGAAATAATCAATTATACAATGAATCATATTTTGTAGATATATAGTTTACGATATTCATCATTGTATTAACTAAAGCTAAATGAATATATGTTAATTTTGTGTTGAAAATTTCTTAATTTAACTTCAAAAAGTCAATAATTGTCTTATAAGTGGGAACAGAGGGAATACTATTTAAGGAATTGTTATTTTCACAAGTAAAAATTAATATTTTTACAAAATCTTTCTCATATAAATGTGGAACTCAATTACTATTCATGTGATAAAAATCTTATGAAAATATCAATTTCCTACTATTTAATTTTCTCATTAAATTTCTTTGGTCAAAAATATTAAATTTAATTAGAAGTGATTTATCTCTTCAAGCGCATCACTCCGCCAAACTTCAATTAATAATTGGTATACTAGGTAGGGATGCACACTAAATCAAAAATAACCGAAAAATCGACCGGACAAAACCAAACCGACAATAAACCAAATCAAATATTATAAAATCAATAAACCGAAAATTTTAAATATAAAAAACCGAAGTTTAGCCGGTCGGTTTCGATTTGGTTTTCAAAATAATTGAAATCAATCAAACCGACCGTATACTTAAAATTATAATATAATTTATATACTTTACTAATAATTATTAATTTTATATAATTATATATCAACTCCATACAAGTGTTTTCGTAGTACTTGAGATAATTGACAATATGAGGTATATATTTGTTCTAATAACTGACATCACATTTTCATATTTAACAAGCCACCAACCAGGAATTATAGAGCCAGGAGTTTTCATATGAAAGAAAACTACTTTCTGAAAAAGTTACATAAGAAGAATGCATTATATAATATATACAAAAGCACGCACAGAATGAAGAGAGTGAAATCATCACTGGATTTTTATCACACTGCACAAGTCTTCCGTGACATTTATCATTCACACTCAATAATATGGCAAAACTTTACAAATTATAGAAAGAAATATGTTATGTTTGATTAAATTTTGAGATCACTAACATTACCTTAATAGAATATAGTGTTGGTTTGTTGTTTAAATAGATTATTGGTGCTATATATATAATCGACCAAACTGTTTAAACCGATCGATTTAACCGATAATTCAATAGTTCGATAACCGACTACGGAGTAAAAGTTTAAGCGGTTTTGATTTTTAATTTTTTATAACCGTTCTAAATGATTTGGTTATTTTTTAGATTCAAAACTGATCAAACCGACCGTTGTGCACCCCTAATACTAGGAATAATATTATTGTCGTAATACCGATGCAGGGAAAGCATTTAAGCATAGAATGTTGATTTCAATTCGTGTGTATGGATTCTGCTTGCTGATCTCTATATACCATATATGAGCATTCATTTAAAAAAAAATCATAATAATTAACCACGAATTTGCATGTACTTATTTATATATATGTTCCTGCTATTAGTCTTCTTACTTCTCAATTAACCAACTATTTCAAGTATAGAACTTCTTCTTTGGTAACTGATAAATTTTGTTAGGGGTCGTCTCAATTAAATTCTCTCACTAGAAGAGCCTTTACTTGCATAAAAAAAAAATTAAAAGTTCTCATATATAGATGGATGCCAAATAACACAATTATATATAGAGAATAAGGGAACTAGCTCGTCTCTGGATTTTCTTTTAGGGCACAAAGTTGAGAACTAATTAAGTTGTTGGTACATGGCATTGATGAAAGATACAGTTTCTTGTAAAGGTATTTCCATGGCTTCCTTCAGCTTCCCTAGTGCCATGCACTGAACTTCCTGCACGCATCCCCATTTTCAACATTAATTATATCTTATTTCAAGTTACAAAATTATCACAAAGTAATTAAAATAAATAAAAGTTCAGCAAGTAGTTTTATTTATTCTGGCATCGAGATAATGACAAAATCTAGACAATTACTTTGAGGCTGTAAAGTTTTAAATTTTTATCATTTCATTTTACTCCTTCCATTCCATAAAAATGGTCTCATTTGTCATTTTTTCCCCTACAAAATGTGTCTATTATTTAGTGATAGTAGCCTAAACTGAAATAATATCCTTAACTTAGTTATCATAATTAATTTCATTATCATACTATACTACTGAATTATTATTTTCAAGTGTATACCTGAAACAAAAATATATCATTAATATTTTTAAACTTTACAAATTCAACCTTTTTTTTGGTAAAATAAAGAAAATATTTAGTACTCCATATCTGTAAAAATAGTGAATTCCAGTTCAATACTATGAGCTGATCAGGTCACATATAATGATATAATTGTGAACGGAGAAAACGGATCAGTACCATAAATTTATCGAGATCTGAAGATAGGAATGACGCGTGGCCATTGCTTTCTGTACCAGCTTCACAAGATGCAGGACTTGCTATATCAACCTCTTCATTATGATCCCCTAAGCTCACCTGATGATCATGATCAGGTCAGATTTGCATGGCGAGAGTTTTGAGGGAGAGAAAGTATTTAATGATCACTAGGGCCTAAACCACAAGTCCGTTCAAATATCATGACAAGTAAATAATTAGTTCTCAAAAAAAATTGAGTTGAGGCCTCAATAATATACCGTCTAACTCAACCCGCATATTTAAAACAAATACCCTAGCTACCCTATATAAAGTTCGTAATCAAAACCAAGCAAAACCTTTTCCAAGTACTCTCCATTTTAAAGCTTTAATCTGCAATTAAATATAATTAGGAAATTAGAACAACATATATACATATAAATGTACGTGTGTACATTCGTGCTATATTAGGATCCCTTTCATTATAAATTTACCTTATTTCCTAGCTTCAATACATATTTTTATTAATTATTAACAAGAAGAAAGAATTAAATAGAGGACCCAATTACAAAACCAGAAAATAATTATTTAAGGAGAACGGAAAGATATAAAATATTTAAATGTATATACGTACGTACCTTCAAACAGTCCAAGTGTCTCTCAATCTGTAGCCTAAACAAAGCATGGCCTTTAATTCTCTTCTTTAGTGTCTCTATATCTTCTTCCTCTTCTTCTTCTTTGACATAACTGTTAGCCTTCTCACAACAGTTTACATCCATTTCTCTCTCTAGATCTCTCTTTCCTTGTTTGTTCTGTTTGAATTTAGTAAAGTATTTTGGCCTGTAAGTACCGAGTGCAGGTAATAAAAAGGAAAGGAAATCCTAATGTTTTAAGTAGCTATGCATGGCAAAAGTAGTGCGTACGATGGTGAGTACATGCATGCATGAGAGAATTGATCAGGATATATTGGACAATGCAGGGAAGCTTTAATTATATAGTGGAGTAGTAAATATTGTTTGCTCAGCTATGTGTATCTATAAAGGGAAGTAGGAAACATCACTTGTTTGTTTTTTTACTCGCTCAGCTTGATTAAAGAAGCTTTATAATATTCCACTTTAACTCATATTTTTAGGCTGTCGCATCTAATTTACTGTTTAACACTTGGATTCTTCTTTGCTAGCTGTTCATCTTTGACCAGCTTGACCAATAAATTCATGCCTCGTCAACCATTCAACTGTCTTTTTTTTTTGTGCTAATTCCAATTTGGATCCTTACAATTCTGCTGGGGCCAACTCCAACCCCCCCCCCCCCCCCCCCCCCCCCCCCCCCCCCCCCGGGCTTGGGAATTAAATGTTCAATCACTTAATAACGCGCATATTTCCTTGAAACATGAAGACAGAAATACTCCTAAGACAATAGCAAATAATGAAAAAGAAATCCCTTTTTCTTTTATTGTTCTTTTTTTTCTAGTAATAGTAAACTTTGAGAGATTGTCAATTTATTCTTCTTTTATGCAAAAAGTTAATTTTTCTTTTGCCAAAAAAAAAAAAAAGAGTGTGTTGGTGGGTTGGGGTGGGGGGTGGGGGGGGGGGGGGGGGGGGGGGGGTGAAAAATACTCAAAATAATTGTATTTTATCCACCATTCTAAGATGTACAAACATGATTATTTTACAACAATTCGTGTTTAATGATATATTTCTATCGTTTAAAATTATAATATTAATATTGACTTTTAAAAAATTAATTTTAAATATTTTTAAATTTAAATTTAAATTTGATATGATTCATTTAAGTTTTGAAAATAATAAATATTATAATTAGTAGTATTTATTAAGTAGTTCATGATATTCATAATTGTATTGTTATAAATTACATAAATTTATGTTAATTTTGAATTTTAAATTATTTTAAAAAAAATTAATATTAATTCTATAATTAAGAACGAAGGGACTACATAGATACATTATGACACAAGTACGTACAATGAAAAAATATGACAGTTTTAGCTAAAGGGAATGGACCTATTTCGGCCCGCCATATTTTAGGCTCTATTATTGTAGGCCGAGCGAGTGACTAAACGCTGATTACAATTCAGCCTAGTCTGGTGTATTGAAAATTTCGATGATAATGGTCCACATATGCTTTTTTTTAAACTTAACAAGCACATAATTATATATTACTTCATCAGTTGAAAATTATAAAACTATTATTAATTTTTTTAAAATTAATTTAAGATATTTTTAAATTTAAAATTGAAATAATTCATTTAGAATTTAAAAGTAATAAATTTTATACTTAATAGTATTTTTTAGGTAGTTTATTATATTTATGATTGTATTGACATAAACTAAATGAATTCATCTCAATTTTTGGTTTAAAAATATTTGAAATTGATATTTTTACAAAGTCAATATTGATCTTATAATTCAGGACGAAAAGAGTATTATAAAATATTTTGCCATTTCCTTTTCCATAAATATTTTATATTTAGGCTCCGATTGCATGACCAAAAGAAATATCATTTAACAAAAAAAAAATTGAGTTACGAGAAATGTTTTGAGCCTTATTTTCTTCCAAATTTTAATGTCAAGTAAACATTTACAAAAAAAAGTAAGCTTCTTTACGTATTTATTTTTATTTTCTTTTACTTTATTTTTTGTGAAGATCATTTTCCCGTTTAAGATTCTTGACATTCAAACCCAAAATCGTGTCTCGGTTCATGTCCGAGAAATTGTTGCAATTTATGGAGTAAAATGTTAGTGAAAACGCGGGAATATCCTGTCAGAGTGCTGGTACATTTGGGTGACCTTAGGGAAGTAATAATTAACTCAGTCCAAAATCCAACTCTCACTCGCCCATTGCATATAAGTTAGATATATACAGGCTTTTCTGTCCTTGTAGAGGCAGTTATATATAAGGTTAGTTATTACCGAAGAAAATTTTGATATTCTACAAACTTTTATTCACGTAGATATAAATTCATTTACTATTTATGTGATAACGGATTTGTGAAATTATCAATTTTTTTGATAAAAATATTAATTCCTTGTTATTATTTTTTTATTGGAAATTTTAACATTCTTACAAACTGAACCAGAAGGCTTAATGTCAATCCACTAAATCCTTGATAGTTAGTTGAACAGGTGTGAGATTTGGACTCAAATTTGCACTCTCCCTACGCGGGCACACATGAAGGTTTTTCTGTTGAAAGTCCAAGATCCAAGCTTAGCCCAACACAAACTCTTAGCCACCCTCATGTGTGCGAGTCCAATGTTATTCCTCAACCATATTATTCAGCCCAATAAGAGAATGTGCTAATATACTCAAGAAGGTTCAATAAAATAAGTTATGTGGGACTATGCTTAACACTTAAAATTTTAAAGCACAAACTAACAATTCTTCGGTGTCAAATAAACATACGATGATAGAATTCATTTTCCCTCTCATTGTTCTTAAATTGATGGATGATTTACCCCTTAGTCACCATAGCTTCTTGAACATGGTAATGTTAATAGGTGCCTATCAAGAGCAATATAACAAAACAAATAAAAATAAAAGCTCGTTTTCCAACACCCCAATTAATCATGGTAGAGAACAAAGACGATGTCCATAATAATAATAATAAAATATTTATTTCTTAATTATTAAAATTAAATTAAACCTCCCCAAAGTGTTTTCCAAATTTTAAGCTAAGAAAGCCGAACTAAGCAAGCTGCATACCAAGATCATATATAAACCCGTTATGCTTCTTTTCTCTTTTTAACTTGCAAAATTTTTCAGGACAAGGTAATGGAAATGGATCCCATCTTTCTTATGCAATGTAGTAGTGGTGGGGTCCAAATTAAATCACTCGTTCCTGTTAACATCTTTTGAATGTGTTGATATTTATATTAGTTTCGTAGGTAGGTCAAAGCGGTATATTTATTGGACAAAATCTTGTATAGAAAGAAAAATATACTTTTTTTAAATAAATAAAAAAATGAGAAATGAGGAGGAACAATTATATGGCAATGAATGTAGATGGCAAACAAAGGCTCTTGTCCCTTTAGGAATGTATCTATATAGGAATGTTACTCCATTCCGTTGCTAAATTAATTATTGGGAGTTGTTAATGGCCGGATATCCAATCCAACTGGTATAACATCAGGAAAGAGGAATAATAGGATCGTTGTTTTCAACTCCATGCAAGTAAACGTACGTAGAAATCTGTTCTTTTCAATGGATTAGGTGGAAGAATGACCCGAAGATAAAAGGAGTTTGCCGTTGGCATTGCAGAGGTGCGTCTTTAATGATCATAGAACAAAATATTACAAACCAGAATAAAAGCAATTAAGTTATTGCACACTCTCAAATTTTAAAGTCCAAGCTTGATAACTCATGTAAAATACAGATAAATTTTACAAATTATATGTCAGGAAAATTTTAAAAATTAACGACATATTTGAGTAAATATTTATAATGATAATGCATGCATTCATTTTTAATTATTAGGATAACATTAGTGTTGAAAATCAATCATTTTTATATATACTAGTACGATCATCACTTCTAGAAAATAGTCATTTCAAGAGATTGTTGATTTGTACTGAACTTATAAAAATTTTGAGCGTATTCTGATGTAATATAGTGAGAGTTCTATTCATAATATAAATGAGATAGCTTTTTATTAATTGAATTCATGGATTAAGAAAACTAAAGATTAAATATTGTAAAATATATCCTGAGTAAGTTCAAAAGTAAAAATTCGATTATAATGTAAATAATAGTACTAATGCAAAGAATACATTAAATGTTTAATAATAAAACCAAAAAAATCCTTGGACCTTGCATATTTAATGCTAAAACCCAAAAAAAATCCTTTGAACTATTGAGTTGACAAAAAAAAAATTCAAACTATTGAGTTGATTCAAAATCAACTAAAATTACTCGTTTTGTGTTGTTATATTTTTTGTATGTATTAATTAGTTAATTGATTGATATAGTTTTGCCGGGCCATTAATAATGTCAAAACAATTATAATTGTGGCAGAACAACAAGTACTATTAAAATTTTTAAATATTATTAAAATAAATATTATTCTGACATTTATCGACCCTTTTTTCGACATAATTTGAGATGCTCCCATTTTTTAAAAATACATTCCTTCCCTTTTCAAACCTACTCCCCCTTGAGATGCAACTCAAAATTATCAAATCAATAGACAAACCTTATCCACGACCCCTTATTATTATGCATTAATGAACAAAACTATTTATTCATTGGGCCGGCAATCGTGCATAGACAGTGAGCCCTCACCACCTGATTTTGCAAATGCCGAAGGGCAATTTGTCTAGTTCTCCATTAAAATAGTAACATTATCGACACTGCTCCATGCTTATCCAAAACTTGGTTTAAATAGCAACTTTTTGTTGATAATGAGATAAGTCACCACACTACCAACCAAGTGGAAGAAGCTATTAATAATTACGATGCCATTCCACGTCTTATCAAATGAAAATAACTCAATTGCTCCCTCTTTTATCGATCCGGACAAAATTATGGAGTGTTTCTAAAAATATGTCTACTCTTGTTATAAATAAATACAATAACATATTTTATATATTAATATAAATATATAAAAATTGCCTAATATATTTACTCGTAATAAAAATCATTTTTAAAAATTATCTCTTGATCTCATAAAAAATATATCAATTTTGAATTTCAGTTTCTATCATAGAATAATTAATGATTTGTGATAACTTAATTAATAATACTTGGTCAATAAAGACATTTTGCATGGTGTACTTTGTATACATTTAGTTGTACCTTTTTATGTATATAGTTTTAGGCTCGAAATATAAAACTGTTAACTTTTTTATTGGAGATCACTAAGCTCCCATTATTTTAAATAATTGATACCTGCCTTTTTAACTTTCATTACTACACAATATATGCAATTCACACAATCAAAATATATAATGCATTTATATGAGGTATATGTAACATTTACTTTTGAGGTCTTAAGAAATTGTGTGTACGTACAATGCGGAACATTAATATTCTCAAATGTTTGTACTGAAATTATACATTTGATGATTCAAAATAGTTCTAAATTGCATTCGATAAGCTATTGACCAATAGCAAATTAATTGATACTGTTATGGAGTACCTCTTTAGATGTGAAATGCTCCATTGGTCCTCTATGGTGAGTTAAAATAAAAATAAATAAAAGCAGCAAATTAAGACAACACGCGTCCTTGTCTCAACTTTCAATAAATCAATCATGTTGATAATTTCATTAGAGAATTTTATAAAAGAAGAGATAAGATATTACGTACCATTTTCTGTACCCCCAAAATCAATAATTTACATTAAAAAAAATAAATCAAGTTAATCATCAACAAAGTCAAGTTATACTAAATTCAAAATCTTAATAATGTCTCTCTCTTAATTATAAGAGTCTGATTTTTATGAAATTAAAAAAAAAATTATATATTTTTAACAAAAATGGTAAATGAATAAATTGACAAAAGTGAAAATTAAGAAATATTTGTACAAATTTTATCTTATCGAACAATATTCGTTTTATCAAAAAATATTCGTTCTGTCAGAAAATATTCGATTCTTACGACGGCGCCGAAATAACCAAATATTGGTGGATCCCCACGACGAATTATTGTCGGATATAAAAAAAACAACATACGTAACCTTTCTAAATAAATATAGTCACCGATACTCACTTTTAATCATTAAAATACCCGGTGGTAAAGGAATAGTAACATACGGTATTACACAGTGTTTCGTATTATTGAACTGATAAAATGACTATTGTACTATATTAACTTTATTGAACCACTAATTGTCACATGCATAATAATTCATAATATTGAGCTGATAATTATCACAGTAGCATATGCACAGTAATTCACATTACTGAATCAATAATTGTCATTACACAGTAACGTGCTATTTTTTTATTTATTTTTAGCATTATTGTTATCTCTTTTATGATGTTGATTAAACTGTTGTATTATATTATTAGTTAATTTTTCTACTTATCTAACTCAAAAAATCAACTACACTGTATTTATAACAATTAGTCATAAATATTGAATAATTGTGAATTATTGTTGAATAATTGAATTGATAAAGTTATTTGTTTTTATTATAATAAATTATATAAAGTTATTCGTTTTTATTACAATAATTTATATAGAGTTATTTACTTTATATAAATTATGTAAAGTAAATTGTTTTATTATGATAAATTATATTAAGTTATTTGTTTTTATATATAAAGTTAATTGATTTATATAAAGTTAGTTGTTTTATATATAAAGTAAATTGATTTATAGAGTTAGTAGTTTTATATATAAAGTTAATTGAATGGTATAGATTAAAGGAGCTCTGAAATGAATGGTATAGATTAAAGGTAATGTAATGATTATAGATTTTGAAATGAATGATGTAGATTAAATATGATATTTAAATGAATGGTTTAGATTAAGAAAATCTTAAAAGATGAAATGAGTTGTATGGATTAAACATTATCTTGAAGTATACGGTTTGGATTAAATTAGAAAATCTTAGTTTATGATAAGATTTTTGGTTATAAATAGAGGCATTCACTCTCTAAATATTACTTTGTGTAAGTTCTCTTTAAACGTGTTAAAACTATCTTGAGTATTTGTGAAGATCTGTAAGTGTACGAATATTGTTCAAGTAAGTGTTTTTATAAAGGTTATATAAGCAATCACACACGTCACATGGTGTTTATAAATCTTTCTTTAGAAGTCTCTTCTTTTAGAAGATTTATTTTGAAAAGTTTCATTTGGAATATTTATTTTGAAATATTATTTTCTTTCAAAAAACTATATTGAAGTTATTCTACTTTATTCTATCAAATCACTTTTGATGATTTCATACGAATTGGTATATACCATGAAATTATATGTGGTAGTTATTAATTAAATTATAAATATATAGGTTGATCAACTTCATATCCAGTCACATGTTAAGTTAAGGGGTATCATTCTTTTCATACTCTTAACTTACTATGGTAAGTACTATTTGGTAAAGTTTCCTGAAATTATTATATGTTCCTTAATAGTTTGCGCTTCATCTAATATCATTTCAATTGAACTTTCCTATTTTTCTAAATCTTTATATTGAATTTTAATCGTTATTCTGAATTATGGATCTTGAATATCATTCTTGAATTTGAGTCCACATCATATTGATTATTTAGACATTATTTAAATCTTCAGAAAGTAAAATCATAAACTTTTGATATTTATTGATCATCTTATTTCTTCTGTTAATCATATCACTGTTGTTATTCTAATCATCAAGAATCATGTTGTTGTGAATACCTGTGGCCTGAGACACAGATGACAGGATAAAGGCGATATAATTATTATGTGTCTTTTAATGCACGTAGTGAATGTTCTCTTTGGCATGGGGCAAAGAATAACTGTTGTTTGGTATGATTATGACCAAACGCTGAAGACTGGTATAATCATGACCATTGGTGTTATATTTGAATATCTTTGCCCGTAGCGCAAAGATGAACTGTTGACTTCTATGATTATGATCAGGAACTGTGAATTTATATCATCATGACCAGTGGTGATTAAAATGATAAAAGTTGATGATATTTTTCTTAAAATGAGAAGCTAGTGGATATCATAATCTACATGATTCTTCTAATAGATTGCTTATTTCGCTGCTATTATTAATCTAAAACTTGTTGTTTCTTATATTCTATCAAGAACTTAATTGTTGAAGGCTAATGATAATTTATTCATTGTTATCTTAGTCATGATATTTTTTACTGCACTATTTGAGTTCACAATTTCTTTTTTATTCTATTGTTCTTCAGGAAATGAGAGAATAACTTGGTCTAGCCAGAGAATAAAATAAAAGTCCGAGATATAGTTGAAGTAGTCTTCATGTGACGACCCCAAATCCGGGTTCCTTGAACCTCGGATCCGGTTCAACACTAGTACAGCCTTTTCCTTATTGTTCATGAATTATAACAATATTATAATTACTAAATAATCATTTATTTACAATTTTACAACATCTCTTTCTATTCCAGAATGAAAATCTTTATACATTCCTAGTATGTCTTAATATCATACATGATACAACATTCTATTACAATGAATTTGAGTATTTAAGACTCATAATACATACCAACCAATTCTTATACTACACAATCATTTTACCTGTCCAATTCGGACTGATATCTACAATGGTCGTGCTAGACCTTCAATGAATGTAATATGCATTCCTGTTTCTTGATCCTTATCAAGACTTCAAATACTTGTATTATCTGAAAATGTTAGTTTAAGCAAGAGTGAGCACGACGGCTCAGCAAGTTTAACAGTTACACATAACACATTACATGCTTCACATATACTCTGCAATTTATACTTACATCATGCTTTTCATGCATTTCAATTTATGTCATAATGCTCATGCCTCACATATAACATCTAGCAATTCATGCTTCATATTTATACATAATCTACATGTAATCATACCTCATGCATATCACAATTATCATCAATATCTTTCTATTAACAATTTAATATCACATCATAACATGTTAAGGCACATAGGAGCAAGTTCTGAAAAACTTGACTGATCGCTTCTACCATTTACGCTTATTTGCGTCATTTGCTCAACCTACAATTTATGTAACAAATTGACACAATCATTAGCTACCAGGACTTTTAATTAGTCTTAACTTAAGACCTTAACTTCAAATTATTAACTCTTAAACTGTCCGACAAACGAACCATTAAGTTCCGGACAAAACCCTATTCCAAATACAGTTTGGACATATCAGACATGCTTAACCAGCTTACATTTTCTTTATAAAATTTTCGTACGACCCACTTTTAATAAGTTGTCTAAATTAGTCACAAATGGACTATTTATATTTGTTTGATTCAATTAAACTTTCTTCTTTTACATAACTTAATGATTTGGACATCAATAATGTACCAAATATCTCAAAATATTATCTACCTTTGATAATATACAACTACGTTTAAATATTATTAACCATTTAATAATATTTTAATCACTTATTAATATTATTAACCATTTAATAATATTTTAATCACTTCTTAATATTATTAACCATTTAATAATATTTTAATCACTTCTTAATATTATTAACCATTTAATAATATTTTACTTATTTAATAATGTCATTAATTATTTAAGAACATTTTCATCATATACAAATGTTATTACACATTTAATAACCTTTTAATCTTATACTAATATTATTCATCATTTAATAATATTTTAATATTCTTCAAATATTACCAATAGTTAACTTTTTAATTGTGTTAACTTTAGTCTTTATTTTATACATTTGGATACCATTAAGTTACTAATAAACTTTAAATAAATAGGTTTGGTATTCAAATACATTCATTTTACATGTATTTCAACTTAAATTTTCACTAAAAACTCAACCCGGACCGACCCGACCCGACCAGGACCGACCCGACCCGGACGGCTAAAACAGGTCATTGACAGAATGTTTCACCGCTGCGGCGGTGGTTTCCACCGCTGCGGCGGTGGTACATAAATTTTGAAACCCTAGTTTGAGGACTGCCCGACCCTCCGAAGCTCCGACAGCCATAACTTTATCATACGAAAATATTTTGAGGTGATTTTTGAGTCTAAATTCATTAAAATTTCATGATCTACAATTTCTCTTTAGATCACAAATCCAAATTCCGAACAGAACTGGACTAAAAACGGCTCACAAGGACAGAGTGAAAACTAAAATCACAAATCCTTGGTTTTAAAGGTTCAAACTTGAATAAAATAAAATCTATTCATCCAAATGACACCAACTTAGTGTTGTTATCTTCCTAACCTCTTGTCTTACAACATTTCATGGTTTGATCACATTTTTGAAAACGTTTTGACAAATAATTTAAGATCGAACCGTCTAGAATTTACCGGTAACTCACAAAATGAACTTTTCTTCAATTCTTTGTCTACCACTCATACAAATTCATGAGATAAATATACCGAACCATGAATCTACCTATATATCATAGTTTTATACTTCTAGAGCATCAAAATAACTTTTGATCGGTTAAAAATACATTTTAACCATTTAAAACTTATATAGACTACAAAAAAATGAACTTAGGAAGGTTAAGAATACTTTTTAACCTCTTAGACATGGATGCTCTTCTTCCTCTTGATATGGACTTGCTAAGGACTCCTCCTTGACTATTCTCTAGCATTTTTTCATGGTGGATCATCAATCTCCCAAAGGTTTGCTTGCTTTTCTCTAGAATACTCTCTCTTTTCTCTCTAGCATTTCTAGCAAATGAACTAACCAACATAGCAAGAGAGTGGAGTACTCTATTTATAGTAGTTTGTTAATCCTTCATTAACTTTCCTAATTGGCTAACATTGGTCAATTTAGTGCTAATTAGGATTACTATTTGATGGATTGATTGGTTGAATGACTTGTTGATTGACATGAGTGGTTGCAACAACTACAACCTTGAGTACAAGTAAAGCAACATGAGAAATCAAGCTACCTCCATGTGGGTCCCATAAATCTCAGCAAAATGGGATTTAATCCACCATTTTTGCTTTATTTTTATAGCTTATATATATATATATATATATATATATATATATATATATATATAAATGTTGACCAATTTTGACTATTATTTGGGCTCCACAATTGACTTATGAATTAAATCTATTGGGCTCATCATTTAATTTGTTTGGGCTCAATTTATTTGTTACATTGGGCTAACTTTAAATACCCTATGTTACATTTAATTAAAACAAGCATTGGGCTTGATTAATTATAACTTGAATCAATGTTAAATTAATTACAAGAACTACTAGGTTAATTTATTAGACCTAGTTCAAAACCTCATTTGGACTTATAATATAATCCAATTAGCTCACACTAATCTAATTACATAATCCAATTAGACTTGCTATCTATAAGTCTATTGGACCTCTAATTGAGTTAGTTTATAAAACACTAACACTTAACATAGCTTGGGTTTAATTTATTAAAACCCTAATAATGCTCATACATACAAGCACTTCTATTAATTTTCAACATTCTGTTCCACCGCTGCGGCGGTGATTACTACCGCTGCGGCGGTAGTTCAAATTTTACTTTCCAGAGAGTTTCACCGCTGCGGCGGTGAAACCTACCGTTGCGGCGGTAGTGCTAATTTTCAAAACTCTAAAACACATTAATACAAGTACTTTAACTTGGTTAAATTAAATTCATTAACTACCTTTTATCATTACTGGGTTTATAATATAATTATCCATACCCATATAGTTATTCCTACATTGGGTTACACAATTAACTAATACATGGTTAATTCTCAACTCTACATTCCTTTCTCTATCAATTAACCAATGTTTGGTTAATTCTCTCTCTTGTCTACCAACTAGGGTTATTCAATTAACCCTACATTAGTTAATTCTCTACACTCAATAGTATTTCCCCACACTTTGACCAACATTGGACTTTTAAAAGTTTGGGCTACATAACTTACCTTCCATTGGGCTCTCTTATTTAAATACCCCCTTCATGCAAGTATTCCCATATTGGGCTAACACATATAATCCTTTTGGGCTAGTCCACTAGTAGTAATTAAATTACTTGGACTCATAACTAATATAATTAACCTAATTAATTATATTTTACAACATTCATTCTTACTTTATATTAAAACTAATTACTTTATTAGTTTTGTTGAGGATTAATTACTCATCTTTTTATTTGGCTAACAAGCACACTTTAGGTATATATATGTATTCATATAATCACCTTCACTTCTCTATTGAATTTATTTCCTTAATAAATTCTCTACATGCATCATTAAAAATATTCTTACATTTAATTTCTAATAAATAAATTATGTTAAAAAAAAATATTTTACCCATTTTCTACACATTTTACTTCTCATATTCTAGGTTTTAAACCTTAACCTTTAATAAAATCAATTAAGATATTATTTAAAATCTTGGAAATATCTGGGATATTACACTTCACATATTGTATATAGTGTGATAATAATAGTAAAAACTTAATTATTTATTATTGAGTTCTGTATTTTTATTCTATGTACTGTTTATTTTAAGTTATCGTGTATTTTATAGTGTCTCAACTTAAACTATGTAGGTCCAAATTTAATGGCATCACATTAATTATATGTGATCATAAATTTGAGTAATAAACTAACAAATGTTGAATAAATATGAATGTTTAATATTTAAATATTATATTTATTTTAATTATTAAAAAATAAAATATAATATTAAAATTTATATAATATTTTATTTTTTAATAATTAAAATAAATATAATATTTAATTTTATATTTAAATATTATATACTTAGATTTATTCATAAATGTCACTTTTAAATTCAAATCCTCTCTGGACTCATATTAAAATATGATTTGTTTTAAATTGAATAGAGAGGAAAAATAAAAAGGTCAGCAGCAAACCGTATGGACTGCCGTCGTATGCTGACTATTTCGACTCCAAATATTACTATCCTGAGCGTGAAGTATTTGCCGGCCGTTAGTTTGTCGGTTTTTTAATTTCTTGTCAGGTCTTATCTTTCTCGAATTAGCAACGGTCAATGTCTTGAAACTTATTAATCTCAAACCTTATCCACTAATATTTTATTGTAAAAGTAAGTAAAAGATGGATTAATCTCATCAGGGTTTGGTGGGTCCCAATAAATGACGCGGTATATTAGTCAACGTGACATACAGCTGTATTTGCGTTGGGGTTAGCTGGCTGCTAGCTTTACCTATAGGGCTCGACTCCCCAACCCACTACGCTAAACGTCGTCTCACTCGTACGGACAGCTGAATGAGTGCTTCTACGCGGACAGAAAAAATGGACCGGTCTAATTTTGAGAGTAAAAAAAAATAAAAAATTATTATTATTGGACCGGTCTAATTTTTCTGTTCACTTTTTCTTATTTGCGTAGACTTTTTGTTAATTATATCCTAATTTTATTTTTAGAATAAAGTTAGGTAATTTTGAAATATGCTATACTTATAGTTATGGAACCGGAGATTCTTTTATTTTTTATTTGGATTTTCTTAATGTGTGTTTTTAGGGCACACACTAAGCGTGAAAAATAATATATAATATTATTTATTTATGTAGGCGTACTGAATTCAATATATAAAAAAATAATATACTAGTAGACTTCATGTATTAAATTAAGTGTAACTATATAAAGAAGTAATTTTTAACGGGTCTCATTTCTTATTTTTCACACTTAATGTGTGCCCTTAAAACACACGTTAAATGGACCATTTTTATTTTTAGCTAATGAGACCACGTGAGAACTTTTTCTTTTTCTTGTTTATTAGCGTGTTAAATAGAATTAAAAACTTTTACTAGTCTTGTTAAATGCTAATCCTACTCTAATTGTTACTTGTTATTCCAAATTATTACAATTGAATATTTTTTGTAATGCTCTCAAATTTAAATACCTATTACAGTAAATTCGGTGCATTATGATATATAATTTTAATTAATAAATATTATTAAAAATATGTATAATGATGTACCAGATTTATAATAACGAATACATGAATTTGAGAGGGTTATATTTTTAATATAAAAATAAGAAACAATTACTTAAAATAGTTATTTATACTCTTGTTTCACAAATCACAATGACTGAATTTTGTCCATACAAACCAAAAATCATTATTTGTGTCGGAAAAAAAATAAATAACACTCGATAGATAAAACCCGCAATCATCACGCTTACACTTATCAACCCGACAAAGCAAGAGATAAAAGCGGTTAATCTTGGTACGTAACTAACAAAGCATCATCAATTAATGGTAAAAAGAGGCGAGACCAATTATAGCGGAGAATTCCTCACAAGCAATATTACATTGTAAAAACTTGTAATAAGATATAGGAGGAGGATCATGTACAACTAGTTATATTAATTTGAGATTTTAAAATTTGAGATCCTAAGTAGTGTTAAAAAGATGTCTCAATTATGTCAAATTGTAATAGCTTTTTACAGAGTTATTGTTGATTATTGATGGTCACTTAATCTGTCGATGTGACTTATTTTTATTAATATAGAGGTCGATAAGATGTTAAATAAAATTTAACAATAACAAATTTAGAAAACAGTAACGCGAACGATAAAAATTTAAAATAATAAGTTACTCTCTTCTTACTTAGACATTTTTTCGTAAGTTAAAATAAATTATTATAATAAATTAAAGCATTTAAAATAAAAAAGTTATTGTTGATTTATTAATTCTGAAAATAACAATTGAAGAAAATGTCTTAAGATTTATGAGTATGAGTTACCGTGTAAGGGGTCAAAAATGATTCTTAAAATTCTTTTTTAAATAACCATTGCAATGCATAAGTAAGTATTAATGGTATGCTTGGATTGTAAAAATAGAATTATGAAATGAGAAAAATAGAGAAATAAATAAAATAAAAAGTGAAATAATTTATTTTATTTTTAAATAAAATGAGTCATTATATATCTTCTATTAAAAAATAAAATTTATAAATTTTGTAGGATTAAAAATTGTTCATTTCATTATAATGAAATAATCAAATACTATATATTTCTTTCATTTTATATAAATAAGTTATTACATTTTTATCTTAATTTCTACATCCCATATATAATATTACATTTGATTAATTAAAAAATTTGTCAAATCCTTTATTGTCTAGAGTTATGGTAGTAAAAGATTTTGACTTTCTCAACGACTCATACGTTTCCGTTTCATTGATGATATTTTTGTGATGTTATATGTAAATTTGAAATAAATTATAAAATTAAATAATACTCCTATAAAATTATTATATTGGAAATTTAGCAACCTTAAAGATCACTACATTAGTCAATATACAACTTTATGCGTTGTTTTTGAATTACAACCTTTCATACCAAAGAGATGGAAGTAGTATATAGGCGTAACCTATCCAAGTAGAAAATATGTAGAATTGTAGATAATATTTTCTTTAATTTAAATTATAAATTAATATTAATTTTTAAAATTTTAAATTTTAAATTAAAATAAATTTATTTAATTTATATAATATCATAAATTATATAAAAAATATTACTACTTATAAATTTATTATTTTTTAAATTTAAATAAATTGTATTAATTTTAACTTTAAAAATATTTTAATTAACTTAGAGGCGTTAAGGTATCTAAAAATAGCTCCGTACTTGGTGATTGTTACCAATATATAATTTTACAATTAAAGTTCCCATTCAATATAAAAGATGTTAGAAAACATATTTTTTTTATAAATAAAAAATAATTTTGGACATATAGCATTACCATTTCCTCAGTAGATAAATTTTCGGGAAGTTTGGTTAGAACCGAAATACATAAATACCGTTCATCTTCCCCGTGGAGGCCCGTAGCCCGCCACGTAACAATATGATACCGAACATAAATAGTCACGTTGTAGGTTGGACAGAACACTACAAGCATTTAAGGACAAAACCTTAAAACGGCTCCCACTTAAATACCTCGTGGCGACTTTAACGAGGGAGCAATGGATAGACCTTAAAGTACCGATACAATACATCTCTTTCAACTCTACACCACATCCACCTTACTTCCCAGCCGCTAGATTACCATCCTAATATTATCAATATCAGTATTATATTTCCACTGAGCAAAGTATATACTAACAAGCTTGTGGAAGCTCAACCATAAAGATAACAAAAAGAATTGTTGTCCTCCGCCCTTTTGTGACAATTTTTTTTTTTTTTTTGTAGATTAGGGTTTCCACTTTTTGGTATTCAAAGTGTCAAAAACTGGTAATTTATCTTTTGAATTCTCGTTTACTTTTTATCTTTGCTTCTGTTCTCTTAGATTTTATATTATTTTTTTGTTGTTGTGGGGTTTATTTTATTAGTATTTGCAAGTTTAATATCTATCACTCAAAGTTTGTGATTGGATATGGTATATATCTCATTGATGGTGAATCTATTCTTTTCCTTTTCTATTTCCATCTGTTTGACAAGAAACTATTTCCATCCCACGTTTAGTTTCAGTTGTGCAAGTAAAATCTTGTTGCACCCGTTTCTTCTGATTTAACACAGTAATGGTTATCTTCTTGGTTAAAATTGTAACCAGGAAGAAGAAAGATTTTGGCTTTAAGTAGTTTAGTTGAATTTGTGAGCTAGTAGTGGAGTTTCTATTTTAGTGACTTCGAAGTTTGCATAGAGAAATATTCTTTGATTTTGGTAGTTAGGGGAAAGTGAAAATGGTGTCCAGATCATACTCAAACCTCTTGGAGCTTGCCTCCGGTGAGGCTCCGTCGCCGTCTTTTGGCCGTATGAGCCGGAAAATTCCACGTGTTATGACCGTTCCCGGCATAATTTCCGATCTTGATGATGATGCGGCAGAGAGTGGGCGCTCTGATCTGTCATCTTCGACAGCCCAACGCGACCGATTAATCATTGTAGCAAACCAGCTGCCCATTAGGGCGCAGCGGAGAACTGATGATTGCAAGGGGTGGATTTTCAGCTGGGATGAGAATTCGCTTCTCCTCCAGCTGAAAGATGGGCTGGGCGATGATGAGATTGAAGTTATTTATGTGGGTACTCTTAAGGAAGAAATTCACCCAAATGAGCAAGATGAGGTATCTCAAATTCTCCTAGAGACATTCAACTGTGTTCCCACTTTTTTGCCCTCCGATCTATTTACCAGGTACTACCATGGGTTCTGTAAGCAACAATTGTGGCCATTGTTCCACTACATGTTGCCCTTATCCCCGGATCTTGGTGGTAGGTTCAATCGGTCGCTGTGGCAGGCTTATGTTTCCGTTAATAAGATATTTGCGGATAGGATTATGGAGGTGATTAACCCGGAAGATGATTTTGTGTGGATTCACGATTACCATCTCATGGTGCTACCCACCTTTTTGAGGAAGCGGTTCAATAGAGTGAAACTTGGGTTTTTTCTCCATAGTCCTTTTCCGTCATCAGAGATTTATAAGACTTTACCTATCAGGGAGGAACTCCTGCGAGCACTGTTGAATGCTGATCTGATTGGGTTCCATACTTTCGATTATGCTCGCCATTTTCTCTCGTGTTGCAGCCGTATGCTTGGTTTGTCATATGAATCTAAGCGAGGTTATATTGGCCTCGAGTATTATGGTCGAACTGTTGGTATCAAGATTCTTCCTGTTGGTATCCATATGGCTCAACTTCAATCGGTTCTGAGCCTGTCGGAGACGGAAACGAAGGTTGCTGAGCTCATCAAGCAGTTTTGTGATCAGGGTAGGATCATGTTGCTTGGGGTCGATGATATGGACATATTTAAGGGCATTAGCCTGAAATTACTAGCTATGGAACAACTCCTTGTTCAACATCCAGAGTGGCAGGGTAAGGTTGTTTTAGTGCAGATAGCAAATCCAGCCAGGGGTCGAGGAAAAGATGTAAAGGAAGTTCAGGCTGAGACCTATTCTACTGTGAAGCGAATCAACGATACATTTGGGAAACCGGGATATGAACCAGTTGTCTTAATTGATCAGCCACTTAAATTTTACGAGAGAATCGCTTACTATGTTGTTGCCGAGTGCTGTTTGGTTACAGCGGTGAGGGATGGGATGAATCTCATACCATACGAGTACATAATTAGTCGCCAGGGGAATGAGAGACTTGATAAGGTGTTAGGGTTGACCTCCAACACTTTGAAAAAGAGTATGTTGGTTGTGTCAGAATTTATTGGATGTTCTCCATCTTTAAGTGGAGCAATTCGGGTGAACCCATGGAATATTGATGCCGTGGCAGAGGCAATGGATTGTGCCTTGGAAATTCCAGAGCCAGAAAAGCAAATGCGACATGAGAAGCATTATAGGTATGTCAGCACTCATGATGTTGGGTATTGGTCTCGTAGTTTTTTGCAAGATCTGCAGAGGACTTGTAAAGATCATGTGAGGCGGAGATGCTGGGGAATTGGCTTTGGGTTGAGTTTCAGAGTCGTGGCACTTGATCCAAATTTCAGGAAGCTTTCTATGGAGCACATAGTTTCAGCTTATAAAAGAACTACAACTCGGGCTATCCTTTTGGATTATGATGGTACTTTAATGCCTCAAGCTGTAATTAATAAGAGCCCAAGTTCTAAAACCATAGATGTCCTGAACAATTTGTGCAGAGATAAGAAAAATATGGTTTTTATAGTCAGTGCGAGAAGCAGGAAGACTCTAGGTGAATGGTTTTCTGCTTGTGAAAATCTGGGAATAGCAGCTGAACATGGTTGTTTCCTCAGGTCAGTAATGCAGATGACGATTACATAGCTTACATTTTAAGCTCTGTTTAGTTAATATTTACACTAAATACACATTTCCTAACTATAAACTGGTGAATTTGTGTGGTTTTAGTTTGAAGAAAGATGCAGAATGGGAAACATGTGTACCAGTAGTGGATTGTAGTTGGAAGCAGATCGCAGAACCGGTTATGAAGCTTTACACTGAGACGACCGACGGTTCCACAATTGAAGACAAAGAAACTGCAATGGTCTGGTGCTATGAGGATGCGGATCCTGATTTTGGCTCTTGTCAAGCTAAAGAGCTTCTTAATCATCTTGAAAGTGTGCTAGCGAATGAACCTGTTACAGTCAAGAGTGGGCAGAATATTGTGGAGGTTAAACCACAGGTATGAATCCTTTACACTTTGTTTCCGAGTTTTGGACCGAAAAAAAATAAAATAGAAAACTTAATTAAAACAGAAAAGAAAATAATAAAAAAGAAAATAATAGAAAATTTAAAGTTTTCTTTTGTAATGTTTTTGAATTTTTAATAAAAAGTTAAAAAAAAATTGTGTTTCTGAGTTCTAATGAAAAGAAAAAAAATTTATTTTTATAAATTTACCCTTCTATATGACATATGATATACAAAAAAAAAAGGCCATATTATTCAATTTTTTTTTTTAAAAACTGAGAATAAAAATTATCATGATGAAATTAGAGTCACGAAGGAGATAAAGTAATCATAGAAAAAAAGAAACGAAGTTGAATGCATCTTAAATTATATCACAAGTAATTTTTTTTTATTACTTTTGTTTCAGAGAGAACGGAGTTGTCATTCTTTTGTTTTTTTTCCTATTCCTTCATGTACGGAAATTGGACAGTTTTTTTTCTTGTGTTTTCTGCTTGGCACTAGATAGAAAGATCTTTGGCAGATTGTTTTTATTATTTTCTTTTTTTTCCATGGCTATGCAGTAGCACCTAGACCTTCACTTTCAATTCATCTTTGTTTTCTATTGGGCGGAATTATGTAGCATTTTGGCTGCATCTAGCGTGGAGTAATTAGTAATTCTAGAGTAAGAGGATTAGGAGAGAGATAAATTAGGAATATGAGTTGTAATTAAAAAATTATTATATTGCAAGTTGAAGATAATATGTGAATTATGAAAATATTACTTATGGTATTTTTTTGGGGTCCAAATCAGGCTAATTTTGGATAAAAACTTTGGTAGGAAAAGTGGCCAACTTTTCTATTTATTTATTTTCTTTTTCATTTATTAAAAAACTCAAAAACACAATAATTGTACAGAAAACTTAAGTTTTCCGTCTATTTATTTTATTTTCTGTCCATTTTAAAATTCAGAAACAGAGTGCTAGTTCTTAATCAAATAATTCACAGTGCATCATTTTAATCTTCATAACGAATTAAGAGCCTATTCTTCAAGTTCAAAATGTGTTTTGGTGGGTGTAACTAATGTCCATTGTGTTGGGATGAGCCTTTTGAGTGTAGAATTAAGCACTTCCACGCAGCCTGGGAGAGCTGAGGTTATGGCTTAGTCATCCAATTGATACAAGGTTGTGGCTGTCAACTGTTCAAGTTGGTTTTGAGTCTTTTGACATAACAAATTCTGTGTGTACAAGTGTTCTGTTACCACTACCATAGCTGCTTTTGTCACCTTATAGGGGGATCATGTTTATGCAGAACACACACAGCTATATTCCTATATCCAATTAAAAAATATGGATTTGTCTCCTGAATTGTAGCTGTTCACACCTGTTGGTCACAATTTTTGATAACTTAATAGTCATATTTTACTTTTCAATGTGTTGAATACAAGTAAGTTACAAAAAAATGTAGATATTTGTTGTAAGATGTATTAGAGGTTGAGCTATGGCTTGCCAAAGCTTAATCTCCACTAAAAGTTGAACAAATATAAAGATAATGCTTTTTAGATGAGTCTGAGTATGTTGTTTGAATTCAGCTAAACGGGTTGAGTTTGAGCTCAAGTTGTTGGGCTTCTCAAGTAAAGCTGAGCTTTAGTCGAGGTAAACTAAATTTAATAAAGCAAATACTAAACAAGCGGAGCTTAGGGGAACTCAAGCTGAACTTAGATGAGCCGAGCTTAAATGAGCCTAGGTCAAGTCAGACACAGTATAGTTCAACCTAGGCTCTTTTAATTAAACGATCACGATCTCTTGTTTGAGCTAGACTTGTCAAACGAACTCGAGGACGAAGCCAGCCAATCTTAAAAGAGCCTAACCAAGGTATGTTCGGGTATTATTAGGTTGGTTTCCAACTCTAATCCAAGCCCACCCTATACAAGCTACCTGTTTCAAATCAGATTTAAGTCATCCCAACCTAAATTTTCTTTGCAAGGCTGCTCTATCCAAGCTATTGTTTATTGGACCTAGCTTTTTCATTAGAATACGTGTCAAATTTACTTGGATGCCATTTAGTTTCCCTTGTTATAATTACTTTGTTGTGGTATTTAAATAGCAAAGGGCAGAGATACTTGGAAAAATAAAAAGGGCCAAAAGAAAATAGTAAGTACTATCTATTAGTCTTGCAAATTTGAACAATTTTTTCATGTTTTCCACCTAACTTTCAACCTCAATATGAAGCTTTTGGCTCTAATGATGAATACGTCCGTATTTGTACATGCAGGGTGTAAGCAAGGGGCTTGTAGCAAAACGCCTACTTTCCACCATGCAAGAGAGAGAAATGACACCAGATTTTGTGCTGTGCATAGGAGATGATCGATCTGATGAAGATATGTTTGAGGTAATTACAAGTGCCATGGCTGGTCCATCCCTATCGCCAAGCACAGAAGTGTTTGCATGTACTGTTGGTAAAAAACCCAGTAAGGCCAAGTATTATCTTGACGATACAGTTGAAATTTTTAGGCTGATGCAGGGATTAGCTTCTGTTTCAGAACAATCTGTACCTGCATAAGCTTGGCAAATATAAAGAAGGGAGAATCATGTACACCATGTTGGCTCTTAAAGAAAAAAAGCTTTTCCCATCCTTTCCCTTTGCCTTTCCGTTTCTTACCAGCTGTAAATTTGTAGACTGAGAAACTGAACCACCGTTAACTTCTCTTGTTGTTAATGTTTTCATATAGTGAGGCTGTTCATATATGTTTGCACCTCTGCATGTTTCTCTTTCATGCATCCAGTGCTTCACTCTAACCTGTAAATCCCTGGAAGTTAATGTACATGTGTCAAATGGGGTATTTGCCAGTTTCAAGGGACAGATTCCTTTTCTTTTAAAAGTATTACACTAATTATTTCTGGCTTCTAAGCTTGTTTTGTGGTATATTTATCAAGTAACATGGAAGTGAAGACACGGTGGGAAGTTCATATTCGAAAACCAAATCCGATGTTCAATTTGCATATCTTATAGTTACGTACATGGTACAACGTTTTTAAGGTTCATGCAGCTTTCACCAAAGGGAAAATAAGGCGTGCGATTATCAAAATATTTCCGGGAAGGTAAATATAATTAAACCGGAAACTGGACAAATGAAAAGTTGCTTGGGAGAATATGAATATATTTACAACATTAAGATTTCAGAATCTTTCTTTTTTTCTTTTTCTGTTTGCATAATAAAATTAGTTGTATTCATAGCCCAAACAACCACTTGAAGTCCATAGAAAGTGAGATTCCCCCCGCATGAAATATTGACTTTTGAAAAATTAATTTCAAATTTAAAATTGATAAGAATTCAAGTAATTTATGTCAATAAAATTATGAATATTATAATTTACATACAAAAATATTAATAATTATAATTATAAGATTTATTATTTTAAAATTTAAATGAATCATGTCAATTTTAAATTTAAAAATATCTCAAATTAATTTTAGAAAGTCAATAAAGATATTATAATTTAAAACGGAGAAAGTATTATTTTTTATTGTATGCATCTTATTTAAACAAAAAATGAAAAAACAAGGGATTAAAGAAAATTAAAAAAGCAGGTGCTTTTTTTATTTTATTTTAAATAAGAAAGAGGGTGGTTTATTCCATTTTGAAAAGTCAGTGAGGACCAAAAACCAAAATGAGGAGATATTTTGAATATAGGACTTTTATATACACTAGCACCAGCACCGTGTTGAAATTATAAGAGTTAAATAAAAAATATATAAAATTAAAGAATTATGCAAAAAGATAAATAAAAAATTTAATATTAAAAATAAAATAATAATATAATTAAAATTATAAGAACAAAAAAAATATGACACAAAACCATCAAATCTAGGCTTTATAGATAGAAGATATAATTGCGGACCATGATTTGCGCTATTCGGCTCAATGAGGACCTTACCAATACGGTTAAAATGTTGCATTGTGAGCATTTGATCGTTTATCATGGTAATTAAAAATTAATATAAAAAATTGAAATATAAAACAATGTATATAATTTTGATTGGTTAAAAAAATTATTTTATTCCATACAAATAAGATTGAGTCTTTCTACACTTACTCATTTTTCTTACCCACTTTTATTACTCGTATATAAGATAAATAAGTGTAGTCCCATTTTATTTTATCTTTAATTTTAATGAGTAGATTATATTTATTTATCTTATATGTAAGTAAGAAAAATAAATAAATTTAAATTTTTTTAATAAGATTTTAATGGGCCGAGTATAGGGGCCACGCCTCGTGATTGTTACGTTTAACTATAGAATCCTCACATGGGCCGGTCACGCCTTCAGAGCTTTACATGCCAAAGCCTGCAAAGAACTCTCATAAACCTTCAGGCGAGAGAGAGAGGGGGGAGGAGGAGAATGGCACTCGCTGCACAGATTCCGACGAGTTTCGGACATGAGCTTCGAGCATGCCTCCGTTGCAAGCTTGTCAAAACTTACGATCAGGTCTTTCTTACTGTTCTCTCTGCCATAAGGCTAGGGTTTTGGATTTTCAGTTTTTTTTGTACAGAACACAATATTTAGGTTTTTGAGTGTTCTCCTTTTTAATTTACGTCATATTATCCGTATTTGACTCATAAATTCTAGTATTAGGTATCCCCTAATTGGTCTTTTGGTGCATTTTTATATAATTACAGTTCAGGGAATCAGGTTGCGAGAACTGTCCCTTCTTTAACACGGATGAAGATAATGAGCGCGTTGTTGACTACACCACTCCTAATTTTACTGGGTAACTCACAAAATCACAGCTTTTATTCTTTTGTTGCAAACACACAATCAGGCTATACTTCGATATATGTATTGTAGCGGTTATTTTGTTTTATTGTATGTCTGGGAGCTTCCATTACACACATGGGATTGTTTGGGGTATTTATTTTGAAGGGATTACAGGAGAAAACTTACTTTGATTAACATGTTTATTCTGATCTCTCTCTCTCCCCCCCCCCCCCCCCCCCCCCCAAAAAAAAACAAAAAAAAAAAAAAAACTATTTATGGTCTGACCTCTACAGGCATTTCATGTTTATTGAAGCTATAACTTTTCTTTTACGGTTCCTTTAATAGGCTTATCTCAGTCATGGATCCAACCAGAAGTTGGGCAGCTCGATGGCTTCGAATTGGTATGTGCAATTGTTCTCATATTTTAGGAGCGATTTACTTTTGCAGTCTCCCTTTGGAAGTCATGGAATCTTAGCTATATATAAGACATGCCCTTCGTTCCAAATTTATTTATGCTTTTTGATAAAATTTTGTCGAAGTTTGAAAACAACAAATTTGCTAAGTAGTAGTTTATCATAGTTATAGTTGTCTGTACTAAATTCAAATAATTTAATGATAGTAGTGGGACATTTTGTCTCAAAGCTGTTTCCAAATCAATAAGAAATTGAACGCTAGTATTTAGCGATTTAACCATATTAGTAACAAAAATTAGGCATCTAAGTTTAATCTATTGTACTATCTCCATTTGGGAATGGCAGTCCTATTTCTTTTGTTAAGTTTTTGATGGAAACTGAAGGATTTTTTTTGAAATACCTAAATATAATTTTTCTTGATAAATTCTTTTGTAATAAGAAATTTTTATTATCTAAAGACTAGTATTGTTAAAATTATCAAAAAAATTAATTTATGCATGTCCAATTTAAACCTTAATATTCAAAAAAATGGTTTACTAAAAAGAAAAGAAAATAGGACTCTCATCTCTAGACTGAGGGAGTAATATATATTATTAGACGATATAAAAATAATGATAATATGTGCCTTTATCGATTCCTTATTTCCCCCCTGCTCGCACACAGCTCAATAACCTATTAATTTGTTTGTAGCCTGGGTAATGTCTAAAATATTTTTAATGTCATATTGTTGTTCCCTTAAAATATGTTTATACAGAAGGTGACTTAACCTTCATGTGAGCCATCCTAAATGTTGAACTCTCAAAGCATATGAAGATAAGCTTTACACTGAGAAATTACGTTGAATTATAGGAGCAAAATCTACACCCTGCTACTTTAGTAGCATACTTTCTACGTATTCCCTTCATTCCTTTGTGAGTGTCATTTTAGGAGTAGATACGTAGATCAAGGAATGTAATTGATGTTCTGACTACTTATTACTTAATTAAAATAGGTATAAGATATCAATATTACCCTTGTATGTGACCCTGTAAATATAGAGACTTGAGAAAAAGAGATAAGGTTATCTCATTGGGTAAAATTTGTTGAAAAGATTATAGAGAAAAAGAATTACTAGTGTTTAAGGGTAATATCGAAACTAAGTTATTAATTCTTCTTTGAATTTTACAAACGTCAGGGAACACCAAAGTTCTCTAAAACGGCACATAGAAAGGAATGGAGGGGGGAGTGTTAAATCAAAAATCAAATATAATATGTAACATGCTTTCTGCTTTTGTCATATCACTTTCCAGTGTATCTCCAAGGTACATATATATGTCTGACCTTTGAAACACATATTATTTCATGGATGTCGTGTGCGGGTATGTGTCTAAGTGTGTTGCCAACAGTATTAAATGATGCATTTTAACGCATTCATGTAACATAATGTTGTCCATGTCTTGTCATTATCACCCAAAAACTTAAATAATTACATAGTTTGCGTCTTTGACTCAACATAATTCGTAAAGATTTGTATTGATGTGGAGTACTAGGAACGTTATACATTGGATTTGGTAAACCTATAGTGGAAGTTATGATTTTGGTGACTCAGAAAATGTTGTTCTATTAAACTGCTGCAGGAAGATTTAGGCCTGGTTGTTACACACTTGCAGTTTCTGAGCCACTTCCAGAAGATTTACAGGTTTGCTATCTCTACTTGAGCATATTTTCTTTTCAGTTGTTTGGTTCAACCCCTGGGGGGTTTTGGGGGGGGGGGGGGGGGGGGGGGGGGGGGGGGTCCCCCAGGCTGGTGCACGTGTTCTCTCCCCCTCCGCCTTCTCGATGATTATTGAATCGGTATGTACTACTTGTATTCATTTTTAGACACAAGTTTATGGATATGAATATTAAAGGAAACACGTCCCCGCAACGTTTTACGAGTTGCGAACTCGGGCTATTCATGAAGAGCTCGGTGTTCGTGTCTCCATAAGGGCTGGGCGCAGGCTCAGGCTCAGGCTCATTTATTATGTCAATGAAGTGAGCTTGAACTTACGTATGTTAATGTTTGCTTATCTAAGAGTTAAAGTATAATTACGTTAATTATAAGACACTTTCTATTCAATTTGTTAAACCTTATGTCCTATGGTATTTTATTGTCATCAAACTTATGTTATATCTGTTAAAAATTATACTTCTTGTTTTTCTTAACAACGTAATTGTTTAGGTTTTTTAATTCTTATTAAGCTAAACTCATGAGCTTGTACAGCTCAGCTCGAGCTCGTAGTAGGCTAACCCGTGGTAGTTCTTTCAGTTTAGCTTGAACTCAATTTTAGTCTCTTACATCCTCAAAGCCTGAACAAGGGTGAGCTTGGGTCTTGGTTCATTTGCTGTCCCACTCCTGAAGTTTACTCCTCATAAAGTGTGGCTTGATTTTTGCATATTTGATGGATTTTCCTGTAAAGTTGACAATTTAACAAGTTGATGCTATTGACTTTGAAGTTATGGCTACTCTCCTTATATTTATTCTTTTGTGTATCTAATCTTACTCTTCTTTCTTGATGTGAAGAGTAACTCATGTTAGATAACACTTTGTTTTATTAAATATTCACGTCTGGGAGATTACTTGGTCAAAAAGTGGAGGTTATTTATTGTACTATTCTTATGGTAGCATGCTTAGTTACATGCTGTAGCTTTTTGAGCTATTCGAGTTTTTCTCAGAACTTTGATACTAGTAATACTCTGACCTTATTTCATGCGTGTTTTTCAGAACCTTTGTGAAGATGCTCATGTGCCATATGTTCCGCCAAAGCGTGTATGAGTTGTTATTAGTTTAATTTCTCATTGCCAATGATTATGTTAGTACATATCAATGTAGACCAACTCTTAATACTGTATCTGATGGTTCGTCCAAACTAATTTCCAGTCAGATACTCTGATTTAGTTGATTTTGATGATTGTCCTTTTGTCTTCAGTTACTTTTCTAAAACAGAAGGGAAGAAAGGAAAATCCCTATATTTGGCATCTATTCAAGTGAAGTATGCACAATTTCAGAATGTTATTGAACCAAATTCCACATTTATTATATTATGTTGTATATAAAGATTATAGGTTCCGCATCATATGGGTTTGACTAGCATGAATGAAAGGTTAACTTCATTACAATTAGTAGCAGTCACCATGATCTTTTTGGTGAATTTATGTTGGGCAAAGGTGTTATTGCTCTTTGGGCAGTGGCTTATTGGTTGGGCCTTTTGGAGGTTCAATCCCATTATAGTCCAGTCTTCTGGGGAGTAAGTTTGGGGCTTTTTGTAATTTGTTATTTTCCAAATACCTTTTAGTAAAAGTTAGGAGGAAAGGGTCTTTTTTAACAATAAAAATTAAATATATAATTTGACTTTTGAGGTTAAGTGATGATATATTAAATTTTAAAATAACATGAATTTATTTAATTTTAGTTAATATAATTATTATAATTGTATATTATATAATAAAATTTATTAATTACGACATTTATTTTATTTTAATTTTTTATGAATTATATTAATCTTAAATTTTAATATGTTATTGTTTAATCTTAAAAATAAATTTTTAATTTTAATTTTTGAAATTATTTTTCTTGGGTTTTAAATATATTCAGGTGTAGATGTCATGAACATTTCAATTTTGATGTCACAAGCAAAATGTCTATTTCACCTCTGGGGTTATAATTATATTCAGCTGTATAATGTCCAATCAAGTCACGAATATCTCAATTTTTATGTCTCAGTCAAAATGTCTATTTCACCTCTCGCCAAATACGTATGTGATTACCCTTAGTCGAGACTTTCTCGACTCCTAATACTACATGTCAATATATATTTCAATTAGTAGTTCACACCGACACTAATACTATATATGCCCGGCCTGTAATAAAACTCAAATGTGAATGCGAGTGTTACGGTGTAAACAAACTCCAGTACAAGTCAGTCTTTAGAATATTTTTAGCAGTTATATTATCTTATAAATTATATTTAGTCCATATAATTTTAGTAAATATTTTTTAATCTTCGATCTTTTCAATAGATAAATTATTCTGTGAACTATGATATAAAAAGATTTAAATAATCAATGAATTCAAAAAAATTTCAATCATTCTTCTATTTTCTCATTTAAATATAATTAAAATTATAGTACATGGACTATTAAGTTCTTTGATTTAGTCATTTAAGTGCTTCAAATATAGTCCGAGACTATATTTAGTCTGTTTGTTAGAGAAAAAAGATGAATCCTAAATTAAATATAGTTTAGGATTATGTTGCTGGAGATGGTCTTAGACTCTCCGAAACACCCTCACCCTAGTTTTGGATTTTATCACACACAATTTAGCCCCTCCTAACATGACAAACATTTATATATACAATGCCAACTTGCCAAGCCTAAATCTTGTCTTGTCTTGGTAAAATCTCCTTAGTTTTGAAAATAAGCAGACACATAATGTCATAACTTGGATGTTAACATATCTTGTGCCGGTATTTAGGCGTGCGGGATGGTCAGCCAAAAATGCTGCTTTCTCTGATTCCGGACTGCGTACCCTATGTTGAACTTCATGCACACCGCTTCCGTCATATGTACAATGCAATGTGCTCTTTGAGCTGACAAATACGTACGTTGAAACTGGCATTTGTACCAACAAGCACAGAATTGCAGCAGCAGCAGTGATATTGAGTGTTCCTTACACTCTTTCTTTTCGTGTTTCTAAGGCTACCACAGATGCTGCTGGTTAGTGTTCTTCCTAGACAGATTGTCTTATTCTTCATATCTTAATTTCTTAGTCATACCATTTCTCTCGGGCCGGGGTTGCAGTTATCGGCCACGAGTTTGTACATCAGCTTTTGCACACGAACCATAAGAGTGAATTCATTTTGGTGAACTCTACCTTTATTTGGGAGTTTGTGTTTGCTACGTCTCCTTGTAATTTTTATGCTGTTACAAATATTACATACATGATTCAACCTTTGACGGACCTTAGTGATTGTGTGGAGAATGTGGCTCTTATATTAATGATCCATTCCCTTGAAGGTTTTGTCAGAGCGGTGATGAAGAGGTGGCGTTTTTTCACTGCGTTGTACCCATAAAAGTGCATCACCCTCTCAAATCCATAGGTGAGGTCATGGGGTCACCATTACCATTGTATGAGTTCAGGACCGACACCTTAAGAGATAGGTCGATCGGCTCTCCCTCAAGCTCCTTCGTGAAAAGGAGAGATGAGTATGATTTTTTGTCGGTGGCTCTGGTGTGTCTCTCAAAGGTCTTCCGATGGGAGGACTCTCCAACTTGGCTATCGCGGTGTTATTTTTGTTGCTGCTCTCCACCTCTTCGATGGGGGTGTAGCTTTTAGCAACAGAATATATAGTTGGTCGTCGATTGCAGTCGCTATGAACATGTATTAGTGATGGAATATGCGATCGCCGATACTTTTACTTGTTGATAGTCGTTTTTCTTATAATGAAATATATAATTACGATGATAAATTTTATATAAAAACTTGCATATTTGAATGTATATACTTAATACTCCCTCAATCCAAAATTGGATGTTATGGTGGGATTGAGAGAGTATTTGATCCATAATAAATAGTTGCTATGGACATTATGTCAGAAAACGCATTTTACACCGTTGATAAACAATCTAATGATTTAATTTGAAAGTAACTTTTTTGTCAGCCGCCACTATGAATAGTGATTGGGAAAAAATAAATTCCAACCGTCATTAAGAGCAATGGCTTGGAGAAAAAAAAATTACCCTCACAATCGCTACACTTAGTGGCGGGTAGGCCAATTTTTATTTTTGGTCGAAAAAATTTGCTAGAAGACGGCATCGTTTTGCCAAGTCAAAATATCACTATAAATAGTTAATTATTTAGTTGCTAACATACATATTCTAAAGAAAAACCAACCCATGAATATCAATAGTTTTGGCTTGGCAAAAATTATGAATAGACATGAATTAATTTAATTTTAAACAATATCAAAAATTAAAAATTATCTAAATAATATCAATAATTTATAATAATCTATATTAAAAAAACAAATAATGATATGAATAGGTATTGTTTGATTTTTTAATAGATATTATTTGAAATGAAGACAAATGTAAGTGAGACGACATTTAAATGGAAAATGAGACGACGATTTGTCAATGCCATTGGGAAATATCTTCATCAAATTGCATGTAAATCTAGCATGAAATAGCCATAATTGTTGACATTTTAACCTAATATGATTTGTGGAAACCGCAGAGAGGTAGAAACACAAAGAGGGTACTGGTGACTTACCAAAGAATAGATACACCTACCTACTACATAAGAGAATCAAAACACTAAATTCAGGAACTGACGAAGACTTGTTTCGGTAATTAGGCATAATAACGGATTCCAAAAGGTTGAATAAACCAAATGAAGTTCTAGCTTACTTTTAAAATCTGTGGATGCCAGGGTTTTAATAGACACCAACATGAACCCCTTGAGCCGTTGAAGATTATAAATTCTGATGGATAGGGCTAGTCACTTATAAAACTAATGTTACGTTTGAATTGAAAGAATGAAATAGAGAACGAAATGAAATGGAAGGTGAAATGATTCATTTAAGATGAAATAAGTCATTCCATACATTCTTTTAATGAATAAAATTTAAAAATTTAAGAGAAATAAGAATAATTTATTTTATTTTAATGGAATAATCAAACACAATTTTTTTCAAGACAAATTATGAAAAGATTGATTGTGTATGCTATTAAAGATATATATTGCTCTTTCAAAACTTATAAGGAACACCCCGGACGAGGACGAGGACGAGGATAAGATTGTGCATTTATTCGCTCTATGTAAAAATGCAATACCCAAGATATATGGATGTAGCTAGGACACATAGCTAATCTACAATCCACTACCAAAATCCTAAACATCTGCATAGATATGGACTGGAAAGTAGTAAATCAACGTATACCAAATATTCAGAAAAATATTTGAGGAAAAATTATATTGGGAAGTTCGTTGGTTGTGCAAGTATTCAGAATATTACGGTAACCTATTTTTTATTAATTTCACCATTGAGTGTTGAGAAATTAATTGTTTTGAGGGCCTAACTTAATTTCTTCTTCTTATTATTATTATAATTACCGGGTAATCATAGAAAATAGAAAATATTGTGAGAAAAATCCAAAAAATTATATGGGCTATCCTATTAAGTTATGGACTATGTTATATAATTTTTGGTGGCATATAGTTGTGTTTGGCATACTTGGTGTATAATTTGAGAATAATAATTAGTTAATTAAATTAAATTATATATTTTTTGAAGAAATTAAGCATGCAAATAACTATTTAATTATTTTGTGAGTGTGCTGGGAGTATTAACTAATGTCATGGACACAATTTGCTTAAACCTAGTGGGAGGATTTTAGGAAGAATAAATTTATTTTATTTTCTGAAATCAATAATTTTGAGCTGAATAAATTAAATCAAAATAGTCGAATATCTACTCGGGCTGTAATTCCCAAGCTTAGCGAAATCTCCTTTCTACGTTTATATTTGATTATTTATTAAGAATGCAAACAATTATTTAATTATTTTGTAAGTGTGTTGGGAGTATTAATTACTGTCATGGACCCAATGTTGGCCCAACGTACGGTTAACCAAGAGGAGGGGTGAATTCGTAGCCTTAAAACTTAATTTCAACTATTTGTAGCGGAATAATATTTGCACTCCCACTATCACAGACTTTCAGTATGAACGTGAATTTGTTTACCGATGAACTTGATTGACTTACAATAAGGTTAATATATAAACATGACACAAACAAGTTCAAAATTAACTACGCAAATATATAATAACATGGGAGATTTTTATTTAGTTCAGTACAATTTATGTTTAATTTACGGAATACTAGTCCAATATCTTGTTGTATAATTTATAATTTTTACAATTTTCTAGACTCACCAAACAACCTTAGAATCTCCGATGCTACCTATGCACACAGGTGTATAACTCATATGTTTTCACATGTTCATTTATAAACTTATTCCTTACTCCTATTTCCAAGGTTCACAAAAAAGTACATTTATCTAAAAATAAATATAATATTATATAAGAAAAAATAACAAATATCACAAATTGTTTAAAAATGCACGACCAAGCTTTTTATATTTTATTTGGGACAAAAGAGGAGCTAATGATTGTAATCCAATCCATTTCCCTTCCATGATTAGAGATGGAGATTGAAGAACAAATTATCCATGTCGGCCATTTATTTTTATTCATAATAATCCAAAAAATTGGAGAATGACGCCGAAGTTATCCGTAATATTTAAACGACATTTTGAAGTCATTATTTAGTATATTTGTGAATCTAACAAAATAGAATTATTAGGTCAACGTGACTAATTCACATAAATCAATGACTTTTTTTTTCCACAGGACAAACCAGTTTTCCCATTGAAGATGCTGTTGTGTACCGGACTCGCACCGTGTTTTAGTTGCGGGAATATTGGCATGAGAGAGAGAATTGAAGGCAGTCAAAGTACTAGATGGGGTGCTAATTATTAATTCATACAATAACAAGAAAACGTTTAAAAAAATAAATAAATAACAAGAAAAAGAATGAAGCTTCCTGTCCTCTTTATCTTCAAACTTATATACATTTATTGATTTTTGATTGTTATATATTAAATTAGAAAAAAAAATATGTGGCTCGTTATAACTAATTTTGATTATAGATTTACATACTCGTTACTCTTTCGGTCCTTTTTTATTTGTCTTTTTAGATATATATTTTTGCTATTTTTTATTTATCGTTTGAAAAATTTTAAGAAAATATTAAATACTTAATTTTTTATATTATCTTTAATGATCAAAGACTAATTTATTTTTCTTTCATCTTTTTAATAAATTTAAAAAAAATAATATTAAAATTTTATACTTAATTTAGTTGATTAAATAAATTAAAATTTTATTACATTTTTTAATTAATGTATAAAATCTTAAAATGTCAATTAAAAATTATGCATGTTGTACCATATTATTGTCAGGCTTATTATATTATTGTCAGACTTGATGTATAACCGAGCTTAACCGTAACAAAACAGACATTTTTTTTAATCACATAAATAATTGATCAACATATAAAACATGTATTCAGTTATAATGTTAATATATATATATAACATTCTCTTATTTATTTTTTTAATCACAAATTTATTTATAAATATTTAATTTTTTAATTATTTTAAAAAAGTAGTATTAATTATATTATTATTTATTTTAAAAAAATTAAAGAAAAATATATATATATAAAAATTATAAAATTTTAATAGGATCAATTTATTTATTATACATTAAAAAAATTAAAATTATTATATATTATAAAATATTTTTTCAATGAAATCAATTGACCCTACACTAAAAGATATGGCTTATATATATATATATATATATATATATATATATGGTTGACGCCTTCATATTTTCTTTTCTATAATTCACAACTAGTACTTTTCTTCTCTTTCACAACACCCAACCACCTATATCAGTTTCTTCTCTCTCTCTCTCTCTCTCTCTCTCTCCCCCTCCCTCCCTCTCTCTCTACTCCTCTCCTACACAACTTTCACCATCTTAATTCTAAACGTATATACGTAATTAATACAAAGTAGAGATTTATATATATAGATTATATATCTTAAAGAAAGAAATAAAGCGAGATACACTCATACACCGATCAGATGAGTAATAGTAGTGATCATGGAATAGTTGGGAGGGCTCTAAGCAGCCTGGGCAAGGGATTCGACTTAACTTCGGATTTCCGATTAAAGTACTGCAAAGGCAAAGACAGGCTTGTTCTTCTGAATGAAACTCAAACAAAAGAGCTTCAAGTACCAGGTTTTGGATCATTTAATCATGTCTCAAACGACATCAAATGCGGTAAAGGCGACCGAACTCGATATCAATCAGATATTCTCGACTTCAACCAGGTACGTCTCCCTCTATTTTCATTTGAATGAGTCTTATTTGATATTTTAGAATTTCAAAACTGTTATTACAAAAATTAACACAAATTCACATTATTATTTGAATTTTGTATATTAACTAACATCAGACTCAAATGAGACCCTTTTTATTAATTATATATATATATATGTGTTTGCATATATATTGTTATGTATAGATGTCGGAATTCATCAACCAAAAATGCTCAGTTCCGGGGAAAATTCCGTCAGGATTGTTCAACTCAATGTTTGGTTTCGAGATCGGATCATGGGCAAAGGAAGCTGCCAACACCAAATATTTAGGACTAGATGGTTACTTTATATTACTCTTCGATCTTCATATTAATAGATATCCTCTTGTTCTCTCCGACGAGGTCCGAAATGCTGTTCCTTCCACTTGGGATCCATCTGCTCTTGCCAGGTACGTACATATATAACTAATTACACTAATTATTTTTATTTTGTTCCTCATCAAACGGCATTAATTTATAGTTTTTGTTATTTTAATTTTTTTTTTAACTTGATTTTAGATGTGTGGTCCAATTTTGAGTAGTCTAAAAATAACGCATCAAATCCATGTTTTAGTTTCATTTAACTTTTAGCAACTTTAAAAAGCTTGACGCGGGATAAAGTCTTCATTTGTAGGCTAACTGGATATGTGGTTGTTTGAAGAATTAATATTTATATAGATTGAGTGCATATACTATTCCTTTTTGGAATGTTAAATTTATTATTTTGGAAGTTTTCGTATTATATAGATATTTGTGTGCACCCCCATCGATCCTAGCTACTTAATTCTCAAGTACTAATCATCTCAACTCGGATGAGTAGGTTGGACAGAAGCGTTTGTGTGCAATAAAAATGAGTCCTATTTTTAAGCGTTATTATTATAAAATGATAAAATATCTAAAAAAATTGTTGTGCTAATTTAATTATCATATTATACTACGAAATCGACAATTTATTGATTATGCATGAAATAAAAATATTTAATATTCACTAATTTTACAAATGAAGAAAAGAGAAGGAGTATATATATAATTCTAAAATAAAAAAATTAGTGCGTGTCCAAGAAATAGGTGATTAAGTCCAGTTACAACGCATATACTGTTGTAGGGCGGCTGGCCAGGTTGAGTATGTAATTTGACCTAATTTATTTTCTTCAAGAAGCTGGTAGCTTGCCAACAATCAGGATCGATAGAGCTACACCTCTGTCCCTCTGTATATTTCGGTAGTCTTTTTCTTTTCCTTACTAAAATATATACACACTATTATGCTCATGTCTTGAACTCTTTCTTAATACTTTTTCCTTTTTCCTTATATATATATATTCTGTTTTATTGCACAAGACTTGACTAGATATAATTTTTTAATAATCATATTTTTTAATATGAATTTTTTTTGTCATAAATTGAGTGAAAATTCTCTTTTTATGGATGTTTGAGGGGCAGTTTGGGAATCCCTAATACTGGTCTCAAGTTCAGATGGTGTGTTTTATCTTAGACATGAGTGTTTTATAATTTTATTTATTTGTATTTTTATCTCTAATTAAATTTAAAAATACAAATAAATAAAATTATAAAATATTTCTATTTAATTTCTATATCCTATTATAAAAGAGCTCATTAATTATTAAGCGCAGACTTGAACTCGTCAACAAATGTGTATGCATCAAATTAAACGAAGTCATCATCGGTTTGTTATATATATATATATATATATATATATATTATTATTATTATTATTATTATTATGCAAGTAGATGGCTTATGTGCTACAGATGTTTCATGTGTGTACTTATATATATATATATATTATTATATAATAGAAACTGTCAAAGTTCAACTTATCAATAAAAGTTAAACAATACACAGCTCGCCCGCCAGGCACCAGCTAAATTAGCTGTGTTACACGCATACGATCCCGGAACTTCCGTTAAATAAGTGGTACAATATATTACCATTATTGTTTAAACATGATGAATAAAAAATTACTCTCTTTTTTTTATAAATATTTTATTTATTTTAAATTATAAAATTAATATTAATGTTTTAAAAGTAAAATTTAAATATTCTCAAACTCAAAATTGACATAATTTATTTAAAAGTTAAAAATAAAAAATTTATAATTAGTTATACTTTTTAGATAATTTGTGATATTTATAATTATTTTAAGATAAATTAAATAAATTAATGTTAATTTTGAGTTTAAAAATATTTGAAATTAATTTTTTTTAAACTAATATTAATTATATAATTTAAAACAAAGAGTGTATAAACTATTTTTTTAAGATTTAATCACTTTTAAAAAAAATAATAATAATCTTATATTTTAATACAAAGATTGTATACTATAAGATGATAAGAAGTCTAATGCAAATTTTATTTTCCTAATCACGTATTTATGCAGGAGATTGTAAGGGTACGTATTCCAGTAAAGTGGTGGGTTGCCAACCAATGCTTTAGTTTGTTTGTTTAGTTACCAAGACTCACTAATTTAAAACGCTAACAACGTTGAAACTGTCAAAAGAACCTAGTCAGTGTAATTGCAGATGACTCATGGCGCCAATACGAGCTTTGGTCAATATTAGAAAGGTCACCCCAATAGATCGACTACCTACATATATTTATGTACTTCTTTATTTGTTTTAATTAATTTTTTATAATAAATTAATTAATTTTAAAATTAGTAATTAAATAAATATATTTAAAAATTTGAAACTAAATAAGTTAATTATGATTGCATATTTGATGAACTTTCTTTCTAATAATAAATTTATTTTTATATGAATAGATTTAAGAATAAATCTTGATTCTAAATATGGTTTATCAGACCATAAAAATCAATATATATATATATATATATATATATATATATATATATATATATATATATATATATATAAACACGCACTAATAACGCAATACGATAGAATTCAACTCACGTTAGATTGAAAAATCGAAGTTTATAGAAGTGTATAAAGAAAGTTTACTAGTGGCCTAAATACTTAATCTAGAATTATTAGTAAGCAAAGAATTAAAAAAAGTTGACCAGTGGCCTAAACAGTCTTAATCTAGAATTACTTGTAAGCGAAGAATTCTAAATACATGTTGAATGGGTTAGTATGTTATGTCAAAAAATGATTAACCATGGCATCTTTTGGAATAAAAATTCAAACATTGATGACTTGATAATTGTGACAGCCACAAATATTGAATTGAATGAATGAATGGGTATGTGTTTGACAGATTCATAGAGAAATATGGGACCCACATAATAGTGGGGCTGGGCATTGGTGGGCAGGACGTGGTGCTGCTAAGGCAAGACAAATCTTCTAACGTGGAGGCATCACAACTTAAAAAGAATTTGGATCAACTCGGAGATCAGCTGTTCACCGGGTCATGCACCTTCACTCCCAAAGACCAAAAGCAGAAGGTTATTAGTTTTTTCACATTATTACCATATATGTGACAATAATAGAATAAATTAATAAATTATAAGTATTTTTTTTTCTCTTCTAACCTCATCAATTCTAACAAATAGCTTTATAATTATTTATTTCAGGCTCTTCCGGTATTTAATGTCTTTGATCAGCAATCTTTACTCTCCGACAACTTCTCATCTGTCAAGACAAAAAATGTATGTTTGGGTCTCCTCCTAAAATAATTATTAAATATGAATACGGGTATTGAAATTAGGATTCAAGTATCACCACTAAGTATCGAAAATTTACTCCACAATGAATAGTATGCTCCCCCCTCTTACATACTTATGTACCTTATCACAAGCGGACCCCACAGGTATTTGAGAGAAGGAACATACTGTTCACTTATCCTAAAAATACGGAATAATCTCTCCTAAGTATTTGTTAGGGTCATGCATAACCTGATAATAAATTAGAAACTAACTTGTCTTGAACTTGTTAGGCGCTTAGCACTTAAAATAGAAACTTTGAAATTTTTGTTATATTGGATAAAGTCTAATTGAAAATTTCTAATTTACGAACCTCACTTTAAAAAGGTCCATCTATTTGAGATCTAATGGAATCTACTTATTGTAGGGAATCCATGTTATATGTTCCAAGAGAGGTGGAGATGTATCTGCAAATACACATTGTGAATGGTTATTAACAGTTCCATCAATGCCAGATGCAATTCAATTTAGCTTCATCCCAATCACTTCTCTCCTTAAAGGAGTTCCGGGCAACGGTTTTTTATCACATGCCATCAACCTTTATCTTCGTTGTAAGTTTTGATTATTACTGGTTCTTATAAACCTCAACGTTTTGGCATATTTACTAGCTAGGGCCACTAGCTTGATAAAAAATCTGATTCATGCATTCTATGTACATGACACCTATGTCACAAATGGAGTTTTCGTCATAAATGAATCGGACAAGTTTACATACGTACACAACTTTTAAATATAAAATCAAACACTATATTTAACTTAATCATTAAAAAGTGAGACATGACACAAATTTCAATATCATACCCCACTTTTAATGATTAAGATAAATATAATATTTAAATATTATGTTTATATGTCAAGCAGTTATACTTATTCTATTAAATCAGAAATTTCTAATCTACAAATATATTTGGTGTGATCTGCAGATAAGCCCCCGCTGGCTGATTTACAGTATTTTTTGGACTTCCAAGTTCACAAAATTTGGGCTCCAGTTCACAGTGAACTCACTCTAGGCCCAGCCACAATCAGGCCCACTCGAATGGCTGCCCTCCATTTCAACTTGATTGGGCCCAAACTATATGTTAATACCTCTCAGGTACATTCTTACTACAGAATTTACCATTTAATAACTTATTTTGAGTAATTATATTAATAATTACTAATAAAAAATGAAAGCAAGATACTAAGGTCTAATTAAAGACAAAAATGAAACCTTGTCCTAATTTTTAATTTAGTATTAGAATTAAAACCATTTTCCATTTATGGACGTACGTACAAGTACAGGTTTTCCACTATAATCAAAAATCAATATTTAGTGAAGATAAACTGTTCAATTTTTATTTTTTTACATACCTAGTACTACTCAATTTGCAACCTGCTAAACTTTTTTTGATTACCAGGTTACAGTTGGAAGGAGACCGGTAACAGGAATACGATTATATCTCGAGGGCATGAAATGCAATAGGTACTCTCAATAATCTTACTTAAATAAAAGGAATAGAATTAGTGAAAAAATAGAATTGAAAAGAAAATGGAAAGAGGGCATGAAATGCAATAGGTACTCTCAATAATCTTACTTAAATTAAAGGAATAGAATTGAAAAGAAAATGGAAAACATAGTGAAATGAGTCATTTCATTTTAGCTTAAATGAGTCATTTCATAAGAATAAAAATTACAAATTTGACAGGAATGAGAATAATTTATTCAATTCTAATAGAATAATCAAACACAATTTTTTTTCATTTTATAGAAATGAATCATTTCATTTCGATCAACATTCTTGCAATCCAAATATAACATTATCATTTATCCAGCATTCACTACTAAAACTAAAAATTCAAAACAAAATTATTTTAACAAAACTATCATTTAATGAACAAAGATCACCAATTGCATGCCAAATATTTGCCTTTCTTCCCTCTTGATCTTCATGATTATATAAATAATAAAATGGACTAATTATATCTGCTGCAGGCTAGCTATACACCTTCAGCATTTATCAAACACTCCACAATTCCTCCATAACAAAATAGACGATACCCTACTACTTTGGCGTGGATCAGAAGAGTTTTCAAACCATGGATATTTTGAACCAATTCAATGGAAAAAATTCTCTCATATAAGCACGGCCCCAGTGAAATACGACCCCAAATGGTCATCAGAAAAAGATGTCACGTTTATTGTAACGGGTGCCCAAATTTATGTAAAAAAACACGATTCAATAAGTGCATTGCACCTTAGGCTCCTTTATTCCAAGGTTTCGGGTTCATGCATTGTACAATCAAACTGGATGCAGTGCCAATCAGATCATTCCCAAAAGTCCGGATTGCTTTCAGCTCTAAGTTCATCGATATTATTTGGTGGTAGTTCGGAAAAAGAAGAGCTTAAAAAGGTGGTGGTGGATTCGGGTGTGTACCCGAATGGACCGCCCGTTCCGGTCCAAACCCAGAAGCTGTTGAAGTTTGTGGATATGTCGGAGTTAAGTAGAGGGCCATCAGATAGTCCGGGGCATTGGTTGGTTACGGGTGCTAAGCTTCAGTTGGAGAAAGGGAAGATTTGCTTGCATGTGAAATTTTCCTTGTTGAACACATTTTGAGGAAAGAAAAAAAAACCACAGAGAGGCTTATTATGCACAGCTCTCTTTCCTATGTATATAGAGAAAGATTGAATTACTTTTAAATACCTTTTTAACTTAGAGAATTGATATTTTTATAAGTAAAATTAATAATTTCACAAGTCTCACTCATGTAAATAGTAAATAGAGTCCACATTAATATGTGTGAGATTTTGCGAAAGTATTAATTTTCTTTATAGAAATATCAACTCTCTTAACTTAATTAATTTATTGTTTCATAAATTATAATAAGATTATATCAACTGTATAAATCCCTCTTTTTTTTAATCGTGTAATCAATTAATCTTTGTGATCGAAATGTGTTTATGCTTTTAATAATATTATTATTTGCCTCTGAAAGTGAGAACCTTAATTACTTTGTGTATATATGCGAATTTTAAATAAAAATGCAAAGAACAGGAAATATAGACTCTCATTTACAAAATAATAATAATAATAATAATAATAATAATAATAATAATGCGGTTTGGGTTTGATTTATAAGCAAAATAGCGTGCAATATACCGCACTACACCATTAAGTGTCAAAATAGAGTATATCAAGAAGTATTATTATAATGTATAAATATTTAAAATTATCCTAAATTGTAATTATTTCTGTTTAGAATTTTCATATATAAGGAGATAACATCATACGTGTTTTCAGATTCTATTTTACTTTTGTTTAGACAAAATATTATAAGTAAAGTTGTGTGTAATTGTATGTTATTATCAAAGCGATATTTAATATTATGTGATGTTACATTATTAATTTAAATCGCATAAAATTTAATTATTTCAATTGATTTTGGAATCGAAACCATACCAAATAAAATTGCATCACAAGTTTTGAATTTATCAAATCACACCTAAATAATTTTATGTACAATTTAAATTTTAAACTGCACTAAATCACATCATAATGCCATCTAATACATATGCAGCAGCCATGCGTAGAGAGGTCCCAGAATATATTATTAAGCTTCAATTTCTGTGGGCAGAATGTGCGCGAAACCTGATTTGCAGGTAGACAGTGGGAGTTAATTAATATTCTCAATAGAAGCTGAGATTCTTTTACATGTTTAAATTATTATTCGGTTGAAACTCCTACGCATATAATGACGTCCATGGATTATTACTATATATATATATATATATTACTTCTTTACAATTATTTATTTATTGTTGTACTTAGAGTTGCGCGATGTTTCTTTATTATGTATATAAAAATAAAAAATATAAGTTAACAAAGATTAATAATAAAATAAAACATAAAATACATCTCAATTATTAAAAATAAGACCTAACACGAAAATTTATAAAAAAAATTAATATATATTAATAATCTATGGACGTCATTATATGCGTAGGAGTTTCAACTGAATAATAATTTAAACATGTAAAAGAATCTCAGCTACAACTAGTGAGCAGCGAGTGAATCTCAACAAGTGGCTGTAAAAAGGGCAAAAAATATTACTAGTCTATGGGCTGGCTGTAGCAAAATATAAAGGGAAATGAATAGGACAAATTAAGGGAGTAATTATTCAGTGATTTTGAAATATCTGTCACGTGATGTTTCATATACTATTATTTTAATACTTAAAATAAAATAATTCACTTTAAATATTAATATGACAGCACATTAATAATGTGGAACACTGTGCCCAAAAATACCTTATAATTTTTCCAAATTAAACACAAAGACCTAGTATAGGGACAAGTAATTTGAGCTTTTCTAGAGCTGTAAATCTTACTGTAGTAAAAATTTAGCTTCACTACAACTGATTGCAAACAAATGAGCAGGGTTTGTATTGGCTTCTTGTAAAGGAACTAGGTATATGTTACAACTTTTTACTGCAACATTTTTCTAACAGACATTACAGCCGTCCTAAAACAATAATCTCTCCTCCGTTTTATAAAAAAAAAGTCTAATTTTATTAAAAAAAATTATATTATTTTATTATAGTATAAAATCACATTATATTCTCAAGTTTATAATATAATTTCATTATTAGCATCACTGTTATATTAAACATTCAATAAAGTTATAAGATAAATGTATCCTCAAACTTTGTGATGTTTTAAGTGCATAAATGAAGTTTGCTCGAGCAAGCTAAATGAAGTAAAATCTTAAGGTCGAAATTTTAATTAATAAGATGGTAAAAATGAGAACAGTAATATTAATTAGATTAGTTGGTAACAAGTTGTATGTTCCCCCACTTGACTTAATCCCATTAATTAATGTGGTTTTTTATTCTCTCTTGAAGCATTCTTGACCCACAAGGGATTTGAATTAAACAACTTGCGAGGGAAATTTATATGTTAAAGGTGGATGGAATCCCGGCCAGGCAATTGTTTAGACAAATATTAAGCTTCTTTTCCAAATATATATCCCGAGGAAATGGCCCATAGAGTGAGAGCCAGCCAGCTTTCTCTCGGTTAGACATATTTCCTGTGCTACAGAGATCGAGAGAGATGAATAACAACAACAAACCATGTCCAATGAATGGCCGCAACGGCATAAACAGCTACTACAAAAACTCCAGCATTCAGGTACGTACCTCTTACATAAAATTATATTTTTCATTATGTTTACACAATAGCTTGAGGCAAGCTTCAGACTCTGTCATCATCTTCATTCTTTCATATTTACATACTAACCATGCAAATACAACTATAAAAACTCCTAGCTGCATTGCTGCATCTAGCAACAAGAAGCTTACTACAATAAACTAGAATGAAAAGTACTTGCTTCAGCTTAGCGAGGTCTTCCTGCTAGAACTTCTAACAATTATTGGATTGGAAATGACATCGTACGTATATGGGGAGACGGATCGAATATTGAATGAATATCATTACCATATACAATGTAGATACTCATCTGCATTTATCAGGTTGGATCATATATATTGTATGTGCAATTGTTGATAACTAAATCTACAATTTCAGGAACCAGTACCAAGAATCTTTTGATACATCATTCTTGTCCTTCCTTTTATGTTCAAAAGAGTTCAATGACTGAAAACTGACTACGTAACTAAAGATCTAAAAGTATAACTTGGTTGATAGATCTTGTTAATTCTCTCATCTAGTTATATCATAGTCAGAATGGTGTGCACACAAACTAAAGTTGTAAATACTGCAACTGTACACATGGATGCATGTTAGTTATATTTTTAGGCCACCTTTGACAGTTGACTTTATATTATGTCTTGAGGAAACAATATGAAAAGGGGAAAATGATCTGTCAATACTTTATTTGCTAGTGTAGTAATGTGATATATTATTTCTATGCCAGAGATTACATTAAAAATAGCTTACATTACGTGTTTAATTTGCAGAGAGAAATTGGAATGATCATGAAGACGATGATCAACGAGGCAATAACCGAGAATTTTGATATTCAAAATCTCTCCCCTGCTTCAAACACAATTTATATAGCAGATTTGGGATGTTCATCTGGTCCAAACACCTACATTGCTATACAAAATGTAATAGAGGCTGTCGAAAAGAAGTACAAATCCACTCAAGGCCTAAATTCTGAAAAATTACCTGAATTCCATGTTTTCTTCAATGATCTTTCTGAGAATGATTTCAACACCCTTTTCACCTCTCTCCCTCCGGAAAAAAATTACTTTGTTGCCGGTGTGCCAGGTTCTTTCCATGGCCGGTTATTTCCCGAGGCCTCGCTGCATATTATGCATGCCTCCCACGCTCTCCACTGGCTGTCTGAGGTTCCTAAAGAGGTGCTACAAAAAGACTCCCCTGCATGGAACGAGGGCAGAATTTACTATTCCAGTTCCTCTGATGCAGTAGCTAATGCTTACGCGGCTCAATTTGCCAAGGACATGAACAACTTTTTGAGTTTTAGGGCAACAGAAATTGTGGCCGGAGGGATGATGATACTTGTTATGCCAGCTATTCCAGATGGTTTTCATCGTTCTCAAAGCGGAGGTGGTTTTCTTTATGACGCCCTAGGGAGAAGTCTGATGAATATGGCTAATGAAGTGAGATTTCTAAAAAAAATCAAGAAATTTATGTAAGATTCATGACAAGTATGTAAATGAAATGCATTCGTCTAATTTGCAGGGATTGATCAGTAAAGCACAAGTGGACGCCTTCAACTTGCCGATATACATAACCTTTGTCAAGGAGATGGCAGAGCTGGTAGAAAGAAATGGCCGTTTTAGCATTGCAAAAATGGAGTCGACAGACCCCATGTCTATGATTGATGGACCAATTGATATGAAAGTATGCACAATGCACATAAGAGCTGTGGTGGAGGAATTCTTGATACAACACTTTGGAGGTGAGATAATTGAAGAGCTCTTCCACCGGTTTTATCATGAAGCAACCAGATATGATGATATGGACTCAACTAATAAGAAAGGAACTATACTCTTTCTTGCTCTCAAGCGCAAACCGTGAAATCAAGTAATGGGCTTTTAGATGTTAAAAAATGCAATCATCCATTAATTGTGATACGCAATTGAGATTTATATGCCTGGTCAGAAATGGATATTTTGATGATAACAATTTCCTAAATCACGAGTTTAGAAAGCAATCCATAAAGAACGGCTAATCTACACACTTTAGGCTCGATATTGGTCAGAGTAACAAAATCCCGCAATCATACATCTTCCCACCAATCCCTACTACTGGAGAACGAAGGGAGGACAATTTGAATTTCAAAATTTCAACCTTCTGCTTGTCAAAATTACCCAAGGAAAATTCTCTTTTGAGGGTAATTCCGTAACACTCACCTTCTATGATACATCATACATCTCTCGCACCATAAAATTGGAATATCATGTGTTGCTCACTTTGCTCACTAACAAAGACTAATTATAACATTCACTATCAATAAAGGGAAAGAAAAAAAAAATTATCACTAAAATAAGTATATTGCCATTATGACTAGAACAAAAACTTCGTAATTCAGTACTTTAAGAACGTATATATAAAACAGGCAATGCTGCCAAAAAAGAAAGACAAGTTAGAAATGTAGCAGAAATACAGCCACAGAACATGGCTGATGAACATCACAATTATCGACCCTCAAGAAAGTATAAGGAAAGGCCTCACGAGTTCACTATCTGACAGTCTCAATATATATCTTGACAAATATACGACTTTCACTCTTGACTCACTAAATGGCCCACGCAACAAAACCACCATAAACGGATGATTATTCAGGACTCCCAAGATTAAAGCAAAGCTATTTTAACGACATAAAAAATCATTTGGATCAAACACTTGAAAATGATCGATGGAACCAAAATTTTAGTTACCCCAATTTTTATGCTAGGTGGCTCTCTCTTCAACTCCAAGGGTTAAGCTAGCCGAATATGGACAATATGATGTCGCTAGAATTGATATTATCCCCATATGATCATCTTGCAGAATGAGACCTTCTGGCTAACAGAAACTGAGCTATAGCAACATCTCTGCAATTTGGACAGCACTTAGAGCAGCTCCCTAGCGAATTTGATCGCCACAGACAAAGATGTCCAACCTGTTTTATATGTATTACCTTTTAATTCTTTCTAAAATGAATAATCATATAATTGGCAGAAATAATAGGTTAAAAAATGAAAGTTACCCGTAGTTTCCATCTTGGGACACATCCCCTGCGAATTCTGCCAACTGCGACATCATCTTTGTTTGAAACTTCTAACGGTGTAGGAAAGTGATTGGGTGCCCACTCATCAATAACCACCACTCCAGAAGCATTCTTCAGAATATCCCTTGCTGTGTCCTGTAAAATTTAAATTAATTTTTGGATCAAAAGAGCTGGCCTTTGAGAGAGAAGTAGCATTTCTTCTTTTCTTCACCCCCAGCTCCCCTTCTCTCCTACACTAGAGGAAAAGATTAAAAAAGAGACCTAGTTTTATTTTTCTCTTTCTTGTTATTTTTTTTTCATCTTAATTAATCGTGTTAACCAGGATCAGGGGCGGACGGAGTAAGAGGCAAGGGAGGGCAAGTGTTCACCCTTGATTTTTGAATTTTTTTTTTTTTTTGCAAGTATAGGGTTAATATGGTAAAATGGTGCCTCCCCTTAAAAAAAATATTCTAGCGTAATAAAACAATAGAAGTCACGAAATGGGGTAAAAACTCTTGCGTCACTTGTCAACAATTAGGTATTTCTAATATCTTCTTTCAGACTCAAATTTTAATTTCTGCTTGCATATGTCTATTTGACTTTCCCCAAATTCTAGGATTAAGGTCAAATATCATTAAAAAAATATATATATTTTTTAATTGTCTATGAGTGGTTAATTATTTTATTTGATTCCTTTTTATTTTTATTCATTAATGCTAATTAATACATCCATACATGCTCTTTAATTTTACAGTATATAATGAAGTTTTTAGCGTGTGTGTTATTTAATATTGTACTTAAATCAATAAAAGCATGAATTGTGAATATATAATTTTGATTTAGCGGATGTTTGATTTTTCACATTATTAAGTATATTTTTTAGTTTTTTATTATGTTGTGGATTTGTATTTGATATATTTTGAATTAGAAAGAATAGAAATATTAATAAATATTTTTCTAGATTTAGCGCTACTAAAGGTTCTCAAACCTAGTTTTCTTGTGTTAAACCCACTCAAAAGTCAATTAGTTATATTCTATTCGAAGAAATAAAGTTTTGAATAATGATTTATAGTAATTTTTAATTAAAATTTATATTTGCTGAATTTTATTACAATTTTTTTTTGTTTAATATCAAAAGTGCACCCGTTGGTAAAAATCCTGCGTCCGCCCCTGGCCAGGATCACAAAGAAGCAGCTTAAAATCTACTGATTGTTTACTTTGCTGGCATAACTAGAATCAAACATTAAAAGAACAATTTAGATTGGAAAATTGCACCATATAAAAGGATCATCACAGTTTAGTGTGCACATGCTCGCGCACACACAAAATAAAATGAAAAATATAATTTATAATTGCCCACAGTTTGATTCTTATGAATAGAAATTACTTGCATATGGGTTTCATAGGACTCCTTGGTATTTACATAAGATGTGGAAAAACCTCAACAACACGCTTTATCCCAAACTAGTTGGGAAGGCTGAAAATTAAATTCCATAGTTAACCATAAAACTAGAAAGGTAATATTAGTAAATAAATAACAAATAAAGATGAAAATAAATAAAATAAACACACCGTATGTAGAGACATACATATACACATATCGATTGAAGAAACTACAATAAAAGCAAAGGCAAAAATGAAAAGAACAAGAGAGGAAAAAGTAAAACAGAAAAAAAAGCCAAGTATAAAGGGGAAAAGGAAAAAACGTGGAACGTTCAGTCCTATCAAAGCTCACATCCTCAATTATAAGATAGGAAGGAAGGAAGGAAAAAAAAAACTACCTGACAAAATAATAAGTACTGAATAGGGTAATGAATCTCAATAACTATAAATAAATACAAAAACAAACCTGCTGCTTAAAGATTTTACAAGTTGCCTGTTTTCCTTCAAGGACCTTGTCACCCAAAAAGGGAAAAAAAGGAAAAGAAAGATAAATCAATTTGAAGACTAACAGATTAAATTATTCAATATTAGATGGGTGGAACATGCAAAGTGGAAAACAACAATAAGATGAGGAATTTAGGAAACCTCACGAGTCTGCAACTCAAGCTCCTCCATTGCAGCCGCACCAGCACCACTATGTGCTAACAACCATGCTTACAACCTGAAAAATTCATGTGTCATGAAAAGTCATGGTGTTTAAGACATTCAGTCCACTACCTGAGAAAGTGTTTGAAAGGAAAAAGAATATAAACGAACAATCAATCCATGCACTTAATAAGGCATAACAAACATGGTCATCCCACAATATTTAAAATTCGTAAAATGTAACAGATGCTTAACATTGTGTTGAGCTCAAATAATGTATCAAGAGTGTTCACACAACTATCAATTAACAAAATTGATTTAAACAATAAACTGTCACGCAAAAAATAGAACAAAAAAAAAAACACTATACCATTTAAAAGGAAAGAGATTGAATAAATTGATTCACCTTGGCTCGTCGATGAAGAGGCGTGGTCGCCATCAAACATATTATAGTAGAACAACTAGGGTTTGCAATTAGAGCCCCTTTTCCATGTTAGCTATAGGTTTGTTGTTTCTGTTTTGAGTTTTACTAAATACACTAGGTTGTTGAAATAAGTCCTATTCTTTAGGAGAGATAGGAGTTTGTTTTCTAGCCACTACGCTATAGGCTTGTAAAGCGTAGTTTCTGTTATTTCTTTTCTGTGTAACGCTATAAATAACTGCTGATATGTTTAATAAAGATACATTCCTTCGTCTCAGTTTTTCTAAACTCTCTAAGTTCTGATTTCCAACAATTGGTATCAGAGCTAAAGGGATCTGATTAAAAAAAGGAGTGTGAGAGTGAGTGAAGCATGACAACCTCAGAGAAATTCATAATTCCAAAATTTGATGGCTATTATGATCATTGGTCGATGTTGATGGAAAATTTCTTGAGGAGCAAAGAGATGTGGAATCTGGTGGATGAAGGGATTCCGTCACCAGCAATCGGGACTTCATCAGCAAGTGAGTCGCAGAGGAAGAGCGTCGAAGAAGCTAAGCTCAAGGACCTGAAGGTAAAGAATTATCTGTTTCAAGCAATTGAAAGAGAAATTATTGAAACCATTCTTGACAAAAGTACGTCGAAGGCAATCTGGGATTCAATGAAGCAGAAGTACCAAGGATCCACCAAGGTGAAAAGAGTACAGCTGCAGGCACTGAGGAAGGAGTTTGAAATGCTGAATATGAAGGAAGGAGAAAAGATCGATAGCTATCTTGCACGAACTCTGACAGTTGTGAACAAGATGAAGGTGAATGGTGAAGCTATGAAGCCAAGCACAGTGGTGGGTAAGGTTTTGCGATCTTTGACTCCCAAATTCAATTATGTTGTCTGCTCAATTGAGGAATCAAATGATTTAGATACCATGACAATTGATGAGCTCCACGGAAGTCTGCTGGTTCAAGAACAGAGAATACAGGGGAGTCAGGAAGAAGAACAAGCCCTAAGAATCTCTTATGATGATAAGCTAGGGAGAGAAAGGGGCAAAGGCTCATTCCGAGGAGGTCGAGGTAGAGGACGAGGGAGGATGTCTCAAAACAAAGCTACTATTGAATGTTTCAAATGCCATCAGTTGGGACACTATCAATATGAGTGTCCTAATTGGGAGAAGAAGGCTAACTATGCTGAACTTCGAGAAGAAGAAGAGCTTCTATTGATGTCTTATGTCGACTTTCATAAAACCAAAAGAGAAGAAGCCTGGTTCCTTGACTCTGGGTGTTCTAATCATATGACCGGAAACAAAGAATGGTTCTCAGAGTTGGAGGAAGGATTTCATCAAACGGTGAAACTTGGTAATGACACTAGGATGACAGTGGTGGCTAAAGGAAGTGTACGACTTCGAATGAATGGCACCATTCAGGTAATTTCAGATGTTTTTTACATACCTGAATTGAAGAGCAATCTGTTGAGCATAGGACAACTTCAGGAGAAGGGTTTAGCTATCTTAATTCAGCAAAGGACATGTAAAATCTATCACCCTAGAAGAGGGTTAATTATGAAAACTGATATGAGTGGAAATAGAATGTTCTATCTGTTAGCATCCACGGCACCGAAAAATCCTATGTGTCTTCAAGTTGAAGCTTTGGCTGAAAAAGAGTCACACCTGTGGCATCGTCGCTTTGGCCATTTGAATTATCAGGGGTTAAGAACACTTGCATACAGAAAAATGGTAGACGGTGTGCCTTTGCTCAAAGTTCCAGAGAAATTATGTGAAGCTTGTTTGGTTGGAAAACAGCACAGAGAATCTATACCAAAGCAGAGTTCGTGGAGAGCATCGAGGCAGCTTCAACTGGTGCATTCTGATCTATGTGGACCTATCAAACCGGCTTCCAACAGAGATAAAAGGTATATCATAAGTTTTATTGATGATTTCTCGCGTAAAACTTGGGTTTATTTTTTACATGAGTAGTCAGAAGCTTTTGTTGCATTCAAAAACTTCAAAGCGTGTGTTGAAAAGGAGATTGGCACACATATTACTTGTTTGAGAACAGATAGAGGAGGTGAGTTCAACTCCGATGAATTTGGAGAATTTTGCAAAGCTCAGGGTATAAGCAGACAGTTGACAGCAGCGTACACTCCACAGCAGAACGGAGTAGCTGAACGAAAGAACCGAACAATCATGAACACAGTGCGTTCAATGTTAACTGACAAGAAAGTTCCAAAAATGTTCTGGCCCGAAGCTGTAAAGTGGTGTGTGCACATTCAAAACAGGTGTCTAACTGCAACAGTGAAAGAAAAAACTCCAGAGGAAGCATGGAGTGGTGTGAAACCAAAGGTGGATTATTTTCGGATCTTCGGGTGTATAGCTCATGCTCACATTCCAGACCAGAAGAGAAGCAAGTTGGATTCCAAGAGTAAGAAGTGTGTATTATTAGGTGTTAGTGATGAATCCAAGGCCTATAGATTATATGATCCAACCGCTAAGAAGATTATCATCAGCAATGATGTTTTATTTGAAGAAGAAGAGAGTTAGGATTGGGACAGAACTGATGAAGAATTGAAGTTGGATGTTCTAGAAGATGATAAAGAAAGTAATGAAGAGCATATTGAGGAGGAAAATATTCAGAATGTCTCAGGCAGCAGCAGTTCATATAGTTCACTTCCAAATGAAGTGAACACTCAAGAAGTTGCAGTTGAAAAGTGGGATGAAAGAATCAGAAGAGAACCGGTCTGGATGGCAGATTATGAAACTGGTGAAGGGCTCTCAGAAGAGGAAGATATGCATGAAATGATGATGGTCATAGATGATGATCCATTTAGCTTTGAAGAAGCAGTCAAGAGCAAGAAGTGGAGAGAGGCAATGGCAGCAGAAATTGAAGCTATAGAGAAGAACCAGACTTGGGAGTTGATGGATCTGCCCAAGGGTGCTAAGTTTATTGGAGTTAAGTGGGTCTTCAAGACCAAACTTAACGAAAATGGGGACGTGGAGAAATACAAGGCGAGATTGGTAGCTAAGGGTTATGCACAGCGCCATGGAGTGGATTATACTGAAGTTTTTGCACCAGTTGCAAGACTCGACACCATTCGAGTAATACTTACAGCAGCAGCACAATATGGATAGGAAGTTTTTCAACTTGATGTAAAGAGTGCTTTTCTTCACGGGGAGCTCAAGGAGGAAGTATTTGTGCAACAACCTGAATGATTTATTAAGGAGGGAGAAGAAGGAAGGGTGTACAAATTAAAGAAAGCTCTGTATGGCCTCAAGCAAGCACCAAGGGCATGGTACAGCAAAATTGAGGCTTATTTTCTGCATGAAGGCTTTGAGAAATGTTCCAGTGAGCATACTTTGTTCACCAAATTAGTTGGAGGTAAAATTTTAATAATAAGTCTTTATGTAGATGATTTAATTTTCACTGGAAGTGATTTGAGCATGTGTAATGAGTTTAAAAACTCAATGATGATGGAATTTGACATGTCTGATATGGGAAGAATGAAGCATTTTCTTGGAGTAGAAGTGTTACAGAATTCAAATGGTATTTTTATTTGTCAGAGAAGATATGCGCGAGAGGTATTAACAAGATTTGAGATGGCAAGTAGCAATGCTGTGAAAAATCCAATTGTCCCTGGTACAAAGTTGTTAAAGGATGAAGGAGGAACTAAAGTTGATACAATTTTGTTCAAACAACTAGTTGGGAGTCTCATGTATTTAACTGTGACTCGTCCTGACTTAATGTATGGTGTAAGTCTTCTTAGCAGGTACATGTCTAGGCCAACCATGTCACACTGGTTGGCAGCCAAGAGGATTCTAAGGTATTTGAAGGGAACAACAGAACTAGGCATTCTCTACAAGAAGGGAGAAGGTAGCTCAAAGGGAAATGGCAGTTCAAAACTCTTGCCATTTACGGATAGCGGATATGCTGATGATCTTGACGATAAAAGGAGTACTTCTGGATATGTGTTCATGATAGGGTCTGGAGCTGTTTCATGGTCTTCTAAAAAACAACCAGTGGTGACTTTGTCTACCACTGAGGCTGAGTATATCGCAGCAGCTCTATGCGCATGTCAGTGTATATGGCTCAAGAGAATTTTAAAAAAAATTGGAGTGGAAGAGAATGAAGGTACTATAATTCAATGTGATAATAGTTCTGCTATTCAACTGTCTAAGAATCCTGTTTTTCATGGAAAAAGTAAACATATTCATGTGAGATTTCATTTCTTAAGAGATTTGGTGAATGATGGTACTGTGGAGTTAAGGTATTGCAATTCTCAAGAACAAGTTGCAGACTTGATGACAAAGCCACTTAAGCTGGAGCAGTTTGAGAAACTTCGTAGTATGCTTGGAATGGTTAATGCATCAGAAGTAAGCTAAAATGCAGATTTTTTAGCTTAAGGGAGGGAATGTTAGCTATAGGTTTGTTGTTTCTGTTTTGAGTTTTACTAAATACACTAGGTTGTTGAAATAAGTCCTATTCTTTAGGAGAGATAGGAGTTTGTTTTCTAGCTAGTGTTATAGGCTTGTAAAGCGTAGTTTCTGTTATTTCTTTTCTGTGTAACGCTATAAATAGCTGCTGATATGTTTAATAAAGATACATTCCTTCGTCTCAGTTTTTCTAAACTCTTTCCAACATTCCAAACCCCAGCCTGACACCCAACATTGCATCCGGATTCACTTCTGGAATCACAAGCGGAACATTATCGTCCATATGAAATGCAGAGCTATTACCCACTACAATTGTTCCACCATCGGCAGCAATAGGACCAAACTTCTTATTAATGGAACCGCCGGCGCTGAACAGGGCAATGTCAACGCCGGAAAAGGAGTCGGGAGTAAGCCCTTCGACGACGTATTCATTGTCTTCAAAGCTGAATTTTTTTTATCGGCGAAGCGTTTGGAAGCGAGCATTTTGATGGAGCGGTAAGGGAAGGAGAGGTCAGAGAGGACGGAGAGAAATTCTTCGGCGCCGGTTACTCGACTACGGCCAAGGAGGGTCCGTCTTCCCGGAGTGACATGCGTAGGTGCAGTGAGTGGAGGAAGTCGTGGTGGTGAAATAGATGGTTTGGGTTGGTGGAGAGAGAAGGTGGCGCCGCCGCCGTGGAGAAATTGGTGGCGAGCGAATGCGGCGGAATTCATTTTTGAGGGATGTTCTATTAGTTGTTATCGTGTATGACATACTACAAATATATGCTGCCTCTCGCCAGTCCAGTTCACTTTACCAAATTTGTAAATAGGGACTGTTATTTTCGCACCGAAAAATATTATCTCCGGATGTGGTTCCATTTTTTATGGACGGGACGATTTTAAAACCGTTATTTTATATTTATGATTGTATTTTATATATTAAAATTATCGTTAAATTTATTATGATACTTTATATATAAAAAATATTATCAGTCTATAACGACAATTTTAAAACTTTTATTATAAATAAAAAATAAGACTCACATACAAAACTAACAAAAAAATCATTGCAAAAATATTAATTTCCACGTAAATATTATAAATTTTCTTTCTTTATTTTTCAGATAATAATTATAGCATTGTGACATGATAAAAAAACTAAAAAGACAACCTCCACTTTTGATTATAAAATTATTGTTGAATTTTGAAAATTAGTTTAAAATATTTTTAAATTTAAAATAATAAATTTAAAATAAATAATATTTTTTAAATAATTTATAATATTTATCATTATACTAACTAATGTAAAAATATTTATGTAATAAACGCTTTCATTTGTTCAATTTAGTTTTTTATTCTTTTCTTCAGTTGAGGGATTAATTCAATACTGCCCTGTTTTGGGGATTGGTTTACAAAGCTCAGGAGTACATATAATTTAAATATAATGCATACCATGGTCAGACACTTTAGAAATAACTGTAGATATTAGCAATTGCACCAATTTATACTTCTGTTTAAACACAGAAAAGAACTTATACAGAAACAAGTTTCAAGGATCGAGCATAATTAGTTTGGGAATTCCTTATTCGAACAAGGTTTAGATCACAAATGAAAATATATAGTATATGTATATATCATAGTAAGTTTGGGTTGCCGAAGCAGCAGCCCTATTGAATTATCTACTGAGTTCCACCTTCCAATGGGGTCAGTACAACGTCTTGAAAAGGTACAAGCTTTGCTCGTCCTCCATACTCTTCCGGCAACACCTCTTCACCAATTTCTTTGATGATCTCCTGCTTTTCGTCTTCGTTCGCTACAATTACAACCTGCATTCATTACCATGAATAAAGTCATAAACACATACTTTCTTATCCATTAAGCGGCATAAGAGAAATAACTGAATAAAGATTCTACGTGAAGAACATATGCAAAATGTGGGGAAGATCCCAGAAATCTGGTTGATATTTTATATCTTTTTGTCTAGTCAAATAATGGAACATGAAGTAGTATGAATAACACCATAGAGATATATTAGTGGTTGAGCCGAACTTGAATTATCATATTCATTAATATATGTATCTCAGTGTTCAATGATGCTTGTGTATCTGCCATTTTATGTTATCTTTTGCATATTTTGAACACAAAAAAAACAGCATACCTTTTCTAGTGTTGCTTTCTCAAGGAACCGGGACACCAGTCTCCAAACACTCACAAAGAAACGGGGCATATTTAATATGTAACACTTTGCTAATCGCTCTGGATAGTACGCCTACATTAGGAGGAATAAGATGCAAATATCAAGACCATATGTTGAGTAAAGTAACTTCACAGAATTTACAACCTCAGTTCCTAGACCAGAGACCTTTTGTTAAAATAGACCAAGTTTCCATAAGTAGAGGATCTTTTGCATCAAACTTCTACCATTAAATCTCATACAATGGAAGTACAACAAGCATAATTCTCATACCTTGACCTATTAGCTCTTGAGCTCCTTATCAAAAGACTCTTTGAGGCCAGAATAAAGTTGTCTTTGTTTTTTAAGAAACATTTACAAATCATAAAATGTTACAAAATTTAATAAGCTGAAATTACATGGTAATAATGAAAATATCCTTCACACATTGACTATTGAGAGCTAGGAATGTGTTGCAACATACAACTCATGAAGCTGACTATTGATAGCTAGAATGTGTTGTATGTCCATACCCATTCTCTGGAAAATTCAATGTTCTATCTGGATGATTGCAGAACATGGCCTTCCTGAGAGTAAAGTTGTAGGTCTTTTACTTACAATATTGATTTTATTATTTATTTATTTTTATTTTCATTTCCATTTGGGTGGGGGTGGGGGGGGGGGGGGGGGGGGGGGGGGAATTAGAATTGTGGTTTCTGATAGAGGTCGTCAATTATGGCTTTGTAACTAACTTTGGTGCTCTGAAGAAAAAATCATACATTTTTTTGGTTGAAGGGTCAGGTTTTCAGGACATATAAGTGAGGGGAAAGTAGAAGAGGGGAGGAATTCCAACAGGAAAATAGTGTTTAGGGATTGAGAGTTGTGAGCACTGTGAACTAGAACTCTATTTATAGTTGTGTAACAATTACCACCTCAACAGTTTGGACTAATTGAACTCCGGGTCTTATCTGTATCCGAAGCTCCCGGGGTTGAGGTCAGGGTGGTGCCCCAATTGTAGCATCCGGATCAGAGTATCCTAATAAGCCTAAAACTGGCTTGAAGTCGCTCAGATATAGAACTTGTTCCAAATAAGGTAGACTTGTTACCAGAATCCAATTATGTCAATAGCAGACCTTGATAATCTAACTCATAACTTAAAACTAATACTGTAAGTTTTAAGCAACTGCAAGCAAAGCAGGGAAATTCCTAAGCATCTTACATGGTGCCCGCGCCACTATATACATAGAAGAGAGGCAATAATTAACATGTTAGGACCAAAGTCAAGGGAACAGACAAACGAGACAATCATGAGTGGAAGTTGATGAAACTTCTATCATTCTGATGATATATAAAAACTCCAGGAACAGAAGCCAGAAGAACCAATGTGAAAGTTAAAGAGCTATATACTGTTGATCATTTTCCTTTTCAAGCCATTGTGCTTCAAACCGCCAACCTGTGCCCCTAGTATAGTTCCATATAGAAGACTTGAGAATAGAATGAAAGATTTACCTGTAAGAACTGAAACCCGGTGATTAACCCACGGGCATCAACGTTCCTATAACTAATTTTCTGTAGATCAAGAATACTTATCAACTTCTCAGTTCCTATTTCTCTTCCTCTGAAAGAACTGAAACGAGTGCAAGAAGATTCACATGAGAATGAAAACCCATATGTTTCTAGATAAGTATAATTTAAACTGCAGCGAGGTAAGCATTAACAAGGAAAGCATAATCTTCTAAATATATATGCTCCTGTTCCATTAGGTAGTCAATTTGAAAATTGGTATTGCTAGTGTTAAAACTCAATTAGTAGGTAGAAAATTCACATCATACAGAGAGATAGGAAAATGAGATCAAAATCTCATCAACAGGTTAAAATGGGAGATTTAACCAACATTATATAAAGAACAAAAAAGGAAGTCAGAAAATTAAGTTTGCAAACTTATAAACTTTGAGGTAGTAAGAATAACTAGAAAATAAAAAGGAGCACCAGGGTCTTCAAAGTGTACTTGAGCAGTTACCATGCAGTCACACACACACACACATACATAATGAGTTCACAGACAAATATTTCACAGTTAGGAGTTTAATAAAATAAGAAAGGAGAACAAATTAGCAAAAACCCTTGCATCAATGTTGTCCAAATAATATTTCATGAAAATGTTAAAGATACCTAGCAATCGTTTTGTCCAGCAAATGAACCACAAATTCTGCACCAAGAGATGAGAAAAATAATTAGATACTCAATTGCCCGTCCAAGCTTTTTTACATATATAAAAAAATCCATAATTATCATCAAATGGCACACATATTTTCATGATTGTACAAGAGTAAATACACAGATTAGTAACGGAGATGTAATGAAGCTCAACCATTTTCCAATCAATAATAAAGATGTTAACTTTAAGAAATAAGCCTATTTAAAAATTGAAAAAGAAGAACCCTATGGAAAATTTCCACAATGAAGGTGAAATTTCAAATACCAAAATCAGCAAATGGGAGGCAAGCATTTCGTTCACTGGTAAAGTGACCACCCCTCCCTAGAATGTAGCATCGTTATCCGCTCCCCTTGAAATGTGATAGTATATTCTTAATAGTATAACAGAAATTGTGTAAAATATATAACAAAATAGCAAACGGAGTTGTCCTCGAAACCACAGCCATCAAAAAAGAGAACTAAATTTCTTAAAATATAATCAGGCAGAAATTCTAGATTTCACTACATGTACTATTTAATAGGACGTGAGACATAATACTATTACCTAACAACTAGCATAGGTGATAAATTTGCTTTTTACTAAGATAAAAAGTCAAGAGAAGAAACCAGGTACGTAAGTAGATGGGGTCACAGGGGAACAAAAAACACCACAAATGCGACAGACTAAAACTCCTACATCTCATGTTATATTATTATAAGATGGGACATTATCAGGCCCACAAAACTCATAATAATTATTTTTTTCCTATTGTACTCCCTCGCCAAACACGAGCCAAACAGAAATTCCTAAATATTAGGTAAACTTGTTTTATCATCTTGCCAAAACCCATCTTCTCATGTACTCCTTCGGCCTCTTCTTATTTGTCTTTTTAAAAATAGACACACATATTAAAAAAAAAATTAATATTATATTTTTTAGTTAAAAATAATTTTAAATATCAATATTGCTCCTACATTGGAATACCAGAGTGTTACTTATTTGATATAAAATACTGAGAGAACCAAAGTTATATTTAATACTAAGATTAATATTGAAAATTAAACAATTAATATTTACTTGAAATTCTCAAACTACAAATATTAAGAGATAAAAACACTTCTCTAAAACGACATCTAAAATAGGACGGAGAGTAATAGAAATGCCACATTGCATGCACTTCTTAGTAAAGCTAATATAAAAAAATTCTCATCAGAATCTATTAATAATTATGATTAAAAAGACACAATATTATCGCACTTTTGCTTAAATTCTATAAATAAACACATTTAACAGTGGAAAGCTACCCCACTTGGGAATTGAAGACCATTGAAAGGACCAAAAAAATTATTTTAGTCTAGTAAACAATACATATCTAAGTTGTCAAAATTAAATGGCCTTTTTTAAGCTGAATTTTTTTAATTCGTGAGATGTTCTACTACATAACAATATAACTTAAAAAGACGTCATTTTTATGAATCATAAAAATATTCTTATAATTTTTTTAATTTAAAAAAAGAAAAAGAAACCATATAAACTGTAGAGTCTGATTAAAGCCAATTTTATTTCATGCGTAGAAGTGCTTGGGAAATAAGAGAAGTACTCTTGAATTGGAGTTGATCCTTGGAAGGAAAATGCTTGCTGGCTTTTATTAACAATACTGGGTGCCCATTCTTAGACAAACCCTGTAAATAAACCTTTCGAGCTTCTAATTCATCAGGCACCTCAGAATCTGGGATGAACCCTGACGGGACAAATGAAGCCCTCCATTTCTGCCACTGAACAAACATCTTTGCAGCTTTGTTTGGGTCCATTGATCTTGCGATCAAGAATCTCATCAGAGTTGGGTTCCCATACACCTGCAAGCAAAAGTGCAGAATTAAACAACTGAATATGTATATAAATATAAATATGATATGGATTAAAACACGGGATAACAATATGTTCACATAACATCAAGAACTTACATCTGTGGAAGACCCAAGATTTTCAACTGATTTTCTCAACTGGGTCAGTGCTAATTCTTGGTTTCCTTCCATTTGGGGTTTTGGGTATCTACGATTTGGCTTAGTTTAGTTTGAGATTCAAAAGGGCACCTTCAAAAAACAAGTAAATGATACTAGTTGATAAATAGATGATTAATTGAGATGCAATGAAAGTCAAACATCTTCAATTAATGACAGAGATGTTAAAATTTATAAATAAGCCCATTTTAATACTAAAAGTAAAAGAAAAAGAAAAAGAACTCTATAGAAAATTTCTTCAGGAGAGAGTCAACTTGAAAAGAGCGAGAGAGAGAAAAAGAGAAATGGGTAGGATTGTTGAATAAACAAAACTTCGAGAACGAGAAGAAGAAGAAGACAGAGGAGGCCTACCTAGTTGATTACGTGGACTGTTTTTATTGGTTCCTACTCACCTGTGTTAGCTTTTCAACCTTCAGAAAGCAACCACCAGAACGAATGAACGGTACGTATAGGCAGGCCCAAAAATGTAAAGGAAGAATAACAAACCATAAAATAGAAAAATAGATGGAACTCCCTAAAATGTGGTCCCATGAACTTGATTTATATAATAAGACTACAACATAAGTTGAAAGGTCATACACTAATAACGTAGATATCATCAAGTTGATAATAATGAAGTAGCTATATTGAATCTTCTATCTTATTTTTAATTTACAGTATTTAAGAAATAAGTGGATAACGGATTAGGGATTTTTTTTTTATATATTTTTTATTTAAATTTTTTAATACATATTTAGCTATAAAAAAATTAATTTTTACAATAAAATTAAATTCGTCGTGAATAATTAGTTACACGATAAAATTTGCTAACAATTGTCACTGAAAATAATTTTTGTATCGCTAAATGTGTATTAAAAAAATTAAAGAATAAGTATAATGAAAGAGATTTTAAACTAACAAATTGTTATTTTAAAAAATAAATATAAACAAAAATACATTCCAAATATTTACGCACATCATATATAAATTTTTGGAATGGAGGACACGAGCAAATTAGGTTCTTGTCTCCCTTTCTGGTCATGGGACAAATTAGGTTCTTGGGTCTCTCAATGGTCATGGGGCAAATTAGGTTCTTGGGTCTCTCTCTGGTCATGGGGTTGGGTCAGATTTGGGTATGGGTTGGCAATGGCTTTAATGTTGCCAAGCACTTTATTCAGATTAGGATTTTCTCTATGTTGGAATATCCTCAATTATATTTATTTTGAATTAGAATTTCATTCCTTACATATTTTATTTTGTTGCTAAAAGTAATATTTATGTTAATAATTGTGTATTAAAAGAAATTGAAGAGGAGATCCTAATCTACATTCAATGACACAAAAATAAAATTTATGACAAACTATGAGTGACACAATAAAATTCACTATAAATAATTAAATTGTTAAAAAATTCGTTAAATGTATATTAAGAAAAATTATAGGTTCCGTGCGAGGGAGAAGTATACGCAAAACATTTTAATTACGGAAAATAATGATGGTGTCAAGGCAATAAATATCGTTGGAACAAGACGATCTCCCTCCTTTCGTTGTTAGTGTTCAAAATATCAGACGCAACTATTACTGGTATTTAAAGGGAATCTAGAATTCAGGTAAGGACACTACAATTCAATAATTACAACTTCTTCATTTCCATTCATTAAGTACTAAATAGATGGGCACTTTGACATTAAAGCCCCAATAACTACACAATAATTTAGGGCAGTTGCAACTACTACCTAAACTAAAAGACTAGCCATAAGGTAACAATATTTGCCCGTAAGCAAAACCTGTTAAGATGCTCACAAGTGACAAGACCATCATGACAACACATTGAGCTTATAATTCTCAGAATCATAGATAGATCCCGAGTGATCATAAATTTTCACCTTCGTTGCTGCAAGGACTGGACTCCAGTTCCGAAGTAAAATAGATACAAAAGGCTTCAACTGGAATCAATCTTGAACATTTAGCGGTATAAAATCATTGTTATCCTTGTAGAAAATTAGGAGACTTCACTCAGTGCTGTGCAATCCTTCTTCACGAAAAATTCCAAATTAGATGGTCCATCATATTAACAAAGAAATAAGATAAACTATTCATATTTTGCATTAGGAGCTCATGAAAACCTCTTGGGACTTGGGAGTCCCTATAAGTATCAATATCAGTAAGGGTTGCGATTACAACGCCAGAACAGAGTCTGGTTCAGTTTTTTTATGTCAACCTAGAATTTTACCCGTCTACTCAATTTTAAACACTCTTCCTCCTACCCAATGCCCCTCCTCTTTATGTCTATAATCTTTTTTCTATAAACTTTAAGACCATTAACCCCCAGTAACAAATGCATCCATGAATTTTGTAATTGATGTGTATAAAAATATATACACACATATACATGCATACTTTTATCAGATTAGAGCTGGCTTTTTATCTCAATCTATATAAATACATATACATCCGTCTAATCAACAATGCATATACAAATAATATGCATATCAACCTTATGGTTGTATGATTTACTGTGTTCAATGAACCTAACATGGTATGGGGTCGTGATGTGGTCAGATATGGTTTTGATGTTGGCAGCAGTGGTATTTTTTAGCATTGAAGGTGGGCAGAGACTTAAATATAGAAAGATGGGTTGCTAGTGTCGGTGGAGTGTGTATGTGTGAGAGAGAGAGAGAGAGATTGAAAGAGAAGGGAATTTATTTTGAACTTTCAGTGCAGAATCTTTTAATTAAAAATAATGATGGTGCTGTGGCAGCATAAACTCCGCTCTGGCATTATTGTCACCCTATTACACTAATATAGACATCCGCAAGGCACCATGTATAAATTCAATTGCTTGTTCAGTAGACTAACTTAAGGTTCATATAGTGAAAACCTGTACAGTTAATTGCCTATTCATTAGACAAACTAAGGTTCAAATAATGAAAACCACAAAAATCAGTACATGGTACAGTTACCATAGAAAACATGATGCAAGTCGGTACCTCACATGCTCACTGAATGAAAAAGGGAAGGGAAATAAAATGCTAGTACCCAAGGGCCAAGGCAAATTAAACACTAATAAAAGAATTTGGAATACCAACATAAGAAAAAGTTACCTAATCAGAGAACACACTCATGATATCATTTGGAGAGAAATGTTGCAACATGGGGCTGCCCATTTTAGCATTCTCAGTAAAATCCAAATTTGGCTCCTGCTTCACTTTTCTGCCATTCTCCCTGTAGATACTTCCGTGGCTGTAGTTGCTCATTGGTGATTCAGATATATCCACTGCAAAACGGCTTGGAATGGATGCCCCTTTACCAACAAATCCAAGATTCCTCCATGCTCCATAATCAAGTACTTGACTAAACTTTTCATTATAAAAACCTTTAATGTCATTTGCACCAGCCAACTGTCTGGTAGCACTAATTGTTGGGGCAGAATTATGAACTAGACCTCCAGCACCAGTTTCAGCATTTGCTGAGCAAGATGACACAGATGGAGAATTGGGAGTGGGACCTGAGTACCCATTAAGCACCCCTGTCCTTTTAAGATCCCCATCTGTCATTTCACCAACACCAAATGAGGAATTATTCGATTGAGGTGTGTGAAGGCTATAATCAATGACCGAACTCATATTAAAGCCACAACTCTGATTAGCTGAAGCCGAACTATTTCCTCCCTGAAAACTGGCTGACTGAGAGGGGACCACAAGGCAAGAAGGCTGCACGTTCATGGACCGGGTAGGTTCCTGTAGAATGGACTGTTTCTGTTGCTGCTGTATTTGCTGTTGCTGATTTTGCAATATACCCATCAACATATTACCATTCTGAGCAGGCACCCCAGTAAGATTGCTGCTAGTTTGCATGGTACTAAGGCTATTTGATACCCATGAACCAAAACCAGAATGACCATTTTCGGTGGAAGTGATATGTTGGGAAAATTGTTTGGATATGTTAGATGGGCACTTCATCAGAGGCTGCCCATATGTGACACCATGATCGACGGAGATACACTTCTGTCCCTGAAGAGATGCTTGTAATATAGTTGGCTGGTCCATCGCTGGCAACACAAGGCTACTAGTTGGTCGACCTAAAAGCTCAGCTTGAAGAGCCGCCAGTGTCTGTGGAGGAATTTGGCCAGAGGCCGCCAAAGCTTGAAAATTACATCTTCCCAGTGGACCTAGTTTGGAATTCTGTTCCAAAGGCCCACAAAATGAATTTGGAATTCCACCCTGTTGTTGGGCTACTACACTTAACCTCTTTAAATAGAGTCTGAATTTCTGCATATTGAAATAACAGGAATTCAGAATGGAAAATGCCAATACAAGTAGTAGTCATAAACATATGCAGCACCAAACAAATATTTGGATCCACATTTATCTACAGATCTAGAAGAAACATGGTTGATATCGGGTATTGATTTATTTATTTATTTATATTAGAAGTACAATACCAAGCCTTGATATTTGATGCGTGGGTTGTCGAATGGTTACAATTGAAAATTCCTAGCACTGTCTCAATTTAGAACTTCCTTAAATTTGACATTAATGGCTACAGAAGATTGGAAGAGATTTAGCACTACTTGCAACTCATAAATTATAATTTGTTTTAACTAAGTAAAGCTAATTCCAAGGTATGGCAATAACAGACTTTTCTGATGACGCATATAATCAGGAAAAATATATTACAATCTGGTTGATGGCAAATGATGCACATTTCCACAAGAAGATAATTAAGCCAACCAAATCAATTAGACCGGGCATGTGCATATACTGCTTGTGACGGGCTTGAGGAGACCTTTACTGAAGTTGAGGCAGGTCTAGAGACAGCTAAAACAGAGCCTTTAATGCAGCACTAAGTTATGACTAAACAATTAAGAACTACTATAAATTATAATACCTCAGCTCTTATGCTACTGCCCTCTGAAAAATTGAGTCCTTTTTTGTTGACTTTTTAATAAATATAATGTTGCATCTTGGACCAACACAATTTTTTTGCATATGATAAATCCTAGTCTTTAAATTTTAATATTGAAAATAAAAATCATCAGAAAAATACTAAGAGTAAGTGTGACCCGTGCAAACCTTAAAATTATCGAACAAAATCAACAACAAAATAGGACTTTCTTTCCCAAATGGATGGAGTAATATTTTTTCCTTTTTTATTCTGGAAAATTTTATCTTCTTATACATAAGTATGAAATACTGTTCCATACTCGACCACATTTGCCAACTATCACTTCTCACATCCCATACCCACTTCATCGTGGCAACTTGGGCTCAGCAAAAATTTTCCAGTAAAGTTTCCATCTAAGAAACAAGTTAGTTAATTATAGTACGTTTATTTACAAAATTCTGCAAATTGCACTCAAATGATTAGATCTCCCACATTTGCATATTCTTGATGATATGTGTTAGGAAAGAATAAAATATGAAGAAAACTCATACGCAAAATCAAACCTGCAAGTGGCTTGCAACATTTTCTCTAGTCAGACCTGGAACATTCATCAATTCAAGAATTCTCTTTGGTACAGCCTCTGCAAGGAAAGCCCACAAAATTGGGGCAAGCAGTGAATAGATAAATATAATCAGCAGATTTTTACTGGTATTTGACATGATACAACCAACAGACTGGAATTCTTAATTAATCTGCTAAAATATGTATATATAAACCAAGAAAGTAAAAGATATGAGATAAAGCAATAATAGAAACAAATGGTTGAGTTCATACTATCAATTCCAAGTTGGTTCACAGCACTAACAAATTGCTGATGGAGCTCCACCGACCATACTACACGTGGTTTCTTCGATGCAGCGGGATCGTCATTTTCCAAGTCACTGTCTTCTTCTTTGACATCTCTCCTCTTTTTTTGTGTTTTTAATATTCCTTCAGATCCTTCATTAACAGAAGAAGCATATTCCACATCATCACTTCCTCGTTTATGCCGGTCATAATCGTCTAAGCTGCCTGAATTTTCGTGTTCTTTAGTTTCATTCCACTTTTTCCTCACAACATGCTGCCATATGTTCTTCAACTCTTCTTCACGTATAGGTTTGATTAAGTAATCACAAGCCCCATGTCTAATTCCCCTCATTACGGCACTGGTCCTTCCATCTGCTGACATCACTGCAATAGCAAATATCCCATTAGTTTTTGAAAATAGATTGACACTATAATTAAAACAAAAGCATCACTCACTAATGACAGGAAGGTCCATCTCCAAGCCAACAAGTTCCAGGAGTTTAAAGCCATCCATATCAGGCATATGAACATCACTTAGTACCAAATCAAAACAGCCTTTCCTTTCCCGAAGTAGGTTCAAAGCAACAATAGCCTCGGAGAAGGTTGTAACTGCAAACAATGACACATTTAATCAAATTTAAAGACTAAGAAACTGCAAGAAAACACATGATATGTTGACTGATAAGGAGGTCAGATAACAATTACATTTGATAACGTACTTACGAAGAAAAAGTGAGCCAATGTGTAAGAAGTTTTTGAAGTTTTACATGGAAAATTGTAGCACAAAGGAGAATAACCTAGAGAGTATGAACATGAAGTCATGGAGTGCGGCAAGAACACCTTAAAGGAGACATGTCTATTCGGACCCATATCGAACACCCCACACTAGCTGGACATGTCTGGATAGGTCTGGAACGCATCATAGAATTGTCTTTTAAAGTTTTTATTTCAAAGGATTTGCAGCCACTTGCTCCAAACCAAGAGACCTTAGACTATGATTTTTCGTAACATCCAATACAAGACAACTGTTGTAAAGAGATAGGATCAAAGTTCAAGACAAATACACTGAGAAAACCCCAACCCTTTTCTGAAAGAAGGATCGGATGCCTGTATCCCTTTCTTTTGATATAATGTATGGGCAAATAATGATTGTCACAATTTAGGAATCACAATTTCCCATCACATAAAATGAAACTTAGGTGTAAAATATATTTCATTGATTGTTGTGCTCTTATCATGTCAAGGTTCTACATTTTAGGATTTGTCAACCTAGTGCAATGTTATGTCCACATGTGGATGTCTTGTGTCCACATCCATGTTTCATCAATGAAAAGGGTGAGAGATGAATCACTTTTCTCAATCAAGCATAATCATAAAAACAAACTCCATTTTTTTCCTTTTTTCTTTTTTTGCCGCGTAAAAACCACATAAACTTTGGCCACAATTCCAGTCTAATCAACCAAATGGCTTCTTCTATCACTCTTAACACAACGGTTATCACTTATCAGTAATTTATCCAACTAAAACTCAATAATTCATATTGTTATCAGGACATTGACATTACGTTATTAGTACATTTTTCCAAACAAATGCACAATAATTCATGAGAAAAAACAAACATTATTGAAAACAAAATTGCTAGAAATTGCTCAATAATAAGCTACGGGGGCGGAGCTATTAAGAGGACAGCATAGGCAGTTACCTATGCTGGGTTTTTCAATTTTTTTTTATAAGTATTGAGATAAGGGCAAAAATATAACCCCTGCCTCACTCTGTCCATGTCACTCACGTAGCCGATCAAAACTACACAAAAATTTCTTCTCCTGTGGCGATTGATCTCTCCCTGTGGCAACCTCCCCTTTGGCAGTGCTCCCCCAACTTCCCTATTTTTGCCCTCTTCCCTCACCCAGCCGTCTGCTAAGTTCAGCAACCTGGCTTTTCCAGTTATCCCTCGACGTTCCCTCTCCGTTTCTCCCCTCTTTTTTCCCTACTTTCAAGCTTAATCAAGGCTTGATCAATTAGGGTTCTATAAGCTTCATGCAACTCGACAAACATATGTGTGGATTCTTCTTTTTTGGAGGGATCACAAACATCAAGATGATAAAGAAGAGCCATGTTTCTGTAAGCTTTCTTGATCTCATCAATGCCTGCATTCGCATCAAGAGAGGATTTTATGGTAGTTTTTAATGGCTCTGCAAGAGATGACATTGAATTTGTTACGCCCATAGAGGGTGTCAGGGAGAGGAGGGACAAAGATTTTGGGACTGGTAATCTGCAGCTTAGGGAGATGGCCATAGTGTTGTGGTTTGAGTTCAGAAAAATGTATGGTTTTTTTCAGAGAAAGGTATAGAGCTCTGATATGGTTCAACTTGGGCTCTTTTATATATATATAGGAGCAGAATAAACAAAAAAGAAAACATGATTGACTTGGCTTGATTTGAATAGAGGTAACTCCAAATCTCTAGTTTGTTTGATTGAACAGTTCAAATTTACTCGCTCTGTTCTACAAAGAAAGTTTATTTGTGGTTTCAGAGAGCGAATATTTTTCTTTGCAAATGTTGTTTATAGATTTCAAAAAAGAATTAATTACTCAATTTTTCATATTAGCAATAATAATTAAACACTAATTTGTTTCTCTTTCGTATTTTCAATGAGTTCTATTAGGATAATATTGAGACTTTATTCTAAATTTAATTGACCAAACAAAACATTAATTACATTTTTAATCTTTGTATTTTCTTTAGAAAAGTCAATTAAAAAAGAATCGAGAGAGTACATTATTTTCTTATTGATAGTAGAATGAGATGATACAATATTTTTAAATTTGTCGAATTATGATATCATTATTAAACTAACAATTTATTATTTGTAGTGATAAATATTAAATAAAAGTATACATGTATGAGCAGCATAAATAAAAAAGATTGCCAACCTGATTGACTTGGATGAAGAATAAGGCTTTGTATCCTCGGGTTTATTTTTGTTGAAATTGGTTTTGATTTTGCCGGTTTCTACTGTCATGGTGGAGGACAGGGATGATAAATGGTTGAGAGATTATTTAGTTTTTTATATTAAAAATGATGTATTTAAAATTATTTATAATGAAGCTATTTTAGAACATTTTTAAGTTATGGACTTTAGGAGAATATCACTGTAATTTGTAAACATTGTTACGATTAGTTCAAGTTTTCTTTATTCTACTTCAACAACAAAAAATAAGTTAAAATTCGCCCATGCTGAAAACGAATCCTGGATCGGCCCCTGATAAGCTAAACTATTAAAAAGAAGAAAGAAGGGACCTCACCAAGATAATTGCATCTCCGAAGCATTTGCTCCAAAATCCTCAAGCAAGTAATGTCATCATCAACAACCATAACTCGCAAACCGGCCGGAAACTGATCCAGCACTCCGGCAGCAGGTTTACCGGAATTCGGCGCGTAACTACTCGAACTGGAGCTCAGCTGCGGCAGCCTCTGCAGAGTAGCCATAGACCCAATTAAAAATTACTTCTTTTAACAGTCAGCAAAAGCATCTCTCTATCAATTAACAAGAAGCTCAACTCAACAGATCCCAAACATGGCGGATCAGTACTATCATGATTATTACATCGAATAAGATGATTTCGAGTGTTTTTAAAACAGATCTGTGCGAAAACCGATGTTGAAAGGAATGATTGAGCAATGATCACTCGTTATTTGAAGGAATTTGGGTGTTTTTAGTTACCGAGGAGAGAGAGAGAGAGAAAAGAAAGAAAAAAAAAGCGAAATACGAGTTTTTAAATGGAAGGATAATAATAATATGGGACAGAGAAAGAAAACAACTTCACAACACTCCTTATTTGCGATTTATATAAATGTTATTGAATTATTATTCTTTTTATATAGTGTTTGAATTGAAAAAATAATTAAAAATAGAGAGTTTCATTTTAACAGTAATAAAATTTATAAAGGATATAAATAATTTATTCTATTATAATAAAATAATTTAATTTAATTTTTTATATTTATAAATTATTTTATTTATATTTTAATTTATCTAATTCAAACATAGTATTATAATTAAATGATTGGATAAATTAAGGTCTAGAAGTTATCAAAGTGGGTGTGACATCTTTGGACCTTCTTTATTATGATTGACCACCAGCCACCTTAACTGGATAAAGAAAATGACATATTATATTCTCTTTTATTTTATTAGGAGTTAATTTTCAAGTAAGATTTGTTGTTCTATGAGTAAAATTATTAATTTTGAAAATTAAAACCTGATAAAAAAAATTATAAAAATAATTTTTATAGTCTCGTGCATATTAATATTTCTTTACTTTTATTTATCTTTTAGAGAGAGTAATTAATGTAATTCATATTCCTATTTTATCTAATTATTTCATCCCTTTAAAGTTCATTAAAAGACGAGAGAGAAAAGTGGAGTGAAATAAATTGGATATTTAATGTTTAAACGTCGCATAGGAAATCAATCAAGTAATTGTTTTTTTCGTACTTGAAAAGATGTTTAAACTACTTGCTGCGCACAAATTAAATAATTTAAAGTATACGAAAAATAATAGTAAAATAAAAATCACTTTTATTTACGGGGAACCCCATGTATATACGAATGAATCTTTATATTTTGTCAACCGAAGTATATTTTGAGGATAAATTAGTCTTTAAACATATTTTATATTTAATTTGTGTATTTTTAGATATATTTTTATGGACAAAAAAAATTTAAAATTAATATTTTTATTAAAAAAAATTATAGTTATACAAGTTCCCATCTCACATGAGTGTGGGGTCATTTTACTATTTATGTGAGAGAAAAACTTATAAAACTATCATTTTTACTTGTAAAAATATTAATTCTCAAAATTTTATATTTGAAGACATCACTTTAAGGAGGGAGCAAGTAATTCTTTTTATAAATTCATAAATGACAAAAAAAAAAAAAATTAAATAACGAAATAAAATAGGAATTATGCTATCTCTCTTTCCAGCTGGATGTTGTACTACTTATTGAAAGAGTAATTATTCAGTGATTCTAAGATAACTGTCACTTGGTATTTTATACTATTTATGTTCTGTTATTTTAGCACTTAAAGTGAATCATTTTATTTTAAGTATTAAAATATCAATACATGAATAATATAAAATATAAAATACTAAATAATAAGTGTCTCAAAAATATTTAATAATTTTTGTTATGGAAAACGTGCGGGGGGAAAGGAGGTTGGCCAATTGCATACAAAATGTAAGAAAAACTTACTTTCCAAAACCAACTTAAAGCTGAAGTAGTATTATATACTTCTGGTCGTTTATTGAAAAAGCATTAAATTATCTCATCACCCAATTGCACTAAAATAATTAAAAAGCAAGATTCCCCGTGTAATATGGATCGGTACAAGTAAATTTTTTGACGAGTTGGTGAATATTTTCAATTAGTATAATACCATGATGGCATGGATGATACTATTAGATAAGCAAGTAGTCTTGAAAGTGGTATAAATGAGCCATTGAACAGATTTGTTCAAACCAATAGATATTTTTTTTGAAGGAATTGACATGATCAAATAAGGCCCACTTTTAAAAATATTAATTTATTTTGTAAAAATATTTAAAAAAATAATTTATACCTAAAGGCACTTTTAAGAGTGTTACTCCCTCCCATCCAAAATATAAAAATTGTTTTAACGTTCTAAAATGAATTTATAATACTTTTAAATTCAAAATTTGTTAAATAATTAATAGCAATTTTAAAATAATTTACATAAGTATCGAATGAAATTAAATAAATTCATAAAAATTCTCAATAAAATTGATACTGGCATAAAAACTCTTTAACTGAATGCAAGGTCTAAAATGTAATTACGTGTCATATTCTCAAGTAAACGTAGAAAAGAACAAAATGCATGTATATGATGATGAATAGGAGAAGCCCAACACTCCATGTTCCTAGGGTAGATGGATTTTATTATTTTGACTAGAAAAAGAATATGCAACTAGCTTTGTAACAAATGAAAGGGTACATTGGAGGAGGATTTCATTCAGTCACTTCCATGCAACAGAGTCAATCTCGTCTCTTGCGGACTGGTACAGCTTAAGCCGATTGGCTATAGTCTCTCTTTTTTCCATCAGTGCAGGGTCCTCATCCAACATTTTCCCAAGCTGCTCTTTCTGCATATCAGCAAATGCATATAAACAAAATAAATTATAAAACAAAAGTTTCCTATCGAATTACGATTGCGGGATATGAGATTCGGTAGGATTATAAGATTGACCTACTATATCAAATATATCGTTAAAATATTACCAACTATAGTTATTTACGTAACTTGCAACAAAAAAATCAACAAATAAAATCGCAAGATATATCATTTTCTATTAAAAAAAAAAATACAATTGCGTAGCAGGAGTTGAGATGGCCTATTTTTCTAGTTTTGCTCTGTGGAAAGGTGGAAAATTACAATTATGATGCTGCGAATTTGGCAAACAACTTCAACTGGAGCCATAATGTTGTTGCATTAACAAAATCTACTTATATGTATGTGTCTAATATTCATTTTAATAGTGAAGAAGATACCAGGAACAAAGAAAAAGGATGAATAATAGGAAAGACTAATCAAAGTCTATTTATTTGACTTGGATTGATCCCTATCAAATGTCTGTTTATAAGCTTAGATGCATGCATCTGCGGAGTCTGAATTAAGAAGATACATTACCTCCCTTCTCCCAATTTGAGCGTAAAAGACGTGGAGCAGTGATTTCTTGGCCTCTCGAACCTGACAATGAACAACGGCCTTTGGGATAGAATTCTTCAATGCATCACACACCATTCCAATGTAAGCAGAGACATTTGACCCTGATATCAAGAATCAACCAATAAGTTCAGAATTGTGTGCCTCTCTTATTCTGAAATCAATGAATAATATTAACATTAGCTTATAGATTTAATGACAGTTGAATTATTATACACCAGACCATATTTCTAGAAACTGTACCAATGAATGGGAATCTAGTTATTACTCCAAAGGCTTAGGCTATCACAAAATGGACTTAATGTATATCAAATTATACTTGATTATTATACTGTGTTTCTTGCAAAATATGTACACAGTAAACTATTTACCAATCTTCCTGAGATGTATTTCTGAGTAGCGGTCCATATTTGGACCCGACGGATTTGCATTTTTATCTGGATTTTTGTCAGGTTCAGCTTGAATCTTTCGGAAAAATTCAACTGTCAGGTAACTAGACTCTTGATCCACCAGCCGTAAAACTGTCCTCCGGCTTTCATCCCGAAATCTTTCTAATGCTTCATTTGCAGCAGCTGCTATATCAGATTGAAGTGATGGGAATCGCTTCAATTCCTGGAATAGAAATGAAATGGAGTTAACAGATGATGTGGTAGCTTTTATTTATGATTATTGAGTTGAAAGTGTGAGGCTTTACTAGAGCACATCCATAATTGGAGTGCACATAAAAAGGAATAACATACTTAAGTAACCAAATGGAAGAGCTCAAAAGATTTGACCATGTTTGATTCTTCTGTGAAGAGTTACCATCATCTAAAGATTGTTTACCTGTGTTTCAGCCATCGACTTCCTCACTAGCTCTTTGAGAACCAAGTGCACCTGAAAAAAGAGAACATTGTATGCTGATCAATGACTATAACTGGAACTCTGAGATGAGACTATAATCTTCCGTAAGCCACCAGAGTGGACACATATCTTGGGAGGAAGAATAGAATCTTTAAATGTACTCCAATGTAACTTTCATATATCGAAACAGATCACATAAGGAAGTCAGCTCCATCAAACCAGCCCCATTTTCTGTTGGTGTAATTTGGCTATGAAGCGAAAACTAAATGTCTGTTTAGGTTACCTTTAATTAAAAAGAATAAAATAATAGGAAACTTCATGTCATTGATTGTGAGCTGGAAAACGCCCACACATGTGAACATAATTCCTTTTATAAAGTAAAAACTTTACATAATGGTAGTAATGCGACATATTAGAAGAGATGCTTAGGTAGGATGTGTGTTACTTTATAAGTTATGCAGCTGATGATCCACTTGCTCATTCTTTATAGAGCCTGCAAAAACTTTATGCACTTGGGAACATATTCCTCACCAAAAGAAGGAGAAATGAAGTACACATAATTCAAATATCAAGTAGGGTATAGAATAATTAGAAACTTTACGGCATCAACAGAGGCTTCAGCAGGGCCCTTGAAATAGCCAAGAGATCCATCAATTAATCTTCTGTATCCTTGTTCAGGAGCAATCAAATGTGGCTGGTAACCATCTGCCTCAGAAACAACTTTCCTGACATTACTTAGAGAGAGATGACGATCCAATGGGAGCTTCTTTAAAGCAGCAGGAAGTTGATGATCAAAGACACCATAAATTTTATGTCCGCCTGGTCGCCTGAAATTAGCAGTTTATTAAGCTGTAGCATGTTCTAGTTATAATTAAAAATAAAGAGTAATTACCTTAGCTTATGATGCTACTAAATTGGTAGCCATATTCTTCAGAAAAGGTAATAAGAACCATAACAACACTACAACAACGCAAGTTAACCCATGGACAAAAATTGCTAAATCTATCATTATTGTGTTTTTGCCATAGTCAATCAGTTTTTCCGACTTCAGATTCAATGAATCCTTGAGCACATTTCTTAAAAGATCCTTTTCCCAACGGGGACGAACAAATCAAAGACAGCTATGGGCCTGCTATGATACATTTACAAGTCTGCCCCTTTCTCTTGTTACCATGGTCTGTGTCACACTAGACTAGAAAACCACAGTTGCATTTCACCAAGAGCATGAAACATAATTAATTGGAACCTGTGAGGGACTTTGAGTGATATTTTGTCGAGATACATCATTTACATAAAATGACTTATCAAGAACATAAAGTGTTTCTAATGCAATTTTGTAAGCAACATATTATACAATTATGCATTACCCTCCATCTAGGTGCTCCTTAAATACACGGTCAAATGCTCGACACAATTCCAAAATCAGGTATAGCTGTGCCTGTAAATACAGTTAGAAATTCAAGTTAGAACAAGGTTAAAACAATCTCTCTGATAACTAAGCATCCTGAATACATAAAGGTCCTGTTATATACCCCTCCATCCTCGCCGATCGGCCTGCCAATGCGATCCAACTCCTCATTAAGCTCGTCAATTGTCTTATTTATTAAAGCAATAATGCTTGGTATTCGCTGCCTGATAACAATCTCCAAATGCTGATTGATACCAATAAAATACATACATATCAAATTTAAGGGTGTTTGAATAAATATCATAAATCCATTATTTTAGTTAAATCACTGCAAGAACATATCTCAAGGGAAGGGAGAAACCTTGGATAGAAGTTTTGCAAGATACTCTGCACCCATTTTATGGGCCAAGTGTCCATACTCGGGGCTAGATTCAAAATACTCCTGCTCCTTGCGGCGTGCAGCTATCATGTCAACGTTCTTGTTGATATCAGCTTGTGAACGGTTCACAATTCCAACCCATGGATGTTGAAGCCTATATGACCTTCCCTCAAGAACCTAAATGTTGATGAAAAAGTTTGTGCCTTTTTTCTTGTAAATTAAAAAACAAGCATCAAAGTATAAATGTGCAAGAAAATATAAATGGAAGAAGAAATAACTTTTGAGCATGAGATTTAGATATTGCTCTAAAAATAAAATCAGGTAGTTTGTGTATATGCTCAATTGATGAAGTATTGTGTCCGTACATCAAGGCAATTTGTTCCCTTGTCCATCAAATCAAGTTTTGTTACCACTCCAAATGTTCTTTCACCTAATAATATCAATTACAGCTAGTAAGTAAATGATTTATATTATGAATAGGGGTTCAAAGGAACGGCCGATGAAATAGATAAACAGGTACCCCAAGCATTATAATGCAATGAGGTAAGTATTGAACCAAAGTTATGATACCTGTAGGATCAACTTCTCTTGCAAGCTTTATAGCATCAGAAGTGGCAATATCTTGATTAGCCGGAGAAATGGCCAATATGATGCAATTGGGCTGCAAGAAAACAGATCAGTTCATTGCATAATCTCAATATGCAGCCAGGCCACATGCAGAAAATTGATACAAACACATCATTTTAATGCCTACAAACCAGAGGGGGGAGTACCGGCTAGCCCATGTCTCTCATGCGCACATATTATGCCCTAATACACATGTTTGCAACCCAACTTGATTAGGAATTGAGTCCATTCATGAATATTTAGCACTTCAAGATTTCATTATTCCAAAATGAGGGGACTGTGTATTCCCAACACCCTTATGACTACTAAAACTTAATTTCATTCAATCAAGTGAAACTGTACTTCTTAGAAATATTGGAACAACCTCTAGTAAATGGTAAGAAGCGTAGTACCATTAGCTTATTGCCTTATTACAAAACAGCAAATATAGTTCAAAAGTTCCTTTCAACATTCTAAATATTTTCATATTCCAGGAGGTTCCAAATTTCTTTGTACAGAACACAAGAACTTGTTGGCTGTACAAACCAAATTGGAGGAAACACAAATTCTTATGTTTCACAGAGACTTCACAAATGAAGACAAGGCAAAAGTTGAACGTAAAGAACACCGTAACCCAATTATGGATATGTCAACCTTTACTGGTTTTGCAAGGCCCAGCTGCTAGCTATTGCTGGCAAAGTATAACATCCTCACCTTCTCAACATATGAACGGACCATTTGTTCAATGTCTTCAACAATAGTCTCCGATTGTCCCTCTGCAAAATCCGTAAACTGTCATTACATTGTCACTATCAGTCATCCAGTACATCAGTTTAACACATGTAAAGAAAATTAAACAGAGTTGCTGTAAATTATATGCAAGGAAAAGTAGTAATATGATGCTCACCTACAGCAACCTTTGTCAGCCCAGGAAGATCTATGAGGGTTAAGTTCACAACTGTAAAACAAAACCGTGCATTTGAGACTCATACATAATTGTCCAAATAGGAAGTCCATAAAATCCTCACAGACAACAAATCATTCATATTGGATGTCAAAAAACTCAAAACCCGGGGAACCTAATTAGTAATGTATTAAGAGTAATTAGAATTCTCATATATAAGCATATGCAGAGAGAAAATAAACTCAGGAGCCAAAGAACTTTCATGTCAACAGAAATTATCTTTTATGCTTCATTTGGGAGTCAGATTTGGGATTAAAAGGCTATTTGTCTAAAAGGAAGACTCGAACTCAGGACCAGCATGTAGCGTAGCAACTGTATACCATTTGGAGAGTAAATGCTGAGGTGAATTGGGTGGTTTGAGATTTGCTTAGTCTTCCCAGTTATACGATCTGTTTCATCTGAAATCTCCTTACGCACGGCAGCTGCATTAGGGGAAAATAAGTTTTGACTATATAGATTAAACCACATTGAAAGAATAAATTTGTTTTCTTTATATAAACTCACCAAAATCCGTGTGTCTTTTCTTTGGAGCATGCAGAAACTCAGCATATTCAGTCTGCCCATCCACCTTATGTAGTTGCAAAACCAATGGCCTCCTTGTAACAATGCCTTACATTCAAAGAAACTAAAATGAAAACCTAATATTTCTAGATAATGAGAACCCACTAACCATCATGACTCATGAGTGAATTGTCATACAAATAACTAGTAGCCAAATTCACACTGAAATAATGTAACACCTCCGTTCTCCAAAGATTGTCATTATCGATGATTTCAACTCTTTAAGGCCGTTGATCTTTGAAAACCAAGATACTAGTTTATTGAACAATTTTAATATTACTCCTAACATACTCCAAAATAGGGTTATGTACTTGTACAAATGATTAGTCTCATAAAAAAAAATATACTAGCTTATTTTCTTCCTTAATACAGCATAGCTCGACTTTTGCAATGGTGACTTTAATTTAGGAGAAAAATAGTGATCAGGGATTGATACATTCTTTGCAGGAGGATTAATAGGATAATAGCTACATCACGAGTCATAGAAACTATAAATATTTGTAAAATTTTGTTTCTTGAAACAAAAGATCTCATCCCCATCAAATCCAAATATAAAAACAATAAGAAACTTGCATTTCTATTCGTAACCCATTAAATTTCTAAATAATTTAAAGAATTGGGTAATCAGGAATTTACCGGATCCACGAGGCAGAAAATCCCTCCCAACAACGCTTTCCAACACTGACGATTTCCCGGAACTCTGAAAAACAAAAATCAAGAATTTGAAAAAAGGGAAAATTAAATATTGAGAGGTAGGAAAAAGAGATAAACCTGGCCACCAACGACAGCAACAGTAGGAAGAGCTTCCCAGAGGGACATTCCTTCGCCGCCATGATCGCCTAATACAGTGCAAGCTCGTTGGATCCTGTTAACCAGTCCAATCAAGCTTTCCATTGTTGCCATTATTAATTTGCTATACAATATATTACAATGCAGTGGTCAAAAACAAGGAGGTCTGATCTGAACTTTCGAAGGAAATTAAATTTTGTAAAGGAAAATGTGCAAGATTTAGATTTGAATCTGGGGAAAAGAATTTTTTTTTTTTAATGGAAACTCACTGTGGGCTTACAAATGCAGAGATTGAGAGGATAGAGAGAGAGAGAGAAAGCGAGGGGAAACCGAAAAACAGTTGAGACTTGAGAACGCGACAAAGGGGCTCTCTGTAATTTTAGAGCTGAATTTACAACAAAAATAAATAAATATTATTGCGAAAATCTGTCCCAAAAAAAAAAAACCTCTAGTATTTTAATAATTTTTTTTATAAAGATCGCTCGTACAAGATTATTGAATAAATTGTTCAAACTAAGGTCCTGTTTAATAAAACTGAAAATTAAATTGCTAAATTTTAAGATCTTAATTAGTAGAAGAAATAAAAAATTTAATTTGTTGAATATTAAGTGTTGAAAAATCAATTCTATTAGCTAAAAATTAAGAGTTGAAGTTAACCAAATTGATAGTTGGTGAATCTAATATCTAAAAAATAATTAATTTTTTTATTTTTATCTTTATAATTTTTTAATAATTAATATTTATTATTTAAAAATATAAAACTAAACACATAGTATGATAATCTAAAAAACAAATTATTTGTTAAACACTAATTTTGTTTTGTTTAAAATTTAGAACTTATTAATCAATAATAATAATTTAGAAAAACTATTTTAATTAATAATTTAATTCTTTGTTGAATGTTATATCCAAATGTCCAACATCAGTACATTACACTCTATTAAAAAAAAATCCTAACTTTAGACTTATCACATTAAGTAAGGTTTTTTGAGCTGAAAATCGTAGACTTTTTAATTTTTTAAGTCTTATAAATTTTAGTCATCAAATAAGTTTAATGTAAAAATCACTTAATTTTTCAATTAATTTGGTTAAGCTTGTTATCAAACAACCTTTAAAAGTAAATAACTTAATGAAAGAGGTCTCCTTTTTACCGTACAAGATTGCAAACATGCTTTAAAATATTAAAAATATATATTTTCTTAAATTTCTCACCCAATTTCCCTCCATGCCCTTTTTCTAGCCTCTCCCTATAATATAGGTTCAATAAAATAAAATATAAAAGTAGCGAACAGACAGGCCACGCGCTCCACGGCGGTAAAATGGTATTGAAAATCATTTTCTGAGGCAATTGTTATGTTTCACCATTCTCGCTAAGCAAAGTTCAGAGAAAATGCACCTAAGTGGGTGACACGTACACATAAATTAATTCAATAATATATTAAAAAAATTCTTGAACAGATGGTAGATCGTTATTATAAGTACCTTTAGAAGAAAAGTAATTCAATTACACGCATACCCATGTTTTAAACAATTAATATAAAAATTAAAAATATATGAAGAAATTCATTAATTAGTTGATTGATAGGTTATGGTCAAGTTTCTAATACTTTGTTTCAAAATTAAATATATATATATATTTTTAATCTCTTCTAAAATTAAGATTATATTTTATTTTAAAATTATAAAATTATATAATATTTTTAATTTATTATTATTTTTTATATCAAAACACTATAATTAAGTTATTAATTAATTTTAAAATTATGTTTAAAAATATAAAGTCGTGCTTAAAATTCGAGGAAGCTGCACCTTCCATGATAATTGACAAGTGTTGATTTGGGTGAGAGAATCATGAATCTCGTTCTAAATAGTTTTACCAGTTCTTGGTTTTTGACAATAACACTTATTAATTGTAATATGGTTCCTTACCTAACAAGAAATAAAGGATTAGCTTGATGGTTAAAACTAAACTCATTTAAACTTTAAATCTCAAGTTTAATTCGTGGTTGATATTTTTTCAATCTTGTAGCATTCTATGATTTCCACTTAGGTTCTTGATACAAATAGTTTTATTTATTAACTTTTTTTATTTCACGAGAAATTATTTTTTATTAATAATACTATAAAATAACACAATATATTTATGTTTGTCATCGTAATTTTATTATTCGCAAAACTTCCTCCCCTGTAAGGCTATAACCCACCCACTTTTGTGGTCATCCCACCTATAACCATTTTCCAAGCTTACAAGTCCCAAACCAGTCCTAATTCCCTGCCCTCAATCATCGACTCCATAAGATTACAAGTCCCAAACCAGTCTTAATTCCCTGCCCTCAATCATCGACTCCATAAGAACTTCCGCTAAATAAATGTGTACTACATGAGGAAAAGAGCTACTTTTATCTCTTTCTTTTAAACTATTAGGATTTGGTAAATTAACCAACATGACTAACGCGATTTCGGTGAGCCAATATATGCCATTGCTTCTTGTATAAATACTCGTACCATCTTCAGCAATATATGATGACACAGAGTTAGCTTGCGTTAGTAAAGGCCTAACCATGGAAACACCTCATTCTAATATAGTTGTTCGGGTGCTCATTTTGTCCATGCAAAGACTTGATTATGGTGGTAGCATGTTATAAATATATAGCAGAGTATTTAACCCTACGCCGAACATTCGAACATAATTCTTTCCTATAACAAACTTATTTTCTGGAAGGGGAAAACACAAATTATCTTCATTTTTTTCCTGAAGATTAGAACATTAGTAGTTTAAAACATTTTTTTTCCCCTGAAGATTATAACATTAGTAGCTTAAATCGTTGATATGAGAAGCAAATATTATGACCATTTAACATTGTTGTTCTCGTATTTGATGGAGATTCTAATTCGTCACTTGTTCATGGTTGCCTTACTGGGATTTTGCAGTACGCATTTTATTGTCTTATTACAGGTGAGCTTACTTTCAGTTCCCAGTAATCATAGTCATTATAAGCAGATTGTATGAAGTTCCAAAATTAAAGATGAACCTGAACCTTCATTGGAGGATGAATTTCTTCGTAAAGCTACAAGTGGAGGAGGAGATGTGCAGCTGGACGGAAAATCTAAAAATGATCTACATGCATGTAGATTCTGCTTTGAGCTGTATGAAAAGCCTCCATGAAGGATCTCGAATACAATTTCTGCACAATTATGTAGTAATACTATTTGCTCTGGCTTAGAACTACTAAACATGCAACTAGAATGCATTGCAAGACAATTAACCTTAATGCTGGTTCCCCCAAAGAAAAGGATCCGACAGGCTATGGCATAATAAACAGAGCACAACCCGGGATTATCTATCACAGAAAATTGTAACAAGAAGGAACCAATGGCCAAAGGCCAAAAGTAGTTTGATTTTCAGAAATATTTATTTTAGTATTCCCAGCATCTTACTTCAAAACCAACTCACAAGCACAGCAGCCCGTGAAAAAAGCAACTCTCTAGCAGCCAAGGCAGAAAATAATATTTTGACCAAACACTAGTTCTCATTAAACCAGTACAGCATGACACCAATGTGAAAAAACTACTAGTGGAATAAAAACATATCATAAAAATACTGATTTCATCTGATCGCAAGAATATTGACAAACCTGAACTAACATCAAAAACACCAGCTGCAGATTACAAATATAGACTGCAAGCACAACGTAAATGAAGAAAACATGAGGGGAGCAAAGTAAGGGAACACCAATAATTTACCTATACAACCACACAATTCATTGCCTCTCAAATAAATTCCGACAAAGGGTTAGCTGAACATCAATATCCTCCATTTCTTTCATGCCGATTTTTAGCAGATGGGATAACAGACTAAATCAGAAGCATACCAAATTAATCCACTGCCTTCATCTCTATTTCAAATTATTTTTCATTTCTGTACTTGGGAAACACAGGAGGACAATGGTATGCTAGTTACAACTCTACAATCAACCACATAGGAAAAGATGAAGACCCAAGACGTATGCAGAATTACTCCTTACTGCTTCAATTGGGGTTCTCGTTATTGGGTGCTGCGTGTTAACCCGCCTCGCGCTACAGTCCTGCAAATTACGACTCATTATCTTTTCAATAGTTTCCTAGCAACCATTGTTAGAACAAATGACTTAGCTACTTGCTACTTCAGCAATTCAACATTTCAGTAGCTCGACCAGAACAAGTTACTAAGGGTCCACCAGCCATTAAGAAAGAAAAAGAATGATCTACAGGTCACATAAAAGGTATTTTATCAATAAAACCCTTTAAAACATGATTAAAATTGAGATTCAAATCACTTAGCAAAGAGGCATGATCTACAGAATGATAAAACAACGAACAGCAGCCCAAAAGGAAAAGATCCTGGTCATATTGTTATCATGCTCATATAATTGGTAACATTTTTATATCTTAAAAATCCATATGCAACAAACTATGTGTGTATAAATACTATATATATATGTGTATATATATAGGCATACCTTCCTGGAAGTAGCTGAGAAGTGTTCACAGGACCCTTAGAATTCCCGAAACGTTTGGCCTTATTTTCATGTTCTTTGTCTACAAGCATGGAAGCTACCTCCTTCTCCATGGCAGCTACCTCTCTTCTCATCTTCTTGGCTTCAATCTCCATCGCTTTCGTTAAGGTATCAACTTTCTTTGCTAACATCTGAAAAACAAGAATAAGAACCATAAATTCAACAAAATATATGTGAAGAGACGAGAATAATAATATTAAAGGGAGAAAATGCAACCTCAATAGCATCATCTTTGTCTTTAAGGCTTTGATCCTTCTCATGACCAGCTTTCCTCAAAGCAACCACCTCTTTTTGTAGAAAGTCATACAACAATCCTGGCACAGTATCTTCTTTCTCTGCTACAGTGAAATCAATGGTTTTTTCATCTCGATTTGCTTTCCAGGAACAATCAAGTATCTCATTATCCTTGGTTTCCTCACAAGATTCGCTGAGATTAAAACTTGGCCTACCATTTAAAAGGATTTTACCCCTGTCCAATGAGCGTGTACCACCATCAAATGACTTTGATGTCCCCTTTGCATGCTTCAACATTGCACTAGTGCCAGATGATCTCAGCTGAAATGGCGGTGATCTCCTAGGTAAAAATCCATTTGAGGTCAATTTGGAGATGTTATCAGCTCCGCCAAGTGATTGACGACGTGACGCACCATTGCTTGCACTTCTTCCATCTGATATGTTGCGGCTGCTAGTGTTTGGTGATCTCAGAGTCTCTTCCAGTACTTTTAGACGAAGTTGATATTTTTCCTGAAAGTCGTGAAATAAATTTAGATATGAAAAAGGTCTACACATAAACAGTTCTGACTTCTGAATATTGAATAATAATTATTACTTTTAACTGTGCTTCAGATCTTGCAGCTCGCTCAGTTATAGTGAGCTTGTCCCGAAGTTGTTGCATCTCTCCCTGTGAGAATAGCAAACATTTATAGCAGACAGAAAAAGTAACTTGTTATTCAAAAATTATAAAGTAGAAGTGAACAAAGTTATCATGCCTGCAGGAATCTTCTTTCTTCAAGCCATTGTTTTACAGGCATCACTTTGTCATTAGCATCTTTCCATTCATTAGCTACAACTACTGCCACCCTGTTTGCAGTTACTTTCGCACGAGCCAACTCTCTGTCAAGAGTTTTTCTTTCCTCCTGTGAAATTAAGAACCAAATTTTAGAGTTGAGAATCAGTTACACAGACAGTGCATTGGTGAAGAATGTGTTTAGGCAAAGTCGATACATTCATCTCTTGAACTTTTCGTTGATAATCCCTCACAGCATTTGCAGCAGCACCACCCGCAAGAACAGCTTCTTCAAGCTCACGGACAGTCTGTGTGAGCTTTTCAACTTCAGCAACTTTCTGGCGGTGCATTTTATCCAAAATTTTATTTTCTTCCTAATATGCACAAGAAGCAAATAAAAATCCGTATTCAAAAATTTCAGATCACGTAACCATTATAGAAGAAACTTTGGCAGTCTTCAGAAGAGAAAGAGCATCACAGCCACAATACCTGGCAAATTTCTATCTGCTTCATTAATTCTTGGTTCTTATTTTGAAGATCATCCACCATAGAAGCTTTTGCCAATGCAACTTGCACAGTCCTCTCAGCTTCAAGTAAAGCAGCCTCTTTGGATTTGGTGAGGCGATCCAATGCTTTGTTGTCATCCTGGAGCTTTGCAATCTGGAAAGCACAATGGTCATAAAATCAATTTGTTTTGCCTACTCTACCATCTGCATAAGACTACACTATATTCTGTTTTCTGTAACGTAATAACCATTAGATGTTTAGAGCTCATGTATACCTCCTGACGAGCAAGCTTGAGCTCCGCTTCCAAGGGTGCAAGAATGGCTTCGATTGGGGGCATATCATCATCTTTTTGAGCGGCGTGAACCCTTCGAAGAGTGGCTTCTGCTGCAAATTGAGCAGCCATGGAGGCCTTCTTCTCATCATTGATTTTCTTAATCTCAAGATTCTGCCAAGAAAGAGGTATCTCACTATATTTAGATTTTGTGACTGGAGAACGAAAAATTAATTTCATGGTAGGTGAGCTTCAGTCAATACTTTGCTTTCAAGAAGAGATTCCGTTAACTTGAGCTTCTCATCCACCTTCTCCAATTCTTCAGTTAGCTATGTTACAAATGAAAGTAAGAAAAATCATGTAAGCTTTAATTTGAATATCATACAACTCAAAATAAGGATTGAGAAGGGGAACAGACAATGGCACAACTTCTTTTTTATTAGGCAAAGGTAAAATATACAGACAAAAAATTGCTTAGGTATATAACCCATAAATATCCCATAATCAGAAATTTACCGCGACTAAAACTATATTACAATTTTGCAAATTCAAGGTATATATCTTCTTAAAATGTGCTAATGCGATTTCAAAATCTTCTTATCCACGTTGCATCATTTAAATACGAGTAATGCTATATATGCCGACAGGCTGGACACAGCTTGGGCCAAGTAGAGACCGTGGCAAATACGTTATGTAAATCAACTTCCGGGATAACATTTGGCATCTACTTGAGGGCCAAAAAAAGTCAGCACACTAATCATTTCAGTTTAAATATTAATAACTAATGATAGAAATATGCCAAAAAAATATTAGATTTATCCGATCCATAACATGTTTGTCATCAAAATTACGTCAATTAGGATTCTAGGACACAAGTAGCATACAGCCATACAGTAATCAAGTTAAGGAACCCTGTAACCAACAGTTTCTAAATCATTTAACTATATAGACCCAAGTTTTATAGTAAAATGAGGATGCGGCATCGAGAAGAATGTTCGTGATAAAATAAAGAAACATAAAAGAAAAACTAGTCCTTGTCATTGAAAGACAGGTGGAAAAATAGCTAGATATTAGCCCTCACAAATCAAAACACTAACAAACATATAGAAGAAAGATAGAAGCTAGTAATCAACAGAGAATATCTAGAGAAAGTCACAGATTTCATATGAAAATCCACAGTATAGACAACCGCTGATTAATTGGAATGAGTTACTTGAAGAGAGCCCCAAAACAGAGTCATCTACATATAAAATATAATTGGAGTCCTAGCCCCCGAAGGAAAAAAAGACTAGTATACTACTGTAAATATACAAAGGCCTTCTACATGCCAAATATTAATAGCTAAATTGATGTCAAAAGATTCACAGCTTGTGATTGCATAGCAGCTAACTAAGATCAAATTTCGAAACTAAAATGAGCCTAAGCTGCTCGGTTCCATCTTTTATTTAAATAGTGCATGAATCCCAATTGTCAAGAGTACTCCTGATACTAGTATTAACTGCAACAAGATAAAGGGTGAAACAGGAAACAAAAATGAAACATATTTGAAATTAATAATTTGATAAAGTGAACTTTTGATATTAAAATTTAAAACTTTTAAAAAAGATGTTCATTTTAAAGCAATGTAATTTATGTTCTAAAGTTCATGGGAGAACAACAATAAAAATCCAATACGCTGTGATTAAACATGTAATAATAACACATTAGCTTGAGACACCAGATTCCAGAATTCAGTTTCAACATTTTTTATTAAAAAAAACAATAAAACAAACAAAACAAAAAAAGGAAAACCTCTTCAACAGCTTTTTCACGAAGGCGTTCAGAGAACTTGAGCGCCTTGATCTCCGCTTGCGCTTCACCCAATTCCCTATCCTTATCTACAAAAAAAACGACGCCGTAGGTAACAATAATCAAATCAAAACAAAGAACAAAAAATCTCAACGGATCAGCATACATCCCTCACCTCTTACTTCATTCTCCAACCGATTGAGCTCCACTTTCACCGGATCCGACCCGTGCATCAAATTTAAGAAGTCATCCGCGTCCAAACTCGGTGGCCTAAACGGAGCTCGCCTCCTCGAATTGCTCCTTCCTTCTCTGAAAGATGCCGACACCGTCAATAGCGTCGGCGTCGCCCCACTGGCCAGCAGCCTTGCATTGCCGCCATTATCACAGGCACACAGCTCTGCAGACACCGACAGTCCACCTTCGTCGCCGGAAACGTCCGCCATGTCGGATCTAGGCACTTTATCTCACATCAAAATACTGAAAACCTCCCCCTTAACACAATCTCTAGGGCTCCAACTTAAATAGAAATACAGATAGAGAGAGAGATGAATTCACTTGGAAGATTCAAAATGCTTAGTTTGTTTCTCTCTCTATAATGCTTTTAAATCTGCATCGTCGTCGTCGTGCCGTGTCGCTAAGATTTTGGGTTCCTCTCTCTAGAAATGTGGGTTTACACAGGAGAGAGAAAGAGGGGGAGTGTGATTTATGAGTAATAAAATAATACTATTGTGTTATCAGGGGAAGCTTTGCCGTTTAGCAGACAAGACAGTACACTACTGTGCTGTGTGAGGGGGAGGAGTGTATTACTAGTACAATTAGTAAATTATTAGGACTCCTCCTTTTCGTTAATTAGGATTTAGGAGTGTTTAGTTTGTTATGCACCGTATGCGCACTGCGCATACTTAAAGGAAGGCCACCGCGTTGCGTATTGCGCACACTCTAGTGAAAGGGAAAGTGTTCTCATAAAAAAACAAAAAAAAAAAGGTTAATTATAAAAGTATCCATCAAAATATTTTATTTCTATTTTTAAAGTATCAACTTTTTAAATTATATTTGTTAAAGTTTAAATTTTTTATAAAATTATTTTTTTAACATATTAATAAACATACTGGTCAAAATCTTTCACATATATGTTTGAATTCATTGATAATTATATTGTTTATATTTTATATTACATGTATATATTGTCGCATTTATATATTTAGAATAATTTAAATGTGTATTCAGTTATATAAATTTTGTGTATTGACTTATAATTTTACCAATATATTTAAAGTCTTATTAAATAATTTAAATTTAAAAAAATAAATATTTTGTGTTGCATCTGTACGCAAGTTACTGCGTGGTTTATATTTTATGAAGGTTTGAAGAAATAAAGGTAACTTCATCTTTTAAAGTATACATTTTTTTAGGGGAGGTTTAAGATGATTTGGAGCCTAAAGCCATATTTCTAAATAAAGTCTTTTATGTTTTGTACGTTCTCTATTAAATTTTATGGTCAAATTGACCATTTTTTAAATTAATATAGTTTACTAATATTTAATATATATGCAAAAAACCTATAAACATTATAAATTATATAAATTTTAGTAATAATCTCAATGTTTACTTTTTTTAAAATCTAAATATATATATTTAATTGTTAATTTTTAAAATGGTCAATTTAACTATAAAAGTCAATTGAGAACTTTTATTTTGAATCGGAGGGAGTATTAATATTTTGTATTTAAATGAGATTTTTTTTATACTATTAATTTTTTTAGGTATTTAATATTTGGATTAGATTATAGACTCTAAAGAATTGGTTGAACTTATATTTTTATAAAAAAAAATTTACATAAATTATTTATAGTGTTTAAAAATTTAAGTTGTTTTTTAAAAATAGAGCCTAAGGCCCGTGCTTTATTTTTTATACTACAGGGTCGGCCTTACCTTTCTCTAATATGATATCTCTCATGCTATATATATATATATATATAGATATATAGATATATAAAAGAGTACTTAAAACACCCAAGTTGAACATTAGAACATAGTATTATTTATTCTTTCCTCTAATAATCTTGTTTTCGAGAGTTAAGGGAAAGAAAATGCAGATATCTTAATTTTTATTTTTTCCCTCTAGATCATGACAGACATTCTTCGTAGCTTAAAGCGTTGACGATGATCAGAATTTAGCAGCAAATATTACGTCGTCGATTAACATTGTTGTAATATTGTCTGTACGTAGTTCTCTTATATATTGTTTGTAATTCTCGAAAGAGATTTTAATTCTTCTATTGAACGTACGTACGTGCATGGTTGCCTAGCTAATTGTTGGGATTTGCAGTTCGCATTTTACTGTCTTATCACAGGTGTGCCTCAGTGTAATACCCCAAAAAATAATAGTAACAATACTTGGGATGGGATTTTGAGAATATTTTATACATAGTAAAAATACGTGGTTATTAATTGTGTGTGCAAGTTATACATTTGGCCTTGCTTCATTTCTTCCACAAGAAGCTTTTTTAATACGTTCGTGTTAGCTCTTTGAATTTGTTTGAAATTTGAAATGAAGATGACGACGACAAACTACTAAATACTCCCTCCATTTTAAATTGTAGGACGATTATTATTATTATTATTAATTTTTAAAAATTAATTTAAGATATTAAAATAGATATAATATATTAAAAGTTATGAAATATTAAATTTTATAATAATAGAGTAATACCTTTAAAATAATTTATAATATGTTAATTTTTAGTTTTAAAATATCTCAAATTAAATCCAAAAGTCAATAATAATTTATAGTATTTTGGAACAAAAGCAGTACGTAACTAGAATGCATTACAAGACAATGTTTGTGAGTTTCGAGAGACTAGGTAGAAACAAAAGAAAAGAACGTAAAGATTACGAGAGAAGAGAGAGGGACAGAACGAACAGAACCAATGGCGAAAGTCCAAAAGTGGTTTAATTCTCAGAACTCTCTTCCCTGCGCATCTCACTTCAAAACCAACTCACAAGCACGTGCTGCGTCCTCAGAAGAGCAAAGCAGAAAATAATATTTTGACCAAAAACTAGTTCTCATTGACCCATAAGACCACCGATATGAGAAAAAACTACTAGATGAATAAAAACAAATCCATGTAAATACTGATTTTTATCTCATCACAAGAATATTGACAAACCTGAATTAACATCAAAAACACTAGCTGCAGATTACAAATATAGACTGCAACCACAAACGTAAATAAAGAAAACCATAATTTACCTATACAACCACAATTCATTGCCACTCAAATAAATTCCGACAAAGGGTTAGCTGAACATCAACATCCTCCATTTCTTTCTTGTCGATTTTTAGCAGAGGGGATAACGGACCAAGTCAGAAGCATACCATGCCTTCATCTCCGTTTCAAATTAGTTTTCATTTCTTCAGCACTTGGGAAACAAAGGATGACAATACAATGGCATGCTAGTTACAACTCTATAATCAACCGCGTAAGGGTAGAAATTGGAAAAGATGAAGAAAAAAATTACCCAAGATGAGGCCCATGCAGAATTTTACTCCTTATTGCTGCAATTGGGTTCTCGTTATTGGCTGCTGCGTGTTAACCCGCCTCGTGCTACAGTCCTGCAAATATATAATGACTCGTTATCTTTTCAATACTTTCCAAATAATCATTTTTAGAACAAATGAGTTAGCTACTTGTTCTTCAGCCATTCTACATTTCAGTAGCTTGACTTACAAACTCTGGAGTCGGGATTATAACGAACAGGAGAAAAGAAAAGAGCATAGGGTAATGGAGAGGATAACTTGGCATGACGAGAAAAACAAAAAGCAGTCTTGGTCTCTAGTTACACTATCACACCAGTATAACAAGTTAACAATCACTGAACCAAGACTGAAGTTGCCTCAGCAGTCGGCACACACAAAAAAAAGTTCTCAAGGAGGGAGATAAAAAGGAACCACAGGACCAAGGGGGGGAGGTCACCCATAATAAATGGGACGAAATTGAACTTCTCCAACTCAAACTCCAAAAACAACTACAAACTATATTCAAGAATGAGAATAAATTCACCAAATTTCTTTTGTAGGGAAAAAAAGAAGAAATTTATCAAAAAATAGAGATCAGGTTACAAATGGTCCACCTGCCGTTGAGAAAGAAAAAGAAAAAAAGAACCAACAAACATGAAATCAAATAACAGCATTGAGGTTATGCTATGTACAAGAAAAATAGTTGTCATGTAAAAAGTATTTGATCAATAAAACCCTAGAAAACATGTTTCAGATTGAGATTCAACTCGCTTAGCAAAGAGACATGATCTACAGAATGATAATCAACGAACAGCAGCCTTCAAACAAATAAAAAGGAAAAGATCCAAGTCATATCGTTATCACAAACATATAACTGGTACCATTTTTGTACCTTTAAAATCTATACACAGCAAACTCTGTGTGTGTGCGCGCTTGTGTGTGTGTGTGTGTGCGCGCCCTTTTACAAGTAAAAGGAGAAATACCTTCCTGGAAGCAGCTGAGAACTGTTCACAGGACCCTTAGAATTTCCGAAACGTTTGGCCCTATTTTCATGTTCTTTGTCCACACGCATGGAAGCTACCTCCTTCTCCATGGCAGCTACCTCTCTTCTCATCTTCTTGGCTTCAACCTCCATCGCTTTCGTTAAGGTATCAACTTTCTTTGCTAACATCTGAAAAACAAGAATAAGGACAATAAATTCAACAAAATATTATGTGAGGAGAAGAGGAATCAAAATATTAAAGGGAAAAAATGCAACCTCAATAGCATCATCTTTGTCGTTAAGGCTTTGATCCTTCTCATGGCCAGCTTTCCTCAAAGCAACAACCTCTTTTTGTAGCAAGTCATACAACAATCCTGGCACGGTATCTTCTTTCTCTGCTACTGTGAATTCATTGGTTTTTTCATCTGGATTTGCTTTCCAGGTACTATCAACTGTCTCATTGTCCTTGATTTCCTGACAAGATTCGCTGAGACTAAAACTTGGACTACCATTCAAAAGGATTTTACCCCTGTCCAATGAGCGGGTACCACCATCAAATGACTTTGATGTCCCTTTTGCATGCTTCAACATTGTACTAGTGCCAGATGATCTCAGCTGAAATGATGGTGATCTCCTAGGTAAAAATCCATTTGAGGTCAATTTGGAGATGTTATCAGCTCCGCCAAGTGATTGACGACGTGATGCACCATTGCTTGCACTTCTTCCATCTGATATGTTGCGGCTGCTAGTGTTTGGTGATCTCAGAGTCTCTTCCAGAACTTTTAGACGCAATTGATATTTTTCCTGAAATTCATGAAAGAAATTTAGATTCCAGAAAGGTCTACAAATAAACAGTTCTGAGTAATAATAAATTCAAACCAAATTATTACTTTTAACTGTGCTTCAGATCTTGCAGCTCGCTCAGTTATAGTGAGCTTGTCCCGTAGTTGCTGCATCTCTCCCTGTGAGAAGAGCAAACTTTTGAAGCAGACAGAAAAAGTAACTTGGTATTCAAAGGTTGTAAATTAGAATTGAACAAAGCTATCATGCCTGCAGGAATCTTCTTTCTTCAAGCCATTGTTTTACAGGCATCACTTTGTCATTAGCATCTTTCCATTCATTAGCTACAACTACTGCGACCCTGTTTGCAGTTACTTTCGCACGAGCCAACTCTCTGTCAAGAGTTTTTCTTTCCTCCTGTGAGATTAAGAACCAAATTTTAGTGTTGAGGATCAGTAACACAGACAATGCATTATTGCAGAATGTGTTTAGGCAATGTCAACAGTTATTTATATTTATATATTACATTCATCTCTTGAACTTTTCGTTGATAATCCCTCACAGCATTTGCAGCAGCACCACCCGCAAGAACAGCTTCTTCAAGCTCACGTACAGTCTGGGTGAGCTTTTCAACTTCAGCAACTTTTTGGCGGTGCATTTTATCCAAAATTTTATTTTCTTCCTAATACACAAAACAAGCAAACGAAAACCCGCATTCAAAAATTTCAGATCACACGACCAATATAGAAGAAACTTTGGCGGTCTTCAGAAGAGAGAGAAACACAGCCACAATACCTGGCAAATTTCTATCTGCTTCATTAATTCTTGGTTCTTATTTTGAAGATCATCCACCATAGAAGCCTTCGCCAATGCAACTTGCACAGTCCTCTCAGCCTCAAGTAAAGCAGCCTCTTTTGATTTGGTGAGGCGATCCAAAGCTTTATTGTCATCCTGGAGCTTTGCAATCTGGAAAGCACAATGGTAACAAAATCAATTTGTGATGCCTACTCTACTATCTGCATAAGACTACTCTATATTCTGTTTTCTGTAACCTGATAAACATTAGATGTTTAGAGATGACAAAAGATATACCTCCTGACGAGCAATCTTGAGCTCTGCTTCCAAGGGTGCAAGGATGGCTTCAATTGGGGGCATATCATCATCTTTCTGAGCAGCATGAACCCTTCGAAGAGTGGCTTCTGCTGCAAACTGAGCAGCCATGGAGGCCTTCTTCTCATCATTGATTTTCTTTATTTCAAGATTCTGCCAAGAAAGAGGTATCTCACTATGTTTAGATTTTGTGACTAGAGAACAAAAAATTAATTTTATGGTAGGTGAGCTTCAATCAATACTTTGCTTTCAAGAAGAGATTCAGTTAACTTGAGCTTCTCATCCACCTTCTCCAATTCTTCAGTTAGCTATGTTACAAAGGAAAGAAAGAAAAATCATATAAGCTTTAATTCAAATATCATAAAACTCAAAACAACATTTGGGAAGGAAAACAAGCAATGGCACAACTTCTTTTTTTATTGATTAGGCAAAGGCAAAATATAAAAACAAAAACTTGCTTAGGTATATACCACCCATGAAAATCCCAAATCAGAAATTTACTGCGACTAAACCTAGATTTTTCAGTTTTTGTTAATTCAAGGTACGTCTTCAAATGTGCTAATGAAATTCCAAAATCTTCTTCCCAGCATTGCATCATTTAAATATGAGTACTGCTATATATGCCGGCAGGCTAAACACAGCTTTTGCACTACGTGGGTAAATCAACTTAGAGAGTAACATTCAGCTTCTAATTAAGTCCCAAAAAAAAGTCAGCGCACTAATCATTTCCATTTTTAAATATTAATAACAAATGATAGAAACATGGAAAAACAAATATTAGAGTAATCTGATCCATAACATGTTTGTCATCAAATTTACAACGTCCATTAGGATTCAAGGACACAAGAAGCATACAGCCATACAATAATAAAGTTCATGAAGCCTGTAACAGACTGTTTCTGAAGCATTTACCTATACATACAAGATTTCCAATAGAAAGACTGGTATCAATCAAAAACCTCAGGCAAATAGGAGCAAAGAATTGAAAAACCATATTACACGGGTCCAGATCATACCATCCATTATCAATAGCCAATTTTAGTGAGAATGATTCAAATCCCATTATTGCTTCATTTATTTTCCAACTTTTTTTATAAGCCTCATTACTGCTTCATTAACAAATTTCGATGAAACAAAATCAACAGTCTATCTTCAAATATATGCCCCCAGAATCAAGTCACAGAGTTTGTGATAAAATAAAGAAATAAAAAGAAAAACTAGTCCTTGTCCTTTACATTGAAAGACAGATGAACCACTAGCTATATGTTAGCTCTCGCAAATCAAAACAGAAACCAAACAACCAAATAGAAGAAAGATAAAAGCTAGGAATCAACAAAGAATATCTAGAGAAAAGTAACAGATTTCATTTCATATGAAAATTTAGAGTATAAGTTGATTAATTGGAATGAGTTATTTAAGAGAGCATCAAAACAGATACAATTACATATACCCTATAATATATAGAGGACTTCTACACCCAAATATTAATAGCTAAATTGATGTCGAAAAATTCACAGCTTGTGGTGGCATAGAAGCTAACTAAGATCAAAGTTTGTAAATGAACAGGACCTAAGCTGCTCAATTCCACCTTTTATTTAAATAGGGCATGAATCCCAATTGTCAAAGTACTCCTGACACTATAATTAACTGCAACAAAACAAAGGGTGAAACAGGAAACAACACTGCAACAAAGTTGAATTCAATAATTTGATAGAGCGAAATTTGGTATTAAGATTATATTTATTTTTTTTAAATCAAGAAGAAGAATAAGAAGAAGAAGTTCATTTTAAAGCAATGTAATTTATGTTCTTAGTTCGTGGGAGAACACCAATAAAAATACAATCTCTACAGTTTCAAAACGCTTTGATAAACATGTAATAAAAACACATTAGCTTGAAAACCTCTTCAACGGCTTTTTCACGAAGGCGTTCCGACAACTTAAGCGCCTTGATCTCCGCTTGCGCTTCGCCCAATTCTCTATCCTTATCTGCAAAGAAAACGACGCCGTAGGTAACAATTAATCAAATCAAAATCAAAACAAAGCACCAAATATCCCAACGGATCAGCACTCATCCCTCACCTCTGACTTCATTCTCCAGCCGATTGAGCTCCACTTTCACTGGATCCGACCCGTGCATCAAATTTAAGAAGTCATCCGCGTCCAAACTCGGTGGCCTCAACGGAGCTCGCCTCCTCGAATTGCTCCTTCCTTCTCTGAAAGATGCCGACACCGTCAATGGCGTCGGCGAGGTCTCACTCACCAGCAGCCGTGCATTGCCGCCATGATCACCGGCACACAGCTCTGGAGCGACCGACAGTCCACCTTCGTCGCCGGAAACATCCGCCATCTCGGATCTGAACGCTTTATGTCACATCAAAATAGTTACAACCTCCTCGTAACGCAATCTCTAGGGCTGAGATGAATTCACTTGGAAGATTCAAAATGCTTGTTTCTCTCTCTATAATGCTTTTTAAATCTGAATCGTCGTCGTGTCGCTAAGATTTTTGATTTCTCTCTCTAAAAATGTGAGTTTACAGAGAGAGAAAAAGGGAGTGTGATTTATGAGTAATAAAATATTGTTAGCAGGGAAGTTTTACTGTTAACCAGACGGCATGACACTTCTGTTTGAGGGAGAGGTGTGTATTAGTTTTACTAGTGCAAATGTCTAAATTAGGACTCCTCCTTTTCGTTAATTAGGAGTGGTTAGGTTGTTATGCGCCGTGTGCGCACAGCGCACACTTGATAAAGTAAAAGGTCAAGCCAATGCACGCATCGCGTGTAAACGCGAATATTTTAAGGGTGCATGACTGCATGGTTCCATTTCTTGTGATTTGAATTAAATTGTATAGTATAATTAATATTATAAAATAATTATAATTATAATTAATCAAATTGTTTAATTATTAACAGTTTTGATCAATATTTTACGATTATAATTTTTTTTAATTAATATAGTATTCAAAAAATAAAAGAAATAAATATGCAAATTAATAAATAAAAAAATTTAAAGTGCAAATCATAATTATTACCCATTATTAATATTGTTAAATATGTTTCTATGAAATTATTAGAACTTAAAAACAATATTATGTTATAAAAAAAAACTCTAAATACTCCTTACAAGATTGATATATATATATATGTATTGTGTGAACAAATAAAAAATTTATATATATATAAATAAACAACTAAAAAAATAATAACGCGAAAATAAATTCATTCGTGGATACACTTTCTATTATTAAGTTATTGATTATATACTAGAGTTTTATCATACGTGTGTGTGTGATCGTGCACGTGCATGTGTATATTAGTTCGGTTCAGTTAATTTAATATAATTTTCATTAATAATCGTTGTTATAATTAAATGTGCGATTTAATTTTTTTTGTTTTAATTTATTGAATTTTTTATTGGTTTCAATTTTTTACGCTTTGCAAATTTTTCCCCCATTTTCGGTTTCTGGGCTTTTTTTACCCACCCGTACGTTTGAGACAACCTAATCCTTAATTAACATTTGCTTGGGTAATTTCTAATTAGTTTTAGAAAACTAGTTAACTTGCTTTTCAAATTTAGTAAAATCACAAGTGCTCCTACAGTTGGTTGGTCAGTGGCTCAGTGCACGAGTATATCATAAAGATGCCCAATAAAATTTTAAATGACAGCTTCAGCCCCGTATATTCTTTCATATTTACATTTTAAATAGAAAAAATAAAATAAAATATTCTCTCTATTTTAAAATATAAATTTATTATTGATTTTTTAAAATTAACTTAAGATTACAATTGTAAATAATCTAAAAAATATTATTCGCTATAAAAATTTTAGTTTCATAATTGTTAATTAATTATTTTAAGTTTAAGTTTAAAAATATCTCAAATTAATTTTTAAAAATTAATAGTAATAATACAATTTAGAACGTAGAAATTACCGACTCTGTTACACATTATATTGAATTCACGTGTATTATTTCGCCAGACAAGGATTAGAATTCTATTGTCCATGGTTTCGTTGCCACCTTTAGCGGTCTAAAATTGAATTCGGTGATCGAGTAATTGCTCGTGGAGCGGATAGGTTATAGCTGCAGCCAAACAGCTCCAGAAGTATGGGAAGAAAAGTGGAGAGAGAGAGAAGAATAAAAAGGGAACAATTAAGCTTGGCCTTCAGGCAATGTTGCTATCCCTCGAAGAATCCATATAACTGACACCAGACATGCATCCATTATCTATCTATCGCGTATGTGATGGTGAGTGATAGAGAGGGTTGTGTATTTATTACTCTATGGTTTAAAAAATATAGCTTTTTCACCAAAGGAGTTACCCCCTTTCTTTTATATATTTTAATGTTATAAAGTGATATGATATTTAAAATTTGTTAATTGTTATTATTATTTTTAAGATTACATAATTATTACTTATTAGAATATTTTAATAAAATTATTTATTTTAATATAATATTATTAATTATGAGTTATAATGTTCACGGGAGTTATAAAAGAGTTGAGTGATTTTATTTGTATTAAACATCATGAGTTACATTTCTAATATTTACTCCACATCATAGTGCTTTACCATTGGTTTACAAAAGACTTGCAACAACTTTGTTAATAAGCTTAGAGCTTATATATATATATATGTGTGTGTAGTCAGATTCATGGTGCCATGATAAATGTCTTGTTTCCATGCAAGTAAATTATCTTTTTACATAGACTTATATTTGAGCGAAGCCGGAGTGAGAGAAATGTGTTGGTAAATATATATATAAAAGAAGAAGATATACATATACGATAAATATGTAAATATAGTGTTGTCATATGTAACTTAAGCAAATAACGGTGTGTTGTTTATGTAGTTTCGGACTTTTTGAGTTGCGTAGATTTCTTTGAGAGTAACAACGTACAAGTTAAATTATTGTATCTTGGAAGTGATATGTCAATAACTTGCTACATGCACCGAATTGAGCGTTGACCTCTCCTCGATAACGTAAATCACCTTTAAGAAAATATTTTTTCGTGAATCAGTTCAGCTTCACGATATTTTAACTACTTCACTTCTATCATTCCATATTATTCCAACACAAAGGGTTTATTTAAAACATAAAATTATCTTTAAAAATGCCTATTTTAAATTGCATATTTAATTTTGAAATTGAAACAGTGTTTTTTTTATTAATATTAGTGTAAAATGATAAAATATTTTAAAATTTGATATTATAATTTCATTAGTATTTAACTATTACTAAATTTAGAATTCATTATTTTTTCTTTTGCTTAAAAATATGCAGACTTAATATTATAAATGATATATATATATATATATATATATATATATATATATATATATATATAAAGACTTTTTTGTAAAATAAATGGAATATTTAGAAGAAGAAAGGATTAAAGGTTCGTGTTCAAGTGGAGTGATTTGAACGTTGACGTAGACATACATATATGTTCCCCCAACAACCTCAATTGCATATATTTCCTTTTTTTATTGTTTTTTTCTAAGCTAAAATATATTCGACATTCAAAATCTCTCATCTCTCCTATTAATAATATACACCAGTCATTAAGGGTGTACACAAAATTAAAAATAATTAAAAAATTAATTACAACAAATTGAATCGTTAATAAATTAAACTAAAAATCATAAAATTGAAAAATTGAAACTTGTAAAACTAAAAACTGAAACTAAATCGGTCAGTTTATTCAAAAATCGAAATCGACCTAACGCCTTAATATTATAATATAATTTATATATTTTTTTAATAATTATTTATTTTATATAATTATATATTTATTATATGCCTTTTTTGTGATGGATATGCAGAACGAAAGGAATATATATTAGCAGTTGTTTACCCAATTATCTGTTATCTAACAATACATTACTTTAAAATTTGGTAACATACCAACTCTATCTTTTATCTTTAAGTTTTAATAACATACTAAACCGATTAAATCGATAACCGATTTCGGAGTAAAAATTTAAACAGTTTTGATTTTTATTTTTTTATAACTAACTTAAATTATTTGGTTATTTTTTTACCTACCAAACGAATTGTTGTGCACCCCTACCAGTCACTCCATAGACACCTACCTCCAGAGTCATGTTCTAAGGCACTTATATTGGAGAGATTATTGCATGTTTTTTTGGTAAGTGAACAATGTATTTTCCTCTCTCATATATCTGTGGGAATCGCATCCGATGAAAATCACATGTAGACATCAAAAATATATAAGAATGAAGAGACTTGCTGCAAAAATATAGAATAATATTTTCTTATATTGACACCACAACTAATTTCTCAATCTATCTATCTAATTCTTTAAGACTAAAATTCAAAAAATCTCGAATAATTTATTTAAATTTTTAAGTAATTATATATAATTTAAAAATTATTGATTCCCCATTTGTATATAATTTATCTTTAAATATAAAATTATCTAATTTCTATTTATTTTAACGACAAGTGTACTTCACTTGCCAAAAAACTAATAAAATTTTGCTTAATAATAATAATATATGTTTAAATGACAGTAACACCCTCAAATCTCCATCAAATTTAATAAAGCATACCCTCATTGACCCATGACCAAAATGTTGCTAACAATTCAGTGTCCCAATTTTAGACTCCTTAAAAATCAACCAAAAAGATGGCCAAACGGCCCAACCCATTCAATATCACCATCACCACCATCAACTCCCTAATCTCTAACTACCACGTTTGTCATCAACTTCCCCCCAGATCACCATCACCAACGACTAAGACCTACCAACAGCACCACCGTTTACACCATTCTGAGCCCCCGCACCCAAAAGACCCCCACCACTGTCCCAACCCCTAACCAACATCACCCATCTAAACCTCCTTTTCAATCAAAATTTACCAGAGATTCTTTCTTACAGAGAAGCCAATTAGCCCACGACCCAAGCAAATTAGCCAGTCACTTCTTTTCCAAACAATCTTATAGAGAAGCAAATTAGCCTGTCACTTCTTTTCCAAACTATCTTATAGAGAAGCAAATTAGCCAACAAAAGCAAAAGCCGCACAAACCAAAGAGTAATTAGGGCTTTGTATTAAGAAATCTGCTCAACATCATTTATCAAAATTATCGGTGTTAGACCAAAGTATAATATTTGAAAACAAATCACAGATAAAAAATTTGGGCTCTGGATAGGGGTGCAGTGAGTCTACCAAGAGAAATTGTGGATTTTGTTTTTAATGCTACTTACGATTTGTATAAATTAGACATGCACAGTAGGTCGGATTGGTCCGGCCTGGTCTGGGTCTTTGGCCGTTGACCAGGTCAAATCAGGCTTTGACTTTTGGGCCTGTAGGCCGGGCTTCTCGATCAAAATCTGACTTTTTGAGGTCTGTAGGTCAAGTCGGGTCAGGTTTTTGGTCAGGTCAGGCCTTAGGCCGGGACAGGCCGCCTAAAAATGTAATCAACTAATTTTTAATGTGAAATATAAATATTAAATAAACTAACTACTATATTAATTAAATGTATTGACAAAAAATTTAAAATGAGTAATTAATCAATAATAAATAATGAGTTGGTTACAAATATTTTGCTTGAAAATATTTTAAAAATGTCTTCAAAATTCAAATTTTCAAAAAATGTATCTTCCTATCTTCAAAAAATATCTCTTCGTTATATCTTCAAAAAACATATCTTCAATCTTAAAAAAAAACATATATCTTCAATATTCATGGATGTGCAATTTCGTTAGTTTTTACTCCAATTTCAAGATCTTCTGAGCTATCTTGATTGTCTATTACATCTTGTATCCTTCTTTGTGCGGCAAGATAATCTCTATAACAAATACATATCTCCAACGATTTTGGGTTAAGTCTACTTCTCTTTTCATCCAATACCCTGTCAGATAAAGAAAAATATTGATGAATTTATTTATCTAAATTTTTAAAAAAATTAATCTTGAAAATCTGAGTAGTATATTTTTAGATAATTTATAATTATATTGAATTAATTTTAAATTTAAATATATTTTAAAATTAATTTTAGAATACCCAAATTAATTAATTATATTTTGAAACTGAAAAAGTTGTACAACATTAACCGGATTTGTCAATCAATTGTGATTAGTACAATAAACAGAAAAGTCAAACAAAGTTTTTCAAAATTTATTATCTCCCTACAATGAACCATTTATTCCTTTTATCCGTCTTTTTGCTGCTTATATATATCAAGTTATAGTCTATAGTTAAATCGAATTAGCTAGGCTGGGTTGGGCCGGTCCTCTGCGTAGGCTGGGTTGGGCTTTTTTGTAGGCCGGATTTTTACGTCAAAATAGCAGCCTGTTCAAAAACTGTAGGCCGGACCTGCTCCGTCCGGACTTTTACCAGATTGGACTTTTACCAAGTTGGACTTTTACCAAGTTGAGATTTGATCAGACCGGTCTGTAGGCCGTAAACTTTTTGTGCATCCCATATAATTGAGCCATTGGGACTTACAATAGACGACGTAGTTTAAGGATATGAAAAAGTGAAACTCGTTTTAAATGGAAAGGAAATACTATGTTATGTTACATGATCAAAACATTATTAATATGAATTGTAAATTTATTAAAGCTTCATACGAATTCGGTGTGAATTTATTTGTTTATCATGTGAAAAACTGATAATTCCTAGTAAATAGGTCATACGTACACTCAAATTAGAGAATTTTTATAAAAATATTAATTTCTTAATATAAATATTTACATCTACACATAAGAAAAATGAGAGAAAATCATGGTCAAAATCATCATTTATAAACATCTTTTTCAGATTAAAAAGTGTCATATTTTTCAAATTTTACCTTTTGTTTGATTAAACTTAATTAGATTTCAATTGACCTTAGTATTGTTACTGATTGAAATTATAATTTCTTAAAAAAATAGGCCGAAACGGATGAGTTTTGTCAGAAAATATTTATTGCAATAATAAATAAAAATAGTTAACAATTAATTTATAATTAAAATTTAAACACGCTCACAATACCTTATTTTGACACGTTTATCATGAGTTTGATAGTATCACTCGAGTTAAAAACTTTCAATAAAATTTACAATTTTCGATGACACTGCACACATATAAACAAAATTAAATTATTATTATTTACTTTTCTTTTCTTTTTGAAATTGAAGAAACATTTGTTTTTATTTAGTTAAAACAAATTAATTATTAAACAACCTCAAGGTCCATAACCATAATACAGACAGACAGATCACGTACAGACAGAGCTGTTTCGTAACAAGTAAAAAGAAATTGGGTGTGACAATAATAAACATGTGCACATTATTATTATTATGGTAGCATAGTTTTGCCTTCACTTAATTACTAATTTTGTACAATTATCAATACTTTACAAAAGATCAATCATAAGTGCAATTGAAACATGCACATATTATCACCAACAAACCCTATTAACTTTAGTCAATTTTTTCAAAAAAATCAATCAAAAAATATATTAACTTTGTTTTTGTTTTCAATTAAACCAATGAAATCTTAAAAAATATAACAACAATAACTGAAATTTGAATAAGACTCTAGCCATAGTTAATTACTGATGATGTACATTTTTTTAATTCTTTTTATGATTTATTATTAACATCATAATTAACTTATTTTAACTAAATAAAAGCAACCTATAACTAATTATTTTATTTAATAAAAAATTACTTTAAAATAAAAGTAGCCATTTTATTTAATTAAAAAAATAAAATATTTTTCAATTGACGTAAGAAAATAATTTTCTATTCTAATTTTCTTTTTAACCAAATAAAATGGTTAATTACATTTTAAAGTCAATTTAATGAAGGTTCAATATTACATGGGTGTTTTTAATGTTCATTAAACTAAATTAATTTATTTTTTAATTAAATAAAATGGCTAGTTTTATTTTTAAGTTGTTTTTAATTGATAAAAGTGGCTAGTTATTTTTAATTTATTCAAAATAATTTAATATGATGTTAGTAATAAATCATAAATAAATAAATAAATTACCACATGTAAAGACACGTTATCAATAGTTAACTTTGGTTAGAGATTTGGTCAAATTTTGGATATTGTTATTACATCTCTAAGACATCATTGGTTTATTTTTAATTTATTCAAAATAATTTAATATGATGTTAGTAATAAATCATAAATAAATAAATAAATTACCACATGAAAAGACACGTTATCAATAGTTAACTTTGATTAGAGACTAAATTTTGGTTATTGTTATTATGTCTCTAAGACATCATTGGTTTAATTGGGGAAAAAAAACTAAAGTTGGTTTATTTTTTTGGTGATTAAGTCACACCAAATTTAATACATTATAAAAACTTTTGTCTTAATATTTAAAAAAGCATATTTATAATCTTAAGCCATGGACGATATTGGAGTATATCCAAAGAGTGGAGATTAAAACTGTGAACCTAATTTTCTCCGCCTTGTTGGAGCAGTTCCATATGAAAAAAAAGGTTAAGACCTTCGAAAATCATTGTCACTAGTCAGTAAAACATTTTCAGGTCGGAAAATCAATATTTGAGGGCTACTAAATTAGGAAAATAGGCATAAACTATATATATAATAAATAGACATAAAATAGCCGCCTAATAGCGTAGGGTAGGGTGCGATTTGGTTTGGTTAAAAATCTAAATCGCATATGAAGCCGTTTAAGAACGATTTGACAAATCTAAAATTACACATGAAACTGTTGGTGGTTTTGTGTGATGTGGTATCGTTTTGAAACGTACGGTACAATTTCGGGTTCAAAACTAATTGAACATATACGTATTGAAAAATATATTTTTCATGAGAAAAGAGAGAGTTATGTTAAGTTACAATTTTGAAAGCAATCAAAGTTAAAGTGAAGATACAAAAATGCAAAATCACATAAACCGAGTTTGCAATAAATACCCATTTGTAATAAATAAAAAAATCTGTGATAAACAAGTCTCCAATAAGAATCAATTTGCTAAAACACTAATTTGCCAAAAATCTAACAATTTTTTTCTTCTAAATAGTCAAATACCACATTATTGATTACATATAAAAAGAAAATAACAAAAAAAAAAAAATCAAAGAGAGTCATTTTCATAAGGTTTATAAATGGCCAAAACGATGCCGTTTTAGCCTATGTCATTTTAAAAAAATATATAATAAATATTATTGATGTGATATGATTTTGGTGATTCGATAAATTGTAGAATCAAAAACTAAATAGCAGATGTGATTTTTTAACCTTTCTTAAATTGTCATATATTCTGAAATCATTAGTAAAATTTTATTAATATGATTTGATCAATTTTTAATATAATTTTAAGATTAAATTTATTTTTTTGCTCATTCCTAGGACAAGGAGAAGAGCATAAGTTTTAACAAAGCTATCATCTCTAAGAACGTTATAAATGGGATTAGATTGAGAGAGACATAGAGTGATAAGTGATTATTAGGTGTCGTCTGAAAACTCAATTTAATAATCTTACTTTTTCATTGCTATAATTTAAGTAAATATTAGTCGTCAAAGTTTAATGTGTTAATAAATATGTTTAAATAAAAATTTGAAAACGCTGATGTTTGGCATAAAAAAGTGTTCCCGGTTTACTTTTGGATCGGAAGAAGAAGTGCTAATATTTTTATCTATTTTTATTTTTCTTTTTACTGTCTCTACTTAAAAAATATTAATTTATTGGCTACTGTTTAATTCTGACACTTTATTGACTACTTGGGGTTTTAAACTGGTTGCCTCCATCGGTCCATCCTCCGCCGTCTCCTGTTGGTATAGGGTTTAAGCCCCAAAACCATAGCTGAGCTTTGTTAGTTGAATAAAAATTGCATCAACTGATTACTAAAAATCTCCACATGCATGATCAAAGAAACCCTATATTTCTTCGCCCACCTGCGAAAAACTCCTCAATTTCCCAACCCTTACGCCTTTAATAAAGCACTTCACAACCTTAATCGCTCTGATTGTGGTGACATCTCTCTCAAATTATTATTACACTTCATCTCGAAAGGGTATGTTCCTCACCTCTCTTCTTGCAATTCAATCATTACATTTTTCTGTAAACTGGGTAATATTAATTCTGCCCAGAATTTCCTGAATTCCATGCCGGGTTTTGGGTGTTCCCCTGACATTGTTAGTTATAATTCTTTAATTGATGGGTATTGTCGTTTACCCGATATTAATGGTGCCTGTTCGATAATGAATGGGATTATTGGCGGGAGTAGGAAGATTAGTCCTGATTTAGTAACATTTAATGTTATGTTTAATGGGTTTTCTAAGGTTGGAATGGGAAAAGAAGCATTTGTATATATGGGATTGATGTGGAAATGTTGTGTGCCAAATGTTGTTACATATAGCACTTTTATTGATGTGTTCTGTAGGATGAGGGATGTGGATATGGGATTTAGAGTGTTTAGAGACATGAGAAGAAATGGGGTTTTGCCAAATTTGGTTGCTTTTAGTTCTTTGATTGATGGATGTTGCAAGGTTGGTAATTTGGATGGTGCTTTCAAGTTGTATGAGTTAATGCGTAAATCTTCGGTTTTGCCTAATGTTGTTACTTATACAGCCTTGATTGATTGTTTCTGTAAACAAGGAATGTTGGAAAGGGCTGAATGCTTGTTTTTTAGAATGCTGGATGATGGGGTTAAGCCCAATTCTGTGGTTTACACTTCAATGATAGATGGGCAGTTTAAGACTGGAAACGTAGACACTGCTATGAAATATATAAGCAGAATGCATGATCAGGGGGTTAGGCTTGATACTACTGCGTATGGGGTGGTTATATCAGGCCTTTGTCAAAGAGATAGGTTAGATATTGCAGTTGAAATAAAAGAAGATATGATAAAAAGTGGAGTAGCACCTGATAACATAATCTTCACCTCACTCATGAACGCGCACTTCAAGGCTGGGAATTTGAAAGCGGCATTGAATGAGTACAAGGAATTACTGGCTAGAGGTTTTCAGCCTGATGTTGTTACTCTTTCAACCTTGGTAGATGGCCTTTGCAAGCATGGGCGTCTACGCGAGGCAAAAGAGCATTTTAACAAAGAAATAGCGAACCAAATTTCATACACCATGCTTATTGATGGGATGTGCAAGCAAGGAAATCTAAGTGAAGTGGAAAAGGTTATTGAGGAGATGATAGGGACAGGGTTAGTTCCTGACAAGTATGTGTACACCTCTTGGATTGCTGGGCTGTGCAAGCAAGGAAATTTGGTGGAAGCATTTAGGGTTAAGAATAGAATGATTCAAGAGGGTATTACTCCTGATTTGTTGACATATAGCTCACTAATCTTCGGTTTGGCTGATAAAAGTCTCATGATTGAAGCAAAACAGGTTTTTGATGACATGCTGAAAATGGGAATCACTCCTGACCATGCAGTTTATGATATTCTGATAAGAGGTTATGTTAAACAAGAGAATACAGATGCCATTTCATGTTTGTATGATGATATGATAAAGAAGGGACTTCTCAAGAGAGAAAGTGTGGCTTGTGGAAAGAGTTGATTTGTAGCGTGGGGCAACTTAAGCTTTTCAGGAAGGCTTATATTGCGATCAGAATGAGACCCCATGTGGCCATGTTGGCTTAAAGCATTGTACTTGTTATGGGTATCTTGTTCATGCTTGTTTGAAGCTGCAATTGCATGTGCATTGCTGGTTTCACCATCTTGAGGTTATAACTGGTGCACATGAACTCTGAATACAAATGGAAGAGGAGGATGTGCCCAAACTGTACACTGGTGACTGATGCTTCTGATACTCATTGTCTCATTAATCACTATGACCCACCAACTTTGAAGTTAGTAGTGTGGTGTATTGTTTCTTTTATTTTGACAGTGAACTCAAGCCTGAGGAGTTGCATGGCAGTTGCTTATAGAAGCACACTATCTTCCATCAACTTATTGTTATTTGTACTTTTGATTTTTGAAATTGCAATTAAACATAATACCAAAGGATACAAATGTTTGTAACTATAACTAAGCTTATGTATCCAATTGTGCTTAAACATATATTCATGCAGTACATTGTCTTATGGATGCTTATTTAATGTTTATTAGTTTCTAATAAGCTCAAAATTAAGGGAAGGTGCTCACCAAATGCTATGAGTTTCTATTTGGCATACGTTGTTTGTAAGAATTTGGCATTTGACTTGGCCCTCGTAGAGCTCATGGGTTGCAAGACAATAAAATGCCATGGCCCTCATAGACCCCTAGTAGAGCTCATGGGTTGCAAGACAATGTTATTGTGTCACTAGTCCGTATTTTTAGAAGTTCATGGTTTAATCGTTGAATAGTAAGATCCTATGTACAGACTGTTTTTTAGAGTGGTGAAGTTTCAGTTGGCAATATGTCATCTATGTCCTCTCAACCCCTGGTAAACCTGAGTTTAGGACACAGAAGAAGAGGAAGTCTTTCAACACATTCAGTTTATCAAGATTTGTGCTTCTCACTCCCTCCAAATTTTTATACTTCATCTGTCTTACATGCATTTTAAGAAAAGATTAAAGTTAACAGAAGTTCAGAATAAGCATATGGACCTTACTTTAGGTATGTTTTTGTGTTATATGAGGCAGGTGATATATGCAGACATACACTTCTGCGAGCAAAGCAATGTACCAGAAAAAGGAGGCAGACTAGGAAACCAGCAATTGATTTAACAAGAGAAATAAAGAGCAAAACATTTAAGTAAAAAGATTTTGTTAATTATACGTTAGGCTTCAGCTCCCCATTTCTCCCCAATCCAAGACTTTCCATTCACAAACAGAAATGAGTGAAAGTCCTAATATTGCACCTCCAGATATCAAAGATAAACACAAGGAAATACTCTGGTCAAACCATTTTGAATAAAATTTTAAAGCAGCCAATAAAGTTTGCATGTGCTTCTACCCCATAACAGTGATGTATAAACGGGGAGAAGCCCATGTTATAGCTTCCAAGCAGAAGAAAACTCCACAACTATGAAACTATTGCTTACAAGATTGAAGCATGGTTTAATGACGAAACAGAAACAAAATAATTCTTTACTAACGTAATGTTTGGTAAAATGCAAGTACTCCTTAAAATATTCAAGTACAAGTACCCTGTTTTAACACTCTTGTTTAAAGAGGGGTGAGCCGCTATCTAATCAAAATATATGAGAACTGCAATGGCCTTATGTTCTTTAGTTGCCACCATCATTGGCTGCAGCTTTCCTAGTTGCATCAACATATTGAGCATCTCCTGGTATGTTGTTTACCACTATAACATCACCACCAGTTTTCTGTAACAAAGTCCTATGCTTCTTTCCCTTCTGATGGTCTATCATATTTGCTTCACAGGTGGCCCCAACTTTACACATTTCACACCAGAACTTGAATTTCATATTACACTTCTTCGACTCAGATACCTTACTATTTTCTTGCACTGAAAACCCACCATTGAGCTTCCTAAGATCTTCTAAATGCTGTGTCTCCACTTTTTTAATGACAGAGCTTCCTAGGGTTGAAAATGTCTTCCCAGTAGAAGCTGCAAGTTGAATTGGGTTCTCCATTACCTCAGGCAACGCATGAGAGCTGTCCATGTTGGTGCTAATTGGTTTAGTAGTTATCTTTGATGCTCTCTCCTTTGCCAAGTGCTTCTTTCCACGGAAGTGTTCTTCAAGACCCTGTTCGCTGTTGACTTTCACTTGGCATAGTTCACATCCCCAGTGCTTCGACTTTTTAGCCTTACTAGATGAAGCAGTCTCATCACCGCCTTCTTTTACTGGGTTTTCAATCTTACGTTTTGTCCCAGAAGCACTTGCTTTAGCAGAATTAACCTGCATTGAAACAAGAATAATTCTAATGACGACGACGATGAGTTCAAAACAATATTCATGGTAGGTTTACTACCTAACAGTCGTTCTTTATGTCAATAGCAACATAACATTATAAGTTTGTACGAGAAATAAGTGTTAACAGCAATGGATGGAATCTAATTCCAGCACTTCTGTTTTTTCCCCCAACTCCTAAAAGCTATTAAAAGTATTTATACCATAAGAAGAAAAATCTGCAACCCAAAGCAAAAAAACATTACTTTTTTCTAAGCAAAATAGTTACAAAGTCAAATTGGGTCCTCTATTCAGACATCAGCCTGAGAGAGATGCAAGGAGAGAATTAGGATGGACAGCCCCATATATATTACAACTAAAAGCCCATTAGCCACATTAAGGGCTGTGAAGTCTCAGCCAACCAAAAAACTAGTAAGAACAAAATACAAAAAATGAATATAAACAACTAATCTCCCCTCGCCTTCAAAACAGCACCTGTTCCTTTCTTCCACAAGGAGTGAGGAGTCTTTGCCTAGCACTTCCTCAAAGTGAAAATTTATCGTCTACATCCACATCTGACCCCAAGTGAAATTATATCCTCTACACCCTGGTTTACTTGATATTTGGTTCTTCTCAAGACATCATATTCAACCAACACACAGATTGATATTCACTGAACTTAACCAGGAAGGCTTATTTAACTGCATCTTTTAATCGTTTTGCCTGAACTAGACTCGAAACAGATGGACTAAGAGAAAAATATTCATACGATAACTAAAAGGACAAAAGATCTTCCCCTGTACTATTAATTCTTCTTATATGTTAACCATATTTACTTTTACAGCTGAACTTGATGAAGAAACAAAAATAAAATGAATTGCTAAATTGGATTTAGCGCAAGTCACAACAAAAGCCATTTTTGATGATAGGAGAGATACTTTTGTGGATCAAGAGAACAAATGCCAAATGATGAAACTTAAGATGCCAAAAGACAAAGGAGACAAAGGAGGCAAAGGCAATTTTGAGAATGCCATTAAAGTTTACAGTCTTTTGTAATCTATAGTAATGTACTACAAAACATTGCACTCATTTGATTTTATGATCATGGTAGCTTGCTTCGTAAGATGAAAATAAAGGTTTTTTTTGCTAATGCCATCATTACTTCTATAGTCCTAAGTAATCAGTTCAACTTAAAGTTCCAAGATTTCAAGCTTCTAGCAGAGTGCAATCCAGAAAGCAGTGGAAAGCCTGGGGCCCCAGAGAAGAAGAAACGAAAGAAAAACTTAAGGTAGAAGAAGAAAGAAAAGAAAAACTTTAGGTATAAAAGAAGAGACGAAAGAATAGAAAAAATCTTATCATCACAATACTAGGAGAGCACAACATGAAGAGGTGGTCAAAAAATTCTCAATTTTCAACTCAAATAACTTAAGAGATTACACTCATAGATATCAGATATACTATCAACAGTAAATCAACTAAATATCAAAATACCTATTACTTCCCAACATAATAAGACTGCATACAAATAAACTGACAATTTACTAAATGAAGCATAATATAAACTCCTTAAACTACCAAAGACACTTTCCCTAGGACTAAAGAGAATTCTTAAGACCGACTGACTCTGCCTTAGGCTTCCCAAGCCTACAGTGTTGAGCTAAGTATCTAAGAATCCAATAGTTGTTGCACCATCGTATAGCTAATACATGAACCTAGATAATTGCATCCTCTAGTGATACATGGTAACAGAGCAGGTATGTTGGTGTTACCTCCTTACAGAATGCATGTGAACACCGGCAACAACACACATTATGATCTCTTATCGTTCCACGCATCGTTAACTTATGTCAGGTATGATCAACACCGTATTTAATCAGCAAAGTTGTCTACATGAAGATTCTTGTTAGATAATAGAGCTATATAAGTAAGAAAAATACAAGAGGAAGGATAAGGTCCAAGAATACTGAAGCTAGAAAACCGTAAGTCCTCAAAAGAGGACTGACCTCCAATCCTTATACATGAAGATGAAACAAACAATGATAATGCCAGCTAAATTGTACAATAATTCGTGCATATACTTCAATCATAACATAGAGAATAATTAATAGCATAAAAGAATATGTAATGATTGAAATAAAATGAAAAGTAAGAAGCAATGTGCTTACAACAAACTATGACTAATCACGTACCGTTGGTATAACCATTCCCTTGCGCAAATTGATCAGTGGTTTAACCGCGGTCTCATTTGTTGCTCCAGGCTGACGCTGAAATGGAAAAGCACCAGTTACCTCACCTTCTGTGCGATTAGCCACGAGCCTTTCCTCGAGCCAATTTTTCCCATTCAATAGCTGACCACCCCGTACTTCTGATCCCAACAAAGACCCTTCACTCCTCATCATTGCAATATCTCCCTCTAGCATCAGCTCTCTCATGACTTCCTCTTCAAGTTCTCTCCGCCACAACAAGCCTGTCAAAATCTCTTCCCTTATTATCTTTTTCTCCATTTCCCTCGTAATACTACTTTGATGGTTGCTCAGGATACCACCTAAAAAAAACTAATGAAAAATTACATTTACTCTCACATACATTCATGTAAATTGATAACCTTCCAAAAAAAATCATGTAAATTAATAGGTATGTAAATCTGAATTGTGCATGTCGAAGATGTTTCGAAATTGATTGAGAAAAGTAATGACTGACAAATTGGGTGTACAGAATTAGTGGTATATACATTCGTATATATATGCTACAACAGATAAACACAGTTAATCGAAATATTTCAAAGCCATACATGATTTTCAGCTGGTGTATAAAGGGGAGACACAAATTAAGTGTACCTAGAATACTAGTGTTACTCGTATACACACAGAAATACATATAAATGTATATGCTAGAACAGATCAAACACCATGAATGCAGAGAAATGCCATAAACAACTTTTCCGATTTGCATGAGGTCTTGGGATCCAACCTTGGCAATGCCAAGGTTGTTAAAATTCTGCTCAAATTACCAACAAAAAAAATAAAAAATAAAAAATAAATCAGTGGGATTGATGATTACCAAGCAATGCTTGACTGGACAAGTAACCGATCGGCCATGGTGTAGCATCGCAATTGGTAGAGTTTTGACACGAAGTAGCCGGAACCTTCTTCCCCATTTCCATTAGCCAAGGTACAAAGGGACACAATACAAGGGCGACTGAAATTTCCAAAAGGACGGAGGCGTTAAATGCATGTGTCTATACTTACATATATATTTGGAAAAGTTTTTTTTTTAGACAAAACCAACACTAGTTATTTTTGTGAGTTAAGGATTCCGTCGAAGCATGTAGAAATGCTTTCTACGGTGTACCGGGAACGGATAAAAATTAATCCACGTCTAACCCCTGTTGTACTTATATATGCCGTTGGTACACGTGGATTTACTGTTTTGACCTTTCCATTATCTTGTTTCGATAAGGTGAAAAACATGGACTATTAAACTGAGGATCACCGATACACCAGGGATCAACTCTCTAACTATTTTGTCAAAAAACTATTTTAACTGTGATATAATGCCATAATTTATATAATATAATATAATGATAATAGATTATTATGGCATATTTAATTAATTATTTTTTGATATTTGTATAATAATTATAATATTATTATATTATATTTAAAATTATATTTAATTCACTAAATTATATGATATTATGCAATGAATAAATTAAATTATAAGTCATAATGCCAGATTATTCGTAATTATTATTATTTTATCTTTTATAATATGTTATATTATAATCATAATAGGTCAATATATTATTTTGGGAGATGTAATGAAAATGATAAAAATTAATATAATATCATTACGTCCGTAATGAGATAATATACATAATAAGTGAACTAAATATAATAAATGTCACATTAATATAATAATTTATTGTATTACATAACTATACATTTATTTCCGCGAATGAAATGCTACCTAAAGTGAAATGCAAATTTAAGGAAAAAGAAACAAAAATTAATATTTTTATAATTAAAAATATTAATTTCATGAAATTCTACTCATATAAATAATAAATGAGTCCACCTTCGTGTAAAAAATGATCTTATGAGAGAGTCATTTCTATCTTTAAATAAAAGGTAAAAACAGTTACCAAAATGAGTCCAATATCACATATTATTGTAGCAATCTGATTAGTGTAATTTTCAAGACAATTAATTGTGTAAAGAAATTAATTAAATTATTTGTTCAATAATTTAGTAGTCTAAATTATTTAAAGAAAACAATTAAAGTGGAAATTTATTTGTTTATTTGAAGACAGTTGGCCCACTATTTGAATAATCTGATTACAGTATATGACTTCCATGCTAATTTGAATTTAGACAAAATTAATTTGTTATACATGTTCTAATACACGTTTTGCCCACAATACCAAAAAGGAAATTTTACATTAAATATAACATAAAATATCGTCAAAATTCTAAAAGACTGGAAGAAGAATATATAAGTCAATATAAACATATGAATATGTTTCAAACTTTTGAAAAATAAGAATCATACTTTAAAAAGCCAAACTAAGTATACTTAATATGACATAAAAGGGTTTTGAGAAAAGGAATAGAGCAAGAGTCGAGCTCCATCATGCTAAAATTTGATATAGTTATTATGTGCAATGTTCTAGCTTGGCTAATTTATGAATAAATTGTTTAAAAAATAATTATCAATCTTTCTAACACAAAATGTACTAGATAAAGTCTAAAAGGTTTCAATTATCAAAACACATTAAAAATATGAATTTTTTTTATGAAACATAATAATTAGACATGAGTACTTTATAATTTCACTTATTTATATTTTTACCCTTAATTCATGTCCAAATGTACTAATAGTATCATTCTTAAATATACTTTTATTAGGGTCATTATGGCTTAATACTTATTGTTAACATTGAATTTATCCACACGTTCAACTACTGATTTTGACGTATACCTGGACAAAAAAAAATCACCAAAAGTCTTCAACAGCTTGGGCCGCTAGGAACACTTCTAATATGAGAGTAAGTACAAGCTTTGAAGGTATTAACAATGGAGACAACAAATATTTAATAGGGTAAAGATAGTGAGTAATCAAATATTTTTACCTCAATTGTTCACTGATATTTATAATACTTACTCCTTTTAGGAATCGTATGTTGAATATACACTTAGAGAAGATAACTCCTCTCCTAATCACATCCAAATAAATAACTTTTATTCTAATTAATATTAGATATGGTAAGTTATTAACTATCTGAAAGTGATTAAGAGTGAAGTGTATCGGACTCAAAGAATTCTCTTGTATGCGTACTAGGCCCAATGGACAATAAGAGCCAAATTCAATATGAACAGCCTATCAATACTAGTAAATATGTAGTCCAACACTTATTTTAATTTCTTCAAATAGATAGTGAGATTAATCGAAGAAGTCGGATTTCAAAACAACGCAATCATAATTTTCACCCACTTTGAATGGTCTCATGCTCAGCACTTCAAAATATTAGATTTAAAATTTTAATTTGTATCAAATAATTAATTGTAAAAAATTATCTTTTAAATCATATAACTTAATTTATTTCATCGTTAAATATTATCTAAATACTTTTTTTTTCATCACATATAATATGATATTCTCTAAACTGTGTCATTATAATAGAAATTTACAGAAAAATATACTTTCCAATACTTTTATGCATGCAAATAAATAATATCCAAATTTATTAAATAAAATTCACAATGAGCTCATAAATTTTATTTAATAAACTCTAAATAATATCTTATTTTTGAGCTCACAACGAGCTTCGGTCAAACTCATGATTATCTTGAAGAGGTCTCATTTATTAATAGACAATCAAATATTATAAGGTTAAATTTTAAAATTTATGGATGTATATTTAATTTTATGTTATGATCAAAAGCCGGACCACCACATAAACCCGATCGACTGTGAATACTCAAAACAACTCCGGTTCACGGGAGCGCCTATCCAGTTATCAAACCTTAATAATTTGCCCGCCACAACACTAATAAACCCAAATCCGAGGGCCAAAACCCTACAAAAATCTCAGTCGTATAAATAGCGCACCAAGAGATAAAGTAGCCGGTGTAGTTCATTTGTAGAGTTGCAGAAGTCCAGAGAAGCCATGGCTATCGAGTGTCTAGTTCTAGGTATCTTCTATCTTCCTCTATCTAGCAGAATATCGCGTGTGTATACACACATATATTTATGTATTATTATTATTTCATATAAATGTCAAACATATTTTGAACAATCTGCTTGATGATGAATTTGCGGCTCAGGGGCAGGGCAGGAAGTGGGGAAGAGTTGTGTAGTGGTGACAATCAATGGGAAGAAGATAATGTTCGATTGCGGCATGCATATGGGATATCATGATCACCGCCGCTACCCCGATTTCTCTCTCATCTCAAATTCAGGCGATTTTGATAGCTCCCTCACCTGCATCATCATCACCCACTTGTATTACAACTCTCATTAATATATCCATATTATTGCGTTATGTTTAGATATTAGCAAGAGAGTAAATTTTGTAATTATTACTACTCCTTCTGTCTTTATTTTAACCATTTTTTAATCGATATATCTTATTATTTTTTTATATATATGATTTTTTTTTATAAACATAATAAACTACATGCATATAGGTTAGTACTAATATCAATTGTTTTTTTAAATATATGTTTTTAAATAGTAATTTTAAAAGTTATTAATTTGATTATAAAAATTATCACGAATGCAAAGAGGAAATAATATTTTTTAGATAGTTTACGATAAGTATTATTTTATTAACTAAAATCTAATAAATTCATCTCTCTTTTGCATTTTAGGATTTCTCAAATTAACTTCAAAAATTCAAAAGGTCAAAATGAGACTCTTTTTGTAAAAACTAGTTAGTAATAAATAAGATTAACTATTTCACAAAGCTCAGTACTAAGTCATATTATTTCAAAATGAACTGTAATGGGGACTGTCAAGTTTGTATTAGTATCACTATCAATTTGCTTCTTCTTTTTTTCACTATTGGATCCAAACACTGTTAAAATAATAAATAAATTATGATTTTTAGATTTATTGTCCGCTATAATGGGTGATTGTTAAAGCTCTAGTTACCCATCTTTTACCGTGTGTCACTCTTGGATCCAAACACTGTGTTAGAAAATAATACACATCTAGATTCATCTGCTATCAATTATATGCCATTGTCACTTGTGAGTATGCATTTTGTAAGGCATGACGGTGAAACTATTAATCCAATGTAATAACCACATTGGAGTAGTATGATCTATCGTAGCTTAAGAATTGAATAAAGACTCCACTTTTAGGACTTCAATGCTTTAACAGAGGATTGGTGACTCTCAAATTGGGTTGAAAATAGGATTTTATGTATGCCTGTGTGCGCTAGTACGTGAATTTTAAGTATCTTGTCTCGTTATGTATGGATTCCATATGAGCTAACTTGATATAATGGTGCAGTCACTTGGATCATATTGGAGCTCTCCCATACTTCACTGAAGTTTGTGGATACAAGGGACCAATTTTTATGACGGTAATTTTACTAAATGCGCTGATATCAGTTTAATTGAATAGTCCATTACAAAGCTATGTCTGTACTTGATAATTTGCATTTTGGAATCAGTAGATTCGTATGCCGAATAAGGTACATTCAATTGTATATTATCATTTTTCAATTTTGAATGGCTTTCATAAAATATATCATCACTTGCTTGTTCTCTCCCCCCCCCCCCCCCCCCCCCAGAAATTTCTAAATACTTGTAGTTGGTTCTTACAGTATGTATCATCTAATATGTCGCGGAAACACTATTGGTTGATATAATGCTTACTTTGTAATCAAGGATCGCTGTTTTATAACTCATATCTTAGTGTAAGTAGGATTTGTATTTTATTTTATATTTTCTTATGCTTAATGACTTGTTGAATGGCTTAGTAGGATTCTATATGTGGACTTTGAAGTTGGCATATGCTGCATTCTTTTGAATTTAATTGTTCTGCAGTATCCAACAAAAGCTCTCGCTCCTCTGATGTTGGAGGATTATCGGAAAGTGATGGTTGACAAAAGGGGAGAAGAGCAACAGTTTAGCTCGGAGAATATTGTCGAATGTATGAATAAAGGTATTTGGCCTTCTTTTCTTTTTTTCCCTTGTTTTGTGCAAGTTGAAAAATTATATAGATTGTATGATGGTCCCAGCCCACGACTTGACTTGTTGCTAACTAAAATGTATTTAATTTTATAACTTGAATACTGGAATTGCACATCTAATTAAATATGTCACAAGCTATGTATTAGATTGTTTACCATAGACTAAAGCGGAAGGATATATCACGTTTCAGGTCTTGGGGACAAGTGGCATATATAGTTTTAAACCAAACAATGCAAGCAGCAGTCTTTTTCTTTTGCCAGCAACTACATCTGGACTCGTTTCAGAACATGTGAAAGTTATTATTATTTAAAATCTAAACAAACAACATCATATATATTGAAGTTAGATTTAAGTAATGCATGTTGTTAAAATACCGATGAATGTGGTGTAATGGTGTTGTGCTGTGAAACCTTGCTCCTTTTTAGTTTTTTTTCATCCTACAACTTCTCTGTGAGTTGATATATGTTGTTCTGATTTTGGTATTTACATGGCAGTTACTGCATTGGATCTGAAGCAGACTGTGCAGGTTGATAAAGACCTTCAGATCCGTGCTTACTATGCAGGGCATGTAAACATCTTGAACCTAATCTCTAACTCTAGCACAATTTTTCAGCGCTGTGTTTGAGCTCATTAATTTAGTCTATAGGCTTTTGCTGATGTCTGGAAACTGTTAAATGTTATTTTAACCTGGCAAATGTATAACATGTCCATGACTTATCTGACATATGCAATGTATTCCAAGCATATCAAGAATAATTTCGAAACTATGTGGAATCTACGTGTTAAGAATCTGATTTTATATATCATGTAGGCTAACTTAGGAATAGTGAAATACTAATTTCAAGTGGTTTTCTTGTTCCTCTAATTATGCTCTAGTTTTTACAAGTATAACTGCAAGCTCATAAACACGATGCATAATATTCCTTTTTCTAGTTGTCATTGTGAAGGGGCCAGGGGAGGGGGCAGTATGGCATTGTGAAGCTAATTTTACTTTACTTCCATACTCTGTTTATATAATATATGAAAGAAATTTTCTAGGTACTTGGAGCTGCAATGTTTTATGCTAAAGTGGGAGATACTGCAATAGTTTACACAGGGGATTACAATATGACACCTGATAGACATCTTGGAGCTGCCCAAATTGACCGGCTACAGTTGGACCTCCTTATAACAGAGTAAGGAGTGCTCTACATATAGTTATATCATACATATGACTACAGTTAAATCATGTATTTCCCAGTAGCTCATGAGTTTTCGTATAAGGGCGCATGTAGTTGACATGTAAAACACAAAGTTATATTAGTGCTTTGAAATGCCTTTTTGTTATCTCTGCTTCTATGGCCTGTTCTTTTGGCAGGAATTTGATAGATAAAATTTCAAATCTCTTGGAGATCTTAATTAATTGTTTTATATATGTAATTATCACTGTTTTGAATTTTTGTCAATATGCATGATTAATGGGAATTGAAAATACTGCCAAAAAGCTTGGGTTTCTCAAATCCATGTCCACACAATTGCAGTGTGGGACCATTTTTCTTTGATGTTGGGCATGACTTTTCAGCTTTTGCAAAATTCTTACTTGAAACCTAGACTTTTGAAGCTTCATCAGAAGTAGTGAATGAATGTCTCAGCTTACTTCTGTTCTAAATTGCTCCAGTAATTTTCTGGAAGGAAAAGGGAAGCACTTAAGCTATATATTTGAATACGTTTTCCATTCTAAGGATTGGAAGCTTTAAGTTATGAAACTTAATTGCGAAGATGTTAATTTTTAGGTCCTCACATTATTTAGTATTCACAAGATTTATAAATTATGGGGTTTTTAGTCTTGGAATTTTAAATCATGAGATTTGTCATTTCACGTGATTTGAAATTCAAAAAGAACGCAACCCTGAAGTTTTCGTTTCCTAGCTCTAGTCGCAGAATAATTGCACATGATTACTCTGTTCCTTTGGTTTAGCATTTTTTAGTCTATTCTGCAATTTTTTTGATAGGTAAATTTAGTTTCATCTGCAAGTTGATACAATACATATCTTTCATTTTTTTTTCCCTTTGATATTCAATTTTAAATTTTCATTTGTCTTATTCTCTTATGTATTTCATTCCTCTTTCACAGGCATACCTCTTAGGCTCTTACAATGCTATGGAGATTTTTATGTATTTATATAACTTGTACTGGGGTGGGAACTGAAGAACCATGGAAATGTTTAGATACAGATATACAACTTAACAAGCTCTTCCTTGTATCGAAGATCTCAGAATATCATATATTAAGCATTTCATACCTAATCCTGCAATCTTTTTCATTATTTCATATGCCACAACTAACCATGAGATAAAGACATGAGATAAAGAGGAATGATGGGTTGCCTAGTTATTACTATGTTGGCTGTACAGTCTTTTCACCATATCTGTCTTGTCCCTTTTTAAATTTATTCACAATGACTAAATTGAGAGCCTTCTATGTTGCGAGTTTGATTAATCCACTCTATCAGTTGTGTCCACTCTCCTCTGGCCTGTTTATGATAAATTAATACTTTAACTGGAGAAAAGAATCTAATGTATATTTACTGTTTGTGCAAATTCTTAGAGACTAATTTCAATTTTTATTATCGTGAATCAATATTACATGCATGCAAACTTCTTAGATATTCATCTTGGTAATCTGTTTTGTATTGACATTAATGGAAAGTTTGGTTTCTGTGGGAAAAACTTTTGCACTCTAATGTCTTGGTCAGCATTCATTCCACCAACAATTTGCTTCTTACAGGTCAACCTATGCAGAAACTATACGAGATTCAAAATACGCTCGGGAGAGAGAATTTCTTAATACTGTATGGGAACTCTAACTTGTGATATTTATAATATCTTTTATGTGCTCTTCTTTCTGAATTTATGTGGACACTTAACTCTAATAGTTTTCTACTGTGGCCATTGTACGATACTTAAATACCATCTGGTCCATTACTTTTTTATATTTTAATTCTAGGTTCATAAATGTGTTTCCAATGGAGGAAAGGTGCTCATCCCTACATTTGCTCTTGGAAGAGCTCAGGTACTCTCCTAAACTTCTCTGTAAATTACATTTCTGCAGGGTTTTAAGTTACTGAACCTTATATTTACCTTTTCTTTCCAACTGTGTTTGTCTGTTTGATATATGTAATTTGCTACCCTTTTTGGTTGATGATGGTGGAATAAGTATTTTTGCCACCTTATTATGTCACAAATGCTATTTCTGCTCAAGCATAACCAGATATTCACAGGTGAATTGCCTAATCAAACACATGGACAAACTATAATAAGCAAGTTTGCATTTATGTGGAAGCTGCATGCTTGAGTACTTTGTTGAGTCTCTACAAAGCAACTATTACAAACTGAATCCAACAATTTATAATTTAATTCTTTGACAGTCCCACTCACATCTAATCCTAGTTGCGTATAGAAAAATATCTGGGTGCATTACCATGCCCTTATAAAACATAGTACAATGGTAACATAATGAGGAACAAACTGAGAGGCTTTAAACTTAAACCTAGTGGAATTAATGCTCTGATGGCCCAACTCATTGGAGTCAGAGCTCTCGGATACTCCAACTTTGTGGAAGCAAAAGCTTGATTTCTAATAGATAAATTTTATAGGGATTAGCACGAGTGACGGATAATCCAAGTTTTGCATCACATCAATATATTCCTACCCAAGATTTCTTATGATAACCTTTTGTGAAAGATGATGAGACCACCAAGGGAATTACGAAGTAAATTCTCCACCAGATAGATATTAGTTAGAGCCAAGTTCCCAAACCCAAACCTCACTCCATCCTAGGCTTACTATCCAAATCACAACTATGCAAATAGTCCCTCATCTACTCCTTGCTTTGATCAAATAAAATCCTTCATATATATATATATATATATATATATATATATATATATTGATGAGTATAAAGTTATTTATTATTATCTTCTCAAGAGAATCAGCCGCACCCACAATAATCCCAAAAATGCATGTTTTAAAGTGAGACACTCGAAGGGCAAGCTTGAATCATCACACTCCTATCTATTAAGAAGAAATAAGCATCCTTCTACTCATCTCTTTGTTCTTGTGTTTTTAATATAGTATTTTCATTCTAGGCTTTTTGTTATTAGTGTATAATTTGAAAGTATTGTGTTCTGCCATTATGTGGTATACATTTCTGTTCATGACAGTAGTATGTCTCATCCAATAGGAACTTTGTATGCTACTGGATGATTACTGGGAGCGGATGAGTTTAAAGGTTCCTATTTACTTCTCTGCAGGTCTGTGCTCCCTGTTTATTTCTTGTTTACTATTAGGTAGTTTTTATGTTTTTTATTTTTTAAAACTAATCACGTGAATTGTGATTAAGGTTTTGTGAATTAGCTCATAATGGCCTTATGTCAAAAGGGATTTTTACGTAAAATACATAAATACATAGCTTATGCACATATATATATGCTGAAACGTATTAAATCATAAGTAAAAAAATTCTCTGAGAAAAGCCATGCACCATTAACGTATCCAATTTAGAATATTGCCATCCTTTCATATTTTCACTTCTCTTTTGGGTAAAATGCATCCAATCATTCTTGAGGTATAATGAAATTAATAATGCCACATTTCTAGATTGAGAAACAACACTTTCTCTCTTGATCATCTCAGATGAATGGATTAGTAAAAGAATTCTATTTGACGTATTTGCCTCCTGTTCTGCACTAATTCTCTTTTGGTTTTGACGTAAAATGTTTTCCTGAATAAATAAAGCCATGGCCTCTTAACAACCCGAAATATCATAATTTCATTTCAGCTTTTATCCTTGCTCATATTCAGTTTATTTATTCTCGGTATTTTCCATCTCCATTTATATCCCAGGTAATCTTTTTTTTCTTCTTCTGTTATTTTCCATCAAAAATTATAACACAACTACACGTATCTATATTGATTAACTTTTTCACTTCCATGTGCTTGAATGCTTTTCGTCATCTGTCTATGAACTATGACAATGAATATTCTAAATCATCAATCTTTTGTTATGTATCTCATTTAATCTGTTCATTTTTTTATAATTATTTCTCTATTCAGGTTTGACTATTCAAGCAAATATGTATTATAAAATGCTCATCAACTGGACCAGCCAAAAGGTGAAAGAAACATATGCCACTCGCAATGCATTTGATTTCAAACATGGTAAACCTTGCAATTCCAAAATTTAAAGAATGGCAGTACTGCTGTGATTATCAAATTATAACTTTTTACAAGGCAACTATGTTTTAATTTCTTAGTATTAATATACAATATCAGTGGCATAATTTTTTCATCTACTATTATGGTTGGTTATATATTAAATTAGTTAATCAGTACCCAGCCTAGCTGATACTGCATATAGTTTTGCTATGACGGCAATGATATGTCGGTGTGTTTCTTGTTTTATTGGTTCTTTGGGGTTTCAATGTTGCAGTTAGCAGTTTTGACCGTTCCCTGATACATGCTCCTGGACCCTGTGTTCTCTTTGCTACACCTGGGATGATCAGCGGTGGTTTTTCACTTGAGGTTTTCAAGCATTGGGCTCCGTATGAAGAGAACCTTATTACACTTCCAGGGTAATTTCCTCCTTAAATTTTCTCTTTATCACTTGGGTTTCTCTTGCATATATTTGGTAGACATCTTGTTTGAACTTTATTTATATGCATTGAAAGAGAATGTTAACTTGTTCAGCTGGTTGAGCTCAATTATTTTAATGTTTCAGACCCCTTTTATATTTTATTTCCAGAAAAAATCTGTTCACTTGGCTATTCATACTACTTATATGGTAGTTCATAAAATTTGACTTTTCCCCTAAATCCATCCTTGTTTTTTATCTCCTAGTTATTGTTTGCATGGAACCGTAGGACACAAATTGAGGCCAGGTAAACCCACAAAAGTTGATCTGGATCAAGACACTCAAATTGATGTCCGATGCCAGGTTCAGTTTTCTTTTATTCTTTTGAATTTTTTCCTGCAACAAATACGTTGATATTTATATTCTGATCATTCATGAACTTTGACTTTGGTTTACCTATTTCCTATTCTTCAATAAATTTAAATAATTAACCTTGTTATTGAAATATTTATTGAACCGGCAATGGCAATTTTTTGGGTCGTTGTTGTTGAAGTGCAAAAATCTTGTAATATCTTTTATGGAAGTTATACTTTAATTATTCACTAGGAAAATTTGAACTATATATCTGATTTCAAGTCAAACTGTATGATGTTCTAGAAATAAAGAAGATGAGACTAATTCTTAGCATACCGACACTTCTGGTCGGGAGGCTTAAAGAATCTTAACCTACAAGACAGAGAAACACAGTATTCCAGAATCTCCTTGTCCTAATGCAACTTGGAATATTAGTATGGCGAAAGTTGTGGTTAATTTCCCTGTTTCTGTACTCTAGTTTCATTTGCAATTGAAAGCTTGTAATTCATACTTTGTAGTTTTCTATACAAAAAAATTCAGTTCTTTCATTGATATGGAAATGTCCCAATACAAACTAAAAATTGCAGCCCAGATGAATTAGTTAGAAAGTAAAGTTCCTAGTTCTGTGACCAAACCTTTGATCAATCACTCCTAAGTTCTGCTACCTGATGTCTTGCCTCATAATGCCTTTCTAAGTTTTTTTATAAAGCTATTAGAAAGTTTGATGTGCGGAAAATGGCTTATTATATGTGCTTACTTATGGTCCTTTATTCACATTATATTCTAAAGTAATGGATCAGATCTTATTTTTAAGTTGTCCAATCTGCAAAGTTGATGTGGATGATTTTCTAAAATTTATTGGCAAGGGAATGCTTCTGTGTTGCAAACTAAGATGCTGTCCAATGTTTTGGACTCAGTTAACTGTTGCATAATGAAATCTCTATTAGATTGAATTGGACTAACAATCTAAATGTACCCTGTGGCTTTAAACTGGCTTGTTATATGTGACTGCAGGTGTCTTGGCTTTTGTTAAGTTGTTACCATTTCTTGTGTTTCACGGGAGGTATAGCTTAGCAATAAGAGAACGCTTTTAAAAAATTTACAACAAGCTAGAATATTTATGCTCCATTATTTATATTTTATTCTCCAGAAAGTGTTCATGGTGATTAGACATATCCAAGATATAGTGATGACGATGAGTGATGGTTGCTACATTATACTGTACTATATGATAATTGTTTTAGATTCATGATACTCAACTTGGGGTTTTCTCTTTTTCCTCCTTGAATGGGTGTAGGAGCCCTCAGGTTGTATCCTGTGATAAAGAACAAAATATGTACAGTTTTTATTATTGTTGTCATAACTTACTATTAGGTTCTGCTCTTGTTGGTTTAGCAAGTGAAACGCTTTGCTGACCTTGACAGCATAATACATGTTGGACCCGTAAAAACATTTGTTTTGTGGTTCCTAAATAAAAGTATGAGTTGTGCTTCCTAATAGTAGATATGAAATGGCACTTTTCTAGATGGTATACTAAATGCTTGTGTTTCTGGAGTAAAGATTTCCTAAAATTTTGTATTTTTTTATTGTTTACCTGTAGATTCATCAATTATCTTTTAGCCCTCATACAGATTCCAAAGGAATTATGGATCTTGTCAAGTTTCTGTCTCCCAAGCATGTGATACTTGTACACGGTGAAAAGCCTAAGATGGCTAATTTGAAAGATGCAATTCAATCTAAATTGGGTATTCCATGTTATGATCCTGTAAATAATGAGAAACTGTACATTTCTTCAACTCACTATGTGAAAGCTGACATCTCAGACACATTTACTCGAAGTTCACAGAGTGCAAACTTCAAGTTCTCAAAAACAAGATCAGGTGGGGACTCCGATTTAGGCTCCAAGGAACTCAAAGGTATGTCCCCATTTCGGGTATGTGATGATAGAGTAAGTGAAGGGATCTTAAGCATGGAGAAAAGCAAGAGGGCAAAAGTTGTCCACCAGGATGAGCTTCTGGTCATGTTGGAAGCTGAAAAACATGAAGTGCAGTTTGCGAACTGTTGCCAGGTAAACATTGGCAATTTGGGAAAGACCACAAACGCAAATAATTATTTGGGAGACGTGCCTCCTATTGTTGACAAATGCTCCTGGCTTCATCTATTATTTATAAAACTTACAAATGAACTAGCAGAGGTAAACATCCAAGATTGTGGGGAATATCTTCAAGTAGAGTCCTTCAGCGTTTCTGTTTGTTTGAAGGACAACTGCCCACATAGATTGAACGACGCTACATCTTTGGGTAAATCTGAAGCAGTAGTATATTTTTGTTGCACTTGGGCGGTAGCGGATGAGCAGTTGGCTTGGAATGTCATCTCAACGATGAGGAAGTTGGACTTAAGTGCTGCTTAAAGGTCTTTCATTATGTTCCTGCATCTATCCTAGTAAATTTTCGTAGTTGATTGCAGATTTTGGATACCAGTTTACATCAGCTTACACCAAGGGAATCCATTTTCTCTGACTTGTTCCACCTAATTGGATCAGCTGCGATTGCTAGGGAAATGTAAAATCCGAGTGTTCGATTCAGCAGGAGTAAATTTTACTCGAGTGTCTTCTGGAATTTTTGCTTCCAGATATTGGTAACAAGATTATATTATTTGCCAAAAAAATCATAAAATGTTTAAATCGAATATTATTCTCTTTATTTAATGTCATGGTTATTAAACATTGATTATTATATAAGGTGGTGCTTGACTACCACCTAAAGAATGTCGGAATAAATAGAAAAGAGAACAGAATGAACTACGAATTGGTGAGTTATAATTGTATATAAGTTGTATTTTTGAATGGGTAAGAGTTGTAATTATATAATATTTTTATAATAAAGATTAATGTTGTAATATACAACTGTAAATTATTTCTAGACATTGAAATAATAGCCTGTTTTAAAATGCTTGGAATGGTGATTTATTTATTTTAAGCCAAACATGGAATAAATTAAACAGTTTATTGGTCAGCCTCAGAAATATAATAATCGGAATTTACAGGTTACGCCAAACCAAACAGCTCCTTAGCCTCACTTTTTAAATGAAGGAATTATGAGACTGTGAGACTGTTAACTTTTAAATGAAGGAATTAGGAGCGTCTGTCTTCACTTCAATTCAGCAGTGTTTGCAAATGAAGGAATTATGAGACTATTAACTTTTTGGTTCTCTCTCTAATTTTAAATGGCGGAGATGTCAACGACGGACACCACGTCACCGTTGCTCCGGCCACGACAAGGAGAGACGAGGACTGCGACTCTGGCGACGCTGCTAAGTCGGGCCTCGAGTCGCCGCGGAGCGTCGATGATGGTACGAGAGACTGCGGCGCGACAATTGGAGGAGCGGCGTGCCGTCTGGGGGTCCTCGAAGCCGGTGGTGGCGCTGGACATTTTGTGGAACCTTTCGTTTGTAGTGGCATCAGTGGCGATGTTGATTTGCACGGCGATGGAGCGGCCGAATGTACCGATTAGGGTTTGGATCTGTGTTTACTCGGCGCAGTGTTTAGTGCACATGGTGTTGGTGTGGTTGGAGTATAGGAGAAGGAATATGAGGAGAGTTCTGGACACAGAGGCCTATTATCTGTATTCTGATGAGAGTCAGGATGAAGATGAGGAGGAGCGAGTAGGGGTTTTAGAGATTAATAATAGGTCGAGGTGAGTTAAAATTTAATTTGGATGCAATTTCGTCCTGTAGTTTTAGCGTTATGAGTAACAATGTTATACCTGAAAGTGATTTGCTTTCTGTGAAGAAATTCATCTCTAGTTTTCGAACATATAAACTTTAAATTATTATGAAAAAAAAAATTGTTGAGTTCCTGGTGTACTTTAGCATTTCAAGTTTTTCATGTATCATTTTTTTTAACTCGGGTTTGTATTGTTGTGGGAAGCCAATATAAATTATACTCCCTCTCTGTCCTAAAATGTGAGTCCCATTTTCCTTTCTTGTGGTCCTGTCTAATTCCGGTCATAAGACTAATAAATGACACATATGATTATCCAATTTTGCCAAAGTAATTTGAATTTGGATATTTTTTGAAAGGTGTGGGCATTTCTCTCACTTTCCTGAATGTTACATTATCAGAAATATTTGGTACTGATTTATGTTTGAGTGTATATTCATTGTTCATTATGTTTGAAAACCTCAACGCTGCACTTATGCATAGTCGTTACAAGAAATTGCTAGTCCATGAAATATAACAATGTTGCTTCTTGTACATATTGGGCATTGCTTCCTGAGGCTATGTCGGTGTCCATATTGACCTAGTATACTTAGCAGGGAACAGTCCCTGTGCATACTCTTCCATACCCCTAGGCCCATCTTCAGGTGAAGGCTCTAGGACCTGGAAGGTTCTAGGGTGTCCTAAAGACAGTGCAGAATACTTGAGATATTTAATTGCAGATATCTTAAAATTCAACTAAAAAAAATTATACCTGGGAAAGGTTCATGGGTTACTTGAGCTTGCCTTTTTGCTGCTTTATCATTTTCTGTATTCCCAATTGGCCTTCGTTTGAGACTGTAGAACCACTGCGCTGGGATCCCAAAAGCCTTTTTTGAATTTTCATTTCCAGTTCTTGTTTTTGGTTCTCGCTATAGGTGATTATGTAATAAAATGTGTAAATCTGACTCCCCAATTGATATTTTCTGCTATATTTACTTGATCAGTAGTGGTTTAAAGCTGATTTTTACTGATTCCTGGATTTGTGGCATTTCAATTTTGCTAAAAAATGTGAATCTGCAAATACAATGCTATCATTTCTGTGGTGGATGGTTGGCTTCTACTGGGTAGTCTCGGGGGGTGAAATCCTTTTGCAGAGTGCTCCACATCTGTACTGGTATGTCGGTATTTCTTAAAACAATGAATTTCATGATCCTTTCTTTAACTTTCATTTGTAATGAAGAGGCGATGTTTATGTTCGATTCCCCCCCCCCCCCCCCCCCCCCCCCCCCCCCCCGAACTTTATGGTGTTCTTAAATGACTCTGATAGTGTAATTTGAAGTTATATATAGTTAGGTACTTGGTACTATATCTGTCGGAAAGTTCTGGGTAGTTATCTATTTCTTGAAAATGCAACATTTTCAATAAGTAATGGATGCTTTTTCCTTAATGTCATATTTTGCATCCCATTTGGGGATTAGATGTTAGTATAGATGTATGACCAAACTGACTGCATTCAATAGCAGCTTGTCAGGGACTTTATTCTGTGGAGATCATTGTTGGGCTTTTAAGTTAAATTATCTTTTTCTTCTTGTTTTTGCATCTGAGATCATAGTGAATTTTTAAGAGATTGATATATGGTTTGTTAAGAAGAATAGTCACTAATGACAATGGAATAGGTGCATTTTGTATTGCCGTGATGTCATTGCTCTATAATTTAATGTCTGTTGCAGTTCTTTATCCGCATAATACTTATTGAAGGTGGCTGTGATAATGTTTTGCTTTAGCAGTTTGTTGGTATTTTTAATTTCTCCCCTTCTTTTTATGCGTAAAAAACATTGAAAAAGTGGTAATAAGAAAAGTATATATTAAGTATCAGTTTTGGCACATACTCCTTGAAGATCTCATTTGGTGATACTTCAACTAGTGTAATTGTCGTCAAGAATACGCAAATTTTCACAACTACAAGTCCCTTGGAGCAATAACCAAAGCAATTTTATAGAAGCAGAAGGCAAGTCTAATATCTTATTCACCTCAGTGAATCCATAATTCTTAGTTATAAATTACAATATTTTATAATGGAATCAAGTGACTGTCAGTTGCAGACCTTTACCCCCCAAAACTCTTATCTTGAATTTCTGCAGGTTGACCGTGGTATTTCTAGCATTCGATGTGTTCTTCACCATCTTTTGTGTTGTTTTGGCATGTTTGATTGGGATTGCTCTTTGCTGCTGCTTGCCCTGCTTAATTGCAATTCTTTATGCTGTTGCCGGGCAGGTAAAAGATGCAATGATCTAAGTTTTCTTTACGCACTTCAAAGTTTTGCTGATGTTAACTCTTATGTAAATGTATAGGAAGGTGCATCAGATGCTGATATAAGTATCCTTCCATAGTACAAGTTTCAAATTTGTAATGATGAGGAGAAGCCTAAAATTGGAGCTGGTAGAATGGTTCCCATTGCAACAAGCAGTGGGTCCTTGGCTAGCGAACGTCTTGTTTTAAGTGAGGATGCAGTAAGTGTGTTATGTTTGTGTTTAAATATTCAAATTCTAAGTGCTGATCTTTTTAGCTGAAACTTTTATCCAAATAATAAAGGCACCAAAATGTTCATTAAAAAAGATTGTTAAAACCTTATTAAACACAAGCACGCATAACACACACACACATAACACACACACACGTAACACACACACACACACACACATATGTTGTGCTCAAAGCTATGTAGAAATGAATCTGCTCCATTGCTTATCAGAGAATCTTTAATAAATTTTGACCTCAAATCTGCTAGCTACTTTCTCAAGGATATTTTAGTTCTTGATTTCTTTGTTTATGCCTAGGAATTGGTTCACCTTTTTCTTCTTTTTAATTCTGTAGGACTGCTGTATATGTCTCAGCCAGTATGAGGACGGAACAGATCTTCACTCTCTCCCCTGCAATCATCATTTCCATTCTACATGTGTTGTGAAGTGGCTTAAGATGAATGCGACTTGTCCGCTCTGGAAGTACAACATCCTCAAGGGAAATGAAGAGGTTTGAAGTATATGAATGGCCAACAAAGAAGTCGGCTCAGGTTCTGATATTCATTCACCTTTTGTGTCTGAATGTACATCAAGGCTGAAAATAAGCTTCCCTAAATATTCCTCAAAATAAGTTGTTACAACTAATTTTTTAGTTTATGCTGTTTCAGCCTCTAGGAGATACGTTGCTATTTCTTGCCTTACAGGTTTTGGAAAACAAACCGTCAGTCTGTAGTCATTTGTATAGTATCCGTACTGGCTTTTGTTTTGGGGTGGTTAGTTGTAAGAAGAAAAGGTGACTGGACATAATTATGTGTACAGTGTCAATATCAGGGTAATGCTCCATAAATGTAGGGACTATTTTACTTCAATGAATTCGTTTTGCCAGGAAATTTGATTGGATCATATGTATGTATACTTTATGACTTCCTGATGTTGGTAAGTTGTAAATTTGCTCACATCTGGTGAGCAAAATTCAAAAGCTTTTGTTGCACATTTCACTGGGTTATAGTTTTGTCATAAAGTGTTTGATTTTTATAAGAGAATAAAGATTAGCTTAATTTTCCTCATCAGAATGCCCCTCTGAACTTGAATACCAATTTATTTACCAAAAACTGCGTTACAGCTCTGCCCGCAATTCAAGATTGTGGACCATTCTAATACTAGAGGAGGAGATGTTGACTTTTGAGAATTTGTGGTTTAATTAAGTTCCAAACCAGGTAATCCGAATTAAACCAATTGAATTTCTTCTCAATTTTGTTATATTTTTCTGGTCATATACGCAACAAAAAGCTTACTTGACAATGACAAAATTTTGCCATTTAATATCCATAAGAAAAACGTATGGCTTCAAACTGACTGACTGATACCAATTTCATACTATTGGTTTTATCCGAATATTATTTTTGTTAATGTATGCGTTCACCTCACTCAACATCAATCAATATTAAATGTGGAAGGAAAATAAAAACCTACAAAATTGGAATTTCTATGAGACTATGGCCAACAACACATGCACTGTCAATTAAATACAAACTGTATTGGATTTGGCCAGCGAGCAATCCGCTTTTTTGTGGGCTCCTTGAAGAAGATCGGTGACTTAGATGTTGTAGGCTGCATGCAAGATTAATTATTTGACGGTCTTGAGATCACGTTACGTGATACTTCAGACTAATAAAATAGTACTACGTGACTTTGTTTTAACACCACTGAATAATTTTTAATGTATGCATAACTAGCTAGCTAGATACCATGACAAACACAAACTCATATTTATTACAACAATATTTTTTTCCTTTGGGACTTGGGAAAATATACTACAATTTGCTCTCGAGTCTATCTCTCTATGCATGATGATACAAATAACAGTGGCAAATGCACTTTGAAGAAAAAATAAAATTCATATTCATTTGTAGTCGTGGCTTTAAAAAATTACAAGTTTGTAACTTGTGCAAAACACGAATAAATTCTAAATATTACTTATCGGATGAATTTTAAAAACCACAAATTTAAAGTGAATATTTATAATAATAATTTCTTCAATTTCAAATGAAGTCATTATAACATGTCACTTTTAATCTGCATAATGGATATATCATACATTAAATAATTGGCAAAAAATAAATTACGGTCATATTTTTTTTTAGTGGATTTTTCTCTTCACAACATACAAATTTTAAACAGTTATTTTGTCATTTGAAAAAAAATATTTATACCCTCAGACATTGATTGATAAATTAAAAAAATAATATGTACCTCTTTATTTAGTACTTAGTAAGATATTATTGGTATCATTTTTGTTTTATAGTGAACTTATAAAATTTTTGTGAGTAATTTATTGTGTAGTTAGTCTTATTTATAATATATTTGATTAAGTTGAATGAATTAACTAATTAACTTTATGAATGAGGAATGCTAATGGTCATATTATAATATATTATTGGTAAATCTAGAAGTAAAAGTTATAAGCCATGTATGTAACATTATTAATGTATTATATCAACTAAAGAGTACATTAAATTGCATGTTTCAAAATAAAACAAAATAAATTCTTGAATTATTGAGTTAATAAGAAAATTAAGTTATCAAGCCGACTCAGGACCAACCAGACTCAATTTTTGTCTTGTTATATATTTATATTGATTAATTTCCATCCCTAGCTATAAGTCAAAAAGTTTAATTTATAATTTCAAACCTTTCTTATGCTATTAAAAAAATTATGTTTGAATGTATTACATGAGAATCTTAACTTTCATATAAAATAATTTTTCTTAAAAAGGCACAAAAATTATAAACCTTCTTTTTAACGTACTATTTTTTCAATAGCATTGCAAAAATAATAGCTTATTTAAATAGTTTGTACTATTGTTTAAAATTAAATAAATTTTAAATTTGATTCTATACTTTAAAATGGATGGACTATTTAGTATTAAAACAAAATCCTACAAAGATATTTTTCACATTTAAATAATCTAACTTGTTCAGGGTTAGTCATACTTTTAAGTAGATTAACCAGAACCCCATAGATGTTTAGCTCCATATAATTATATTTGTTATATAATAGATTTTTTTATAGCACCATTTATTTACTTTATAAAACTAAATTCAATAGCACTCATCTATTTTATAAAATGACTTTTCAAAATTGCTGATGTTAGCGATGTAATCGTGTCATGCCTTTTATTTTTCTCTTTTGCTCATATAATTTTAATTATATTACTATTTAATCATTTTTATGTATATATTTTTATCTTTTTACTTAATTTTTTAAATTTTTTATTTTATCCCACATAATTTATACACGTGTTAGTGCTACTAGATGCTGATAACTATAACTACCAAATTTGAATAACAATATGTTTTTCATAGTATATGAAAGGTTTGTTAAATTTATCGAAAAATACAAGAAGAAAAAAAAAAACCTAAACCCCCTTTCTCTCCCTAGTCTTCCAATTATTACTCAAATTAGGATATTTATTAATTATTTATTTTAAAAATGATCAGTTTGATCGTTGAAATTAAATTAGGACGTTTATTATGGGACGGATGGAGTATTATTAAAAAAAAAAAAAACAATGCCTGAGGAAATTAAAATTTTGGGTTATTTTCGTCATTTTAAGAAAAATAAAATTTGTTTTTTTTGTTTGTCCTTTCAAGACAAAAACCCAAACAGCCGCAGCCGGACTTGAGCCTAGCAAAAGAAAATAAATAAAGGTACTCAGAAAAACTTTCCCGAGAAATTCAGTTTCTATCGTTTGATTATACAGTTCGATAATTTAATATTTTTATTTCATTTTCCCGTTTAGATCTAGCTATAACATAATTACAGACCGACTCTTAAACTATCCAACTTACCGATATACAAATTCCTTTAAAAGCTTATTCCGTTGGAGATGTTTCGATTAGAGCAAGAGAAGATCAGAAAACGGCTTTGATTTTTCTGTTCTGGTCCGGTCAGAGACGAAATTATAGGGTTTTTGCTATGGCCGACCCTGCTATTGCGATTCCTGCTTTTGTCCTTCGTAATCTATCTGATAAGCTGTATGAGAAGCGGAAAAATGCTGCCCTAGAGGTATGATTCTCTGTTTCTATCCATATGTATGTCTAGTACTGTTTAGTTTTCCAAAAATTGGATCATGATGTTTGGTTAAATGCTGTAACAGGTGGAAGGAATTGTGAAGCAACTGGCTGCGGCTGGAGATCATGATAAGATTACGGCTGTGATCAATTTGTTGACTAATGAGTTTACCTACTCGCCACAGGCTAATCATCGCAAGGTTGGTTAGTTGATCAGAGATGACAATCGCATTGGTGATTTTATGTCTACAAATTGGATCTTTTGTGTTGATGTATTTGACTTCTGATTATTTGTAACTGTAATTTGGTCTTGGATAGGGAGGATTGATAGGATTGGCTGCGGCAACTGTTGGGTTGACTGCAGAAGCTGCACATCATCTCGAGGTAGAGTCATTTTGTTTAGAAATGTTACTAATATCAGTAGAATTGCTGGATGGTTTAGCCTTGATGTGTGGTCAATTTGGAAGTGTGAGAAATTTGGTGTATGTTTTGGGATGGTTTATGATAGATAGCTCAAAATATGCATATTTCTTGTTCTAAGTGAAACAATGAAGAACTTATAGTGAAAGTTTAAGTCTATAAAATTTGCATGCTAAAACCAGAGTGTCACAGCAGTTGATGTTACAAGTGCGATCACATTGCATTCTAACATATAGAAGAAAAGACTCCTGGGAATTTTATATATAGAGGGAGTTCACATTGCTAGTTCTGAAGTGGGTCTTTGTTAGACCTGTAATATGGAGTAACTTTTTGGGTAATTAAATGTGATAGGCTATGCAAAGGGGAATGCCTCCTTCCGTCCAAACAATTATAACCTGGGTGAGACTTGAACCTTGAACAACCTGCAACCACCTGAAGGTGGATGGATTCTTTACTACTATGTTGCCCTTGGTGTCTTACTATGCTGCATCAACCAAGTCTTATCCATTAACAATTGTTTTTGTATCTTTAATCAGTCATTAAATGGATGAGACAACATGGCTTTTGTAATTTTTCTGCTAAACCAGTATGTGTTAGGTCAAATAGGATTGGCTACCAAACTTATTATCCTAAGAGGATGCAGTAGATTCAGAACCTATGGCTTTAACTTGACTTCCTGTCTAGATATAAGAAATAAGTATTGAAAATAAGGGATATAACATCTATTGTGACGAACTAGATAAGTTATCTAAAGAAGCATGCAAAACAACACATTTAATTTAATGGGTGGCTTAGAAATCCATTGGCTTAATAAATACAAATTCAAGTAAATTCATTATTGAGTGGCACATTTATAAATACATGACATTCAATAAATACAAATTCAAATACACTCATTTACAAATATGCCACCAATTAATTTAAAATACGTTGTTAGCATGCTCCTTTCAATTACTTATCTAGTTTGTCCCACTAGATGTTATTTTTTCTTAATATTATTTTTTGTTTTCAGTTGAATAATGGGTGGCTTATAAATCCATTGGCTTAATAAATACAAATTCAAGTAAATTTATTATTGAGTGGCACGCCACATTTATAAATACATGATATTCAATAAATACAAATTCAAATACACTCATCTACACATATGCCACCAATTAATTTAAAATACGTTGTTTAGCATGCTCCTTTCGATTACTTATCTAGTTTGTCCCACTAGATGTTATTTTTTCTTAAAATTATTTTTTGTTTTCAGTTGAATAATGGGTGGCTTATAAATCCATTGGCTTAATAAATACAAATTCAAGTAAATTTATTATTGAGTGGCACATTTATAAATACATGACATTCAATAAATACAAATTCAAATACACTCATTTACAAATATGCCACCAATTAATTTAAAATACGTTGTTTAGCATGCTCCTTTCGATTACTTATCTAGTTTGTCCCACTAGATGTTATTTTTTCTTAAAATTATTTTTTGTTTTCAGTTGAATAATGTAGAATACGTCTATAGGACTATAGGAGTGATTTAGTAATCTACGTAAACACATTGGTTTCAGAGTGGAGTGTTCTATTAGGCTTTACTTATTTCCAGTCTTTTTTCTACTATCTACCCAGAGGTGTTTGCCTTCATGGGAAGTCCTCCTAAATAGGTAGACCAGTTGTGTACTCTTGGTGTACGTGGATTCTGTTTCCCTTTAGTCCTTTTTTGGATATACAGTTACTAACTGAAGAATATATAATATAATATATGAAGCGTGATATCATGACACACAAGTTGAGGACAAGAAAGGTCATCTTTATTAAGTAATATATTACTAGGCTTCTTGCTTCTAAACAATGGAAACAAATAACAAGCTGCACGGGAAATTTTAAAAAGGGTAGCATGAACTGGAATAACTTGAATCAGAATTAAGGTGCAACTTACATACCAGAAAAAGACAAAAGAGAATAATTGTGCTAAAGCATACAAAAAATACAATAACTCAACTTCAAAGAGTAGTGATTTTTAAAATCTTCTAAAAGCTAAAAAAACAAATTCGTCATTGTCGTATGAAAATTCAAATTGAAGTATGTGGACGTCCATAGTGCGAATTTCTACATTGCTTGAAATTCAGACCAAGTAAGAGAATATTGGTAGATGCAGAGATCATTTGGAAAACATATAACTCCTGGCCGACGTTCATATGTTGATTTTGAGTACTCCTTTTTTTTTGGCTTCACAACATATATCCTAAAGCTATTTTCTTGTTGCGTGTTCTTTTTTGTAGGATTTTCTGGCAGGGTAACAAATTTTTATTTTTTAATTGTTACCCTGTTGAGAGAGTGGGTCATACAGCTTTCTTTGTTGTGTATAGCTTTGCAGGTCTTTTGTTTGTTGTGGGGTTTACTGGATTAGTTAGTCTTCCGTTTGTACAAGGGTCTCCCCCTCTAAAGATTTATGAATAAAATAGACTTAAAAAAATTGGACTTTACTCAACCAATTTGATGACTAGAAGTCCTTATTGGGCGCTATATGTATTCCCAATTTACCATTTTCATTTGCACATTTGCTTCATTTACTTGAGAATATATTAGTGAAATCAATGTTGTTTTAAGATATTGAATGGAGCTACCTGGTGAAAGATTTTAAGCCCATAGCTGATTCAGTTTAGTAATTTTCAATCCTGAATTGGTGGGCATCAGGGTTTGCAGGAGAATTATCAATTTTCTGTTATGTCTGTTGGAACTATTCATCTTTGATTTCAGTTTCTTTCCCTTATAAAAGTTTTCATTCTCATATGAAATTAACTGTAAAAGGTGCAGTAAACCATATCCATTAATGGCTATGAAGTTTTGGTAGCGCAGTAGCACTTTACTTTTGTGTTATGTATAATATCGAAGATTCTTCCTTTCGATACATGTTCAATTGCTGAAACTATTTTCTGTTGATAAGTTAGTTTGCTGAAAACTCTTTCCTGTTTGTCAATTCAATATATTATATTTGAAGTTATTGTTTGTCGTTTGCACTCATTATCCTTTGTCTGAATGCAATCTTCCAGCAAATTGTACTACCAGTGATAAATTCTTTCTCTGACCAAGATAGCAGAGTTCGTTATTATGCGTGTGAAGCTCTATATAACATTGCAAAGGTGAGAATGAACGGGTTGATTGCATCATACTTCTTTTTGCTCTCTGTGTACATTTTTGTCTGATATCTTGCTTCTTTGCAGGTTGTGAGGGGTGATTTTATTGTGTTCTTCAACCAGATCTTTGATGCTTTATGTAAACTTTCAGCAGACTCAGATGCCAATGTACAAAGTGCTGCTCATCTTTTAGATAGGCTTGTAAAGGTCAACCATCTTTTTTTTTTAACCCGTATATACATGTGGACTTCTTCCTAATATATTGTTGTAGATAATTTCTGAACTTTAACCTTGTGCTTTAACTCTTTGCGGGAAGCAGGACATTGTCACAGAGAGTGATCAGTTCAGGTGCGCCGTATTTATTTTAATACAGAATATATTTCTTATGGGTTTAAAGATTATGTTTTGTTGTTCTTCTATAAGACATTATGTTGTTTATGGTTTTTTTTTTGGTCAGCATTGAAGAATTTATACCATTGTTGAGGGAGCGCATGAATGTCCTCAATCCTTATGTCCGCCAATTTTTGGTAGGATGGATCACTGTATTGGACAGTGTTCCAGATATCGATATGCTGGGTTTTCTTCCTGATTTTCTTGATGGTACTGGTTGTAATATGAAGTTTATAGATGCCAGTTATGTAACTGTAATTTATTTACCGCAAAAAGTTTTCATGGTTTGATGTAATTTCAGGCCTATTTAATATGTTAAGTGATTCTAGCCATGAAATACGGCAACAAGCTGATTCAGCACTCTCGGAGTTTCTTCAAGAGATCAAAAATTCTCCAGTAAGGCTTCTTTTAAGATTCAATGTGATATCTTCTTTTTGATGTCTATGGTAATTTGCTGCGATGTCAGTTGCCTTCTTTTGAAAGACATCATAACAGTCAGTTTTTAGCAATCAGTTACTGTTTTGTAAGGAAGATGGTTGTGTTAATATTATGATTGTAGAAACTAACAAAGAACATTATTAGAATATATCATTAATCTTAATCATGTTTGTGTAATAAATTTTATGTTCATTTGTAATTTTCTGACGCGAGCAGTGCTACTCTTGAAGTCTGTAGATTATGGTCGCATGGCTGAAATACTTGTACAGAGAGCGGCTTCCCCGGATGAATTTACTCGGTTAACTGCTATTACTTGGGTACTGAAATTCACACATAATATCCAAATGCATGAATTCTTCCATTTGGTGTAGTTTCTTGCTGGATTTCCCCCTCCTTTTTAATAGTCTTTTGGACAATAGGATGCTAACTTGGTTAAAATTCGTTTCAATGCAATAATTTGTTGTGCAGATAAATGAGTTTGTAAAACTTGGCGGGGACCAGCTTATTCCTTACTATGCTGATATTTTAGGAGCCATTTTGCCTTGTATAGCTGATAAAGAAGAAAAAATACGAGTGGTAAGTCAATTTGCTCTCGCCATATTTAAACTAAATATCTTCCAGTCGTTTGCTTTTGCCACACTCCTTGTTCCTCGATGTTTGTTCTGCGACATGTCTTATATATATTTTTTATTGCTTTTATTGATTACTATCAGGTTGCTTGTGAAACTAATGAAGAACTTCGCACTATGGAGGCTGATCCAGCTGAAGGATTTGATGTTGGAGCAATCCTCTCTATTGCAAGGAGGTGTAGTTCTTGTTACTTGGGAAAAAATCTATATATAAAGGTTACTGATAATTTGCATCTGCATTGGTATAGCTTTTTGCCTCTTAAATATCAAGAGCAAAAGTAGCCTCAAAGAACTTTTTCTTCCAAATTTGGTAGATTTAACTATACTCGATACTGGTAGTATTCAACTATTTATGCATATACTGGGTTGTGATTTTTTCTTCTTTATTTGGTAATTTCATTTATCAGGCAGTTGTCTAGCGAATGGGAGGCTACTCGAATTGAAGCATTGCACTGGATGTCAGCTCTTTTGAATAGACATCGTGCAGCGGTAATAAAAATTTGTTTGTCTTCAGCCTTTTTTAATGTCGTTATTATTGTAAAATCCTAATTGCTACTAATAATATTTGGGGTAACTTACTAAATGTTGCCAAATTATGGCCCAGTGGAACTTGGACTGCTATGCAAAAGTGACAATGTGGCATCTTTGTGTGCACATATAGCAATTATACATTATGATTTCTATTCATTTATTTTTTATAGATTATTCTCTCTCCTTGGCTCCCTGCCTTTTATGTTGTTATATATTTATTCTCAAAACCTATTCTTTGTATAATTTTTATTTTCTTTAGACTTAATATTTATTATGTTTTGCAAGATAGTGTCATGTGTCATGTGGGCGGGTGATAAGGAGTGTTTTCTTCTTGTTTTTTTTGTGTTGTTATTTATAACACCAGATTCTAGCCAAATGAGAGTTTCATTCCTTCCCTTGGAAATCTGTATGGGGGACAGAGGGGAAGTATTAAGTAAATTTTTTTTTGCATGGGAGGCAGAGAGGCTGCTTCACTTTCCTGCGACCCAGTGTTTGTGGAATGTGAATTTTATGTTATTTGGTCTCTATCGATTCATGCCCAGGACTTTTTTTTGACCTGATTGTTAGCTGGTCTTGGTGTCGTGGACACAGTTCTTTTACTTTAGAAACTTTGAATTTTTTTGTCGTTGAGACTCGCAAAAAATGTTTTATTAGCAAATCAAAGCTATAACCACTAAAAGGAAGAAGAAGTCAATTTCCCCACAGGCGTGGAAGAAACTGGTAGCCAGGCAAATGGGGTGGGGGCTTAAGAATGGTGCATTGAGATTTCAAAAAGCAAAGTAGGGAAAAAGCCAAGAAAAAAAAGAGTAAAAGACGTATGCGTCTCTGAAGATTTATCAAGTTGGGAAGTACCGGGGCAATACTATCTTATCTGATTTTTGCGTTAATTTAGTGGTAGGTACATTTGTCCCCGCTTAAAATATCACTTGCTTTGTCCCCTTAACAATTTGTTATCCTCTACAGTTGGTACTTTAATATCATGTGGTATAGTCCTATTGTTGCTTTAAATTGTTGAAAACTGTTTGAGGGAATACCCACTACTTTCCTTTTAAATCTTTGCGATTCGGTTCTGAGTGTTGGAACTAAGAAAACTTGTGCTATGATGCTGAAAATCAATAGTGATTGGTTGCTTCAGCATGTCTTGGATATTTATTTCCTTGAAGAATTGTCATTGCATTTTTGTTAACGTCCAAAGACATTATCTGTTCTTGATCTTTGCTGTAAATTTCTGTGCATACATTTTTTGTAATTTTCGGCGAGCCTCGTTTCGACTACTGAAAGGTTCTCACTTTGTTTTAATACTTGAAACAGGTTCTAACTTTTCTGAATGATGTTTTTGACACTCTTTTGAAGGCACTATCAGATCCCTCTGATAAGGTAATCTTCTTGTCTGCTGCTAGTTATCCTGTATAATGCCTGATTGTTTCTTCAAGTTGCATCTCTATATTCATTTTTTTTTTCATTTCTTTTTTCCTCTCTTGATGTATAGTTACTTGCAATGTTTGTTCACTAGAATTATATAAAACAAAAACTCCTATTAAGAGAAAAATAGAACCACATGCATGAAGAAAGTATTATTACTATGGTGCTATTATTGCTGAGGCCCTATAACTGGAATCCCATTGCACACCAAACATGCAGACAAGAACTCAGAAGTGAGATGGTAATTCAAGACAGATTAGAAGCTTATGTGGTTCGTCACGTAAATATCATCTGTACACAAAGCACAACTGTGAAAAGTGGACTATCAAAAATGTATTTAGCCGTGTAACTTCATGATACAAAGATGGGTTCCCTCACGAAATTCTATTCCTTGCATTTTTGGTAGCTGATTGGGAAGAATGTATTACATTTTATGGGATCCAGATAGAGACATCTAGCCTCACCCTGCATGGGCAGAATATATCTCAGTGGAAAACCATAAGATTTTTTGTTGGTTAATCGCAGGCTGGGAGCAGAATACAAGACGTGCACCTTTTCCTTTTTTAATTTCATTCGAGGACTCATGCAAGACATTTGTTGGTTAATCGCAGGCTGAGACCAGATCCTTCTTTCAGAATGAAAATGTCAGTGATTCATAGTCTCCCTGCCCTGGGTCCTTCCAAAAAATCAAGGATAGATGAAAATTATATATATATATATATATATATATATATATATATATAATGGTGAAACATGACTAACATATTGTGCAAAGGGTGGTTTATTTAGATTATAGCATATGTCTTCAACTTCAAGTGCTCGATCAGATATATTCGCTACATTTATTGATTAGTACACAATGTGGATGGTACTGGATATAGGTTCTTTCAAACTTGGAAATTGGCACGCCTTTGTTTTTGTGGCCTTTAAAATTGTTCGTTAAAAACTCTTCTAGTTCTAGCTGCAGGAATTGCAACCCTGATCCCAATACATTTCAGTTGTTGATAGATGTGCATCTTCCGAAATATGTCATAGATAAGCTAAATTTATGTTGTGAAGTGTCCATACTTTGTATCTGCTTCATATTTATTTGAAGAGGCCAAATGGTATTTATGGTTTAGACTTTGTAATATGTTGTCATTCTGGATGTTTATAGGTAGTGCTCTTGGTGCTTGAGGTGCATGCAGGCATAGCCAGAGATCCTGAGCATTTTCGGCAGCTTGTTGTTTTCTTAGTTCATAACTTTCAAATTGACAACTCTCTACTGGAGAAGTTAGTTATTTACTTTTTCTCTAATAGTACTTAAGTAGCATATTTCCATTATTTAGTTTCAATATCTTATTGTTCAATAAATTTTTTGTTTCTATTCTTTAGACGAGGTGCTTTGATAATCCGCCGGCTTTGTGTACTTTTGGATGCTGAAAGAGTTTACCGTGAACTCTCCACAATACTTGAGGGTGAAGCTGATTTGGATTTTGCATCTGTTATGGTTCAGGTTGCAATTTCACTGAAAACACGACACACACAAAATGATGATTTTGTTTGATGAATGGGCATGCACTATAAAAATGTTGTAATATAAATCCTAATGTCCCCTTAACAATGGTATACATAGTATAATATATCGATTCATTGTAGAATACTCGTGCTTGGAATTTCGTTGACTTGTCCCCCATGTCACTTCTATGAGAAATGATACTTTTTTTTATATCTTTTCTTTACTTTTGTTATTATTTATTTATTACTTTTTTTTTTATTTTAATCTTTGCGACTCAATTTTCATTTTCTATTTTTGTTTCAGGCTTTGAATTTGATTCTACTTACGTCCTCTGAGTTGTCTCACCTTCGAGATCTTTTGAAACAATCCTTGGTAAATGTTGCTGGGAGAGACTTGTTTCTTGCTTTGTATGCTTCATGGTGCCATTCACCAATGGCAATAATAAGCCTTTGCTTATTAGCCCAGGCAAGAGCGAGAACTATATGCTATCCGTTTTTTATTGAATTTCTATGTGTGATAATCATTGTTATTTAAGGCACGAGGCGCATTGAGGTGCAAAGGTCTCCTTGGGGCCTAGGCGCGAGGCAGGTGCTGGCGCACATTTAAAAAAAAATTAAACTATATATACACACACATTTAATTATTCATGTATCAAATTTATCAGCCATTAAGTAATTTTACAAACTTCTAAGCATTTTCAAAAAGTTTCTATAACTAGTTCAAGTACCATGCCTCTGTAATATAGTGATACACTGATATAATTATATCATAATTATATTCTGCATAGCTACATAGTTAATTAATGATCTAGATTGCTTAGGAAAAAAAAATTACACAACTTTGATGAAGCCTGCGCCTTGTAACCTCATGTGCCTCGCGTGCGCCTCATTGAAGGAGCCTCGCCTCAGGCGAGGGGAGACGCCCAACATGGGCTGGGATGGGCTTAACAACACTGGTGCTAATCGTGGTCCTTTGTCCTATATTCATGGTTATGATACTTTTTGTGGCACTTCTATACAGACTTATCAGCATGCAAGTTCTGTCATTCAATCTCTGGTTGAGGAGGATATCAACGTTAAGTTCTTGGTTCAGGTGGACAAATTGATACACCTACTGGAGACCCCAATATTTGCATATCTTAGGTTGCAGGTGCTTTTACTTCTTCCTAGTTTTTCAGTTCTAAAATAAAAATAATGAAGCTTTATTTTTGTCTTGGTGTTTCTTTAATGTTTTTTTTTTCTTTTCTCCTCGTATAATCTTTATTTATGGACGTCTTATCTTGTGAACCATTTATGATAGGTGCAACATTACTTGTGCTATTGTGTTCTTGCATTATTTGTTGATAATATGCTCATCATATTCTACTTAACTAATTTTGAGATATTCTTTATTAGTGATGTCTAGATACTCAAATCTGCATGAGTAGGGATTCAACAACTTTTGTTCTAGTACTATTGGGCACACTCTTAGCCATGGTGTTTAAGATCTATTTCTAGTTCAGCCTTGAACTCCTAAAACTTGAACATTTGTGATGTATTTATGACAAGCAACTAAGATTTAAGTGAGATCACACGAGTATTTCAAGCGAAGCGTTTATCATTATCATCATAGTATAACTCATTTCATACTAATAATAAACAACAAAGAACAAGGCTAAATCAAATTGTAAGCAATACACACAATGGGAAAAAAGAAAGGACGGAAAGAGAGAGCTTATGCTGCAGAAAAATACTGAAAAAAGAATTAAAAAAGAAAATTATGGATCAGATGCCCGAGAGAAACCCAGAGGTCCAAGAAAAATGGGGAGAGTGCATGTGTTGTGTGTGTGCAAGAACTACAAGAGAAGAGTGTGAAAGGTCTGTATGTTTGCATGCGGGTTTGATGTTGGTTACATGTACTTGTTCCTTTCATTGTTAATTTACAGAAGCAAATTTAGGCTTATTCTTCTATTATACAAGGGTTGAGTCCTTTTTTTGCGGTGTTTTTTGATATTTTTGGTGGTTAACTTTTGAAAATATTTTTACTCTTGATTTTCCCCCCCTTGGTGCTATGGTCCTGTGAAGGGCTGTATGCAAGTTCTGCTTTGGTGACACTCTAGTTGTAGTTTTTTTTGCTTCAGTTGTAATTTCATCATCACCAATAATGATAATATTGGTGATAGTTTCCTTCAAGTCTACACATAATAGTTGATTTTGGGATCTGACTTCTTAAAAGAGAGAATATTTACAAAAACTGAACTATTCTTCCGCCTTTACTTTTCAGCTGCTGGAACCTGGAAGATATATATGGTTGTTAAAAGCCTTGTATGGTCTTCTTATGCTGCTACCACAGGTATTTCAGAGTTTCTCTGTTGCTTTGCTGCAGGTTACTTGAATCTCTTGAGGCTTATGTGAATTTGAGTATACCCTTAAGCTTTAAGTTCAAACATAAGTGAAAAATCCTTAATAAAACCATGAGTTTTTGTTGGTTAGATGCAACATTGATTACTCTGCATTTAGAAATTTTTATTTTGAAAAGCAATGTCTTAATGTGTGAAAGTTATGAGACTTCATAACTTATATAGTACCCCCTTTTCCAGTTTGACTGTCATGATTTTGAACCATGTTTTTGGCATGGGTTTAAGACATTCAAAAATCACATTAGAAATAATATTTTGTAATATCAAGTACTGTAATGAAGTAACTGTGAGTGCTTAACCAATTTCATCGAGTTGCAAAGGGATTTGCAGTTTTACATTTCAGAAGCTATATGTTCGGTCAAATTTTAAGATCTCTTACCACTTACCTCCATATCTTAATTCATGTTTAATTGTAAAGTATTGCATTCCATTGTCTTTTGAAAATTGAACAATCCCAACTATTTATTTCTATAACCTTTTGTGGAAGGTAGGTAAGCTTTTGGTATTCTACATATTTGAATATCAGGTGTTTGAGTTTTCTAATGTTTTTTTTTTCTTATATGATCTATTTTTTTTGTATTTGATCTCTTTTAACTCATGCAGCAAAGTGCAGCCTTCAAGATTCTACGGACTAGATTGAAAACTGTGCCATCATACTCCTTCAGTGGGGAGCAATTTAAGCGAACACCACCAGGGAATTGTTACTCGCAAAATAATTACATGCACGGTGGGTCAGATGTATCTGAGGATGGTGAAATGAATGAAGATTCACAGAATGTGCATAATGGAATGAACTTCGCCTCTAGGTTGCAACAGTTTGAGCAAATGCAGCAGCAGCACCGTAGACACTCAAAATCTCAAGCAAATGCCCGCTACAGATCTGCTTCATCATCAAAGGTTTGTTATGCCTTTTGAAATCTACCTCATTGCATCTAGTTTTTGAGATTTTAATTTCCCATTGAACCTTACCATTGTTTTTTTTAGGAACTTCTAATCCAACTTAGTTTAGGAAGTTGATTGTTGAGATTTATGTTTATTGATAACTCTGCGAGAGTAGCCAGTTTCACTCAAAAGTATGAATATCCAATGCATCTATTAAATACATAGGTCTACTCTGGAGAAGACATATCAGCTTCCTGTGAGAGTTGGGATTGGTCCAGTTGCTGTAGAGGAAAGACAAATGCTAATTAAGATGTGATAGAGTCAGTAGAAAGACTAAATATTTCCTTTTGTAATAGCTATCCATCATATTTTCCTAGAACAATTATGATTTTGAAGCTAAATCCGGGGCCAAGTCTTTATATCTGTTGTGACGCAGCCATGAGGTACTTTGCTGTTATAAATACCCTCTGGGCTTTGGATTGATGTGAAAATTACCTTTTCTCCAACCTATGAAAATAGGTGTAGCAAAATTCTTATTTTTTGTTTGGTGGTAATTAATACTTATCGATGTTTTTAATTGAGTTGACATTTTGGCTTGATAAACCAGAGTATTCTGTGTTTTGTTCGGTCGTTTGATTTAGTAGTAGTTGTTGACTAGTTATGGACCTGTGCAATGCCCAATGGGATTTGTAACTATTTAAGAATAAGTAATAATTTTTAAAAAAAAAAGTTAAGTTGAAGTCAAACAATAAACTTGAAACTTTGTGTAAAATATTTCTCTATAAAAAACAATAAAATATGAGACAATCATATTAATTCCAATTTAATGCTATACATCAACTTGTACCCTAATGAGATTGTGAAGATAAAATTCTTAGAACTTTCAGTCACATTAAATGTAAGCTTAAATAATTCTCCTTAAATAAAATTTTCTAAGGTGCGGGTATTCAGATATTTTAATATATATTTAAAGAAATAAATCATAAAAACTCTTAATCCTTATCTTTATTTTAGTTTTGCTTCAAAGAAGGAGTTAATGTCTTCTGTATGAATAGGCTATTCTTAAATACTAAAAAATGATTAATTGGTTTATTGTAACTTGAGATATAAGTACGTTTAAAGGCCATAAAAGAAAGATACAAGTGTGTTTCATTACTTTATGGGAATATGTACCAAATGATCCCATTACTCAAAAAACATAAAAAAATTACTCTACATTCAAAATTTTAATGTGAAAAATGCTTGACTAATAATATATTATCATTATTTTGCATACAGTTGTATTAGATTAGGTTTTTTTTGCATCACAGCATATCATGTTCAAATTATTTGGTCTACGAAGACAACTTTATGTAGGAAATACATTTTGAAAATCAATTTTAGGCTATGGGAGGTTTTTTGAAGCTATTTTTTTAAAATTCTTTTTTTTACATTTCAGCTTCGTCGTAAATTACAATTCCCTTTAGTTTATGAGAGTAGTTTCTTTTTGTTCCACTCATCTAACTTTTATTGGAGTGCAATTAAGAGAGAAAATAAAACAAACTCAACATTCTAGTCATGCTTTTAGTAATATGAATGAACAAGGCAAAATGAAAATTGAGAAATCATGTGGAAAGAAAATGTCCATATACTTGGAGGCACGAAGGACGTTGACATATGCTAAAGAGCATAAAGAAGAGATGACAATTAGTCCTTGCAGTTAGGTGGGGTTTGGTTCGTGGAATAAAAATTTGATGTAATGTAATAGTCTACGTGATGCAATAGAGTTATAAAGTAATGACAATAGGTTATTACGACATATTTGCTTGGTTGGTTCTTGGTATTTGTGTAGTAATTTTAATGTTATTACATTTCGTTCAAAATTGTGTTTGGTTCACTAAATTATATTGTTGTATGTAATGAATAAAGTAAATTATAAGTCTAAATGTCAAATCAGTTGCAAGTATTATTGTTTTGTCTTTTATGACTTATTGCAATACGGATATAATGGGTAGGTCAATATATCAATTGGAGGATGTAATGAAAAACTTAAAAATTGATGTAATAGTATTAAGCCCGTAATGGAGTAATACATGTAATAGGTAAACCGAACATAATGTCACATCAATGTAATAGCTTATTGCATTACACAACTATTACATTGATTTGATATGCGCCACCTTAGTTGAGAATTGTGACATCAAGGAAGAATTTGAAAATCAATATTTGGAAATATATGCATATACTTCAAGAATATACAAAGAGAGAGAGTACACATGCTATGTATGAGCATAAAGGTATATAGAGAGAGGGAGAGACGAAGAAAGCTCTGTGCATGAAATAGTTGAATTCTAACATCAAGTTTAAGAAAAAACTGAGAAAGGAAAGTGCAATTATATTTTCCATGGATTATGTGATACACTTTATGTTTGTGATAGCTAAAATATATGATGGATTATAACTTGAATTGTGAGTGTAAGATATTATTGTTTAAATGTGGGAAGAGAGAAATAGAGAGAAAGAGAGGCGCGTTAGGGAGGCGTATTTGTGCATTGTATTAAAAGTTATTTCTAATAATGATACTCAAAATGAAAGAAAATAAATAAATAAGACCATTCATATATAAGAAAATGCTCCCTTTTGCTTTCACTACCTATGCCCTTAGGTGGCTCTCTCCTTTTATTCTGTTCTTCCATATATGTCCTCTCTCTCTCTCTCTTTGAATTCAAATCTTGTTTATTTTTAATTTACCTTTTAAAATATGTTTTTCTTATGTATATCTATATAACTAGGAAAAAAAGCACACACACACACACACAGAGACATGTATATATATATATATATATATATATATATAAATATATATATATATATATATATATATTTTATTGAGATTAACTTAACTAAGATGCATATCTTACTTCTCAATTTTAGGCTATTGTATCTTATAATGTCATTTTTCTTTTCATTTCTTTTTAATTTTTTTTTTGGTGAAGACCTATATTATGTGGATTTGTGTAAGATTGTCGTGTATGACAAGCCGTCTAGACATCAAATTCAGCTTTCCTGAAATCAAAGGGTTGGAGGACATTGACTAAAAAGGTTTCAAAAGTTAAATACAAGTTTTTGGGCACGCTTTATACACATAATATTTTATGCAGTATTGCTTGTTATTTATGTACATATATTCAAATTTTAGGGTAATTTTCGAAATAGAAGAGAGAGTTAATGAGAAAATATATAAAACTGATATTATCTACGGGAAGGATCAAATATAATCTATCTTGAAAGTAGTGTGCAGTGAAAAAGATTGAAACCCTCTGAAATCCATCGAGCCTCGATCCAAATCTGCTGCGGTTCAGTCACATCAAGGGTATTGAAAACCCTAATTAGATTCCTCTTTCTTCTTCCTTATTCTTAATCTCCTTTTTCTTTTCTGTTTCACACGTCGTTTCCTTTAGTTAAAGTTAATATGCTGTCTCAGACTTGTACCCTTTACCAGTTTTGGTGTTGGTGTTGTGTCAACATAGGTAGTACTCTTGGTCAAACAGCTGAGACCATGTAACACATGAAACTCTATCCCTCACCAGTTTAGGCAATCATATCTGGCATTTAATCTCTTTCTCACTCCATGTATATTTGTCCAGTTCTCTCTCCACCATAAATAAAAATTAAATAATAAATGTATATACTGATATCTGGTGTTATTTAATTTATTTGTAGTATATTTCATTTTGTATGCCTCTTTTGATATCCTTTAGGAAGTATATTTCAGAATTTTTCTCTGTATATCAATATATACTTGTGTCCTCAATAGTTTTATATCAGCTTTAGCAGTACGTGTAGGCTTTAGAGCACATGTGGTCAAGGAGGTTTGCTCCCTTGACTTCTTGGGTTCGAACCTTGGGGCCACCACCCAAGAGAATTCTTCTGAATGACACCAGACTGATTGGGGGGGGGGGGGGGTGCGCACTTAAGATTGCTCGGAGAGGAATTTAGTCTCCGTTGACGCTTAAGGTAGCCCGAGGATACCTTTACCATTCAAAAAAAGAAAAAAGAAAAAAAAGGCACGTGTAGGCAGAAAGAGGATAAAATCTAAAATCATCTCTTCCTAGATAGTGAGGTGGAGTGCATTATGCCAGAGCCGATGGATAGTTTACTCCAGATGAGGAAAGGTTTCTAGGTGGAAAGGAGAAGAGGAGGCGGTTCAAATTGGCACCACATTTCTTGTGGTGGACGATTTGGAGTGAGAGGAATAATCAATCTTCTGTGTTCCTTGATGACCAAACATCTTATAGTGATTTTGAGAACAAAGAGCGGACTTGTCTCCAGATCTGTTTCTTATTTGATTTTTTAGTATTTTTTTATTTACGTTTTCCGGCTTGATCAGGTCTGTAGTGTCATTTGTGGACAATGTGGGAGATTTACTGGTGGGAGGTTGTTTTCCTTGTTAAAGGAGGTAGAACAAAGTAGATAATGATTTTCCTAGCTAAAGGTGTAGAACAAAGTAGCGAATGATTTTCCTTCTTTAATGGAGGTAGTTACTTTACAAGTAGTGTTTTTTTCCTCCTTTTCTGATTATTGTGATTTTAAGATTATTTACTGCCAAGTGTCAAATTAATAGAATTATTTAGACCAAAATTGTCGAGCATATCAAATTTGACAATTGGCTTAATTATAGTTTTTGATATATAACAGTTGTAATAACAGATAGAAATGAACAATGGCATCGCGGATCTACAAAACATTATTTATGGTTGAAAAGAAAGTTCTAGGCGAACAATTACCTATTCAGTCTCCTATTCTTTTTAAATGGAAGAGAATACAATTAGATGTCTGTCTATTTGTTACTTTCATGCAGTTGTTTACTATTGCTTTCTACGTCTACCATGCTAAATCGTATTGTCAATGACCATACAGGAGGTGCAAAGACCAGAAGAACCCATGCGACCTTTGCCTTTACCAGACATGAGCAGACTGAAGATCATGATGTAGAGGTCCAGGACAACTACAGCTTTGACTGTTTTGCTCATGCCCCAAAATGTGGCTACTTCCACGAGATATTTACATTATGTTTTGGGTATGGATGAGGTTAGTTCTGGTATAAAATGTAAATTGTATATCTATTAGTTTGTTTTTTTGTTGTTCTTATAAAGGTCAGGATGGTGGGTGTTGGGTTTTGAGTTGGGCTTGGGTGGTACTAAGCTATTCTTTTGCTCTGTGAACGAGGTATGCTCATATGATTCTGTTATTTTTATTGGAAAACCATATGAGCTAGAGGTAGATACTTAATTTAGAAATGCAGTTTGTTTTAATTATTGATCTGTTACAAGAGCTAAAATAAATTATCTAATTATATGCACACATTGATTTTTGAGATAGTCGTACCCCTTCTTTGTACCTGAGATTGGAATTCAGAATAGACTTTGGTGATTTGGTGTGGTACAATATGCCAAATGTATTATGTAGGACTTTTATGGCATGTTTGTGAGTTTTATTTTTGGAAGAAGGGAAGGAAAAGTTGGAACTTTTATTTTAAAAGAAAAATTATTCAGTGGTCTTAGAGCATTGTCATGTGGTGACCTAAGCCAATCAGATGCTGTTATTTCAGCATGTGCATGGATTCAGATATAAAGGGTCCACTGTTAATGTAGAAATGACAGCATGTGATTGGTTTTAGCCATCCCTTCCCTTTCTCCCTTGGGGCCCGCGAAATAAAACTTGCAACAAGGCTGCAACTGCATGAATATTCACTATTGAAGTTATTATAGAATGTCATCTCTTCGGCCTCCGGAAGTAAAATTTCCACCCTCTCAATTATTTTAGCAATCCTTTTATGAAACATCCGGACTTTCCAATGCAAGTACTTTACTAAATCAAGTCCTCTTAACCTTCAATTCGTGAATTTTTTCCCCCAAAAAATCTAACTGCACAAACTGACCAATAATTACGGAGTTGCTCTCAACTAGATTATAAAATATGCTAATGGTGCCAAGTTCACTACATGCAAGCTTAATCTGAAACAATGTTGGTATAACAGTTTATGATTCTATTGCATTTTTTTAGTAGGATTTGAATTATGTCTTCTATTTCAAAATATAAGACCGCAATACTTTGCAGAAGGCAAAAGAAAATGTTATTGTATTTTGGAACGGAGGAAGTAATTTTTTTATTGGACCGTTATTGCTCATTTTTCACCAGAATTTTTTAGGGCGTTGATATTTCAAACGCAAGTTAGTCAAATGGTGAATGAAGCAAATTGTATTATGTATGTAAATAGTTGTACATTTGCGGTACATTGGAAGTCCTACTCTGAAAATATCATTTACCTTTTCTTAAGCTAAACACGTATTCTCTTCTACCCGAGTCGTCGTGTCATGTTGATGGGTCTTGTTAGAAGTTGAACCACGCTGGTCATTTCTCCATTATTGAAGGACCAAGAATATTTGGCAATCATCTCCGAGAGTGGATCACAAAAATTTGGTGAATTCCATAATAAAATCTAGTGAATAGCAAAGCTATAGAATTACATGCTATACCAACTTTCTGTCAAAATACAAAGAATAATTATAAGTGCATAATATCCAAACACAACATTCAAACACTACATTCATCTTAACCATGTGTATGGTATTAAAATTCGTGTCATGTTCTACTTTTTAATGGTGAAGATAGATATAACGTTTGATTTTGTATTTGAATGTTGTGTATGTAGACTTGTCCAAATACAAATATCAACCTCAAAATCTTTCATTCTCTTTTTGAGAAAGAAAACTTATATTCCAACTTTGGGAGGGGGACAAAGGTATCAAGACCTCAACAAACTATGAATTACATTTTAGAAACCCAATTCTTTAAATTTATTTGCATATACAAAATTTACTAAACTGTATGCATTATGAGATTGCAGTTTCAAAGCTAAACAAGTCTCTCTTTCACGCCACGGCATCCATAGAGTACCCCACAGTAAAACCCTAACCCGTGATATGATGGAGTACAGATATCTACACATTCCGAAACAGATCATCCACACTAATCTCATCATCCCCATCCGGCTGCATCAACAAGGTCATATAGTCTTGATAATCATATAGTACCCATATTTTGGAGAATTTTATTTAATTTATTTATAGATTTTAGACTATTAAATATTTAAAGTTATTAGTGTTCTATTTACTTAATTTTAAGGTTTGTTGTGCGTTGAAAGTGACCTTCCAAAAACTACCTTTATCTCAAAATTTAAAATATATTTCTAGAATGAAGATATATTTTTTCAAATATGTGCATCATATTTGTTAGAATTGAAATGGTGGTAAAGAGAGATTATTCAATCCATGTGCAATTAATCCAAGTAATGTCAAGCATATTACTTTGTAATTTAAAGTTAGACATATACCTCGAATTTTTAACTAAAAAGAATATCTAGATGATTAATTGATAATCTTAACATGCATGACTGAGGTCGGTGGGCATGAATGCAACCTTCACCCGATCACGAGGATTTCAGAGACTTTTTGAAGTTGTGAACTAATTAAGGCATATCACACGCATCCCGTGAGTTATTTTCAATCTAGAAGACGTGTTTCCTTTGCATTAGTGAATAATTATTAAATGTTCTTAGGACACCTATCACGTGGTGCTCCACACCACTTATGTGGTGTTATTTCAGCACTTAAAGTGATCATTTCAAGTGCTGAAATGATATCACATAGTACATGAGTGGTGTGGGACATCACGTGATGGATGTTTCAGGACCATCGAATAATTACTCGTACATTATTCTACTATAGCTCACTCCGTTTTTGTTAATTGTGCATCATTAACGCGAATGATTTATTATTAACTGTGAATCCTATATTTACTTTGTGTACAAATCACAAATGATAAAATTTTAACGTGATTATCTAACAATATATGGTAGATTTCTTGACATTTATTACGAGGTCCACTGTTCTTGAGCCAACCACGACTTGATTAATTTTGAAGCAATAACATGTATCACTAGTTATACTACGCATAGCCACGTTTAAATCTACATACAATTGTATAATTTTTTGGACTTTGAAGAGGGAAAGCCTTCAGCAAATAATTGAGAACCAAACATTATGTTTAAGATGAGGACCCCCGTCCCCTTCTTCTTTCACCTTTCCTAAATTTCTTTCCAATTCTAAAGGGAAGTGTAATTAATAGGATTTGCCAACGTGGTATCTAAAAATCTAGGTCTAGGTGGAAGATGACACTCTTTATTTTTACTTTATTGAGAAGCCAAGATTTCATATATACTCCATTTGTTACACATAATGACTATTACCTTGGCAATACTAAAAGTATTAATACATTATAGATACTAGTTTGTTGAGCAAACACTCACGTGTGTGGAATTTTTTTTAAATATTAATAATTAAAAATAAGTAATTAGATAAATTTGGAATACTAAAAAGAGAAATATATGGAGAGAGATAAGTGGGTAAGTTGGAGTAAAATATAAAAGTAGCCAAAAGATAAGTAAATGGGAGTAGAATGTGAAAGCAGTGCAGAGAATAATATATATATATATATATATATATATATATATATATATATATATATATATATGTATAAATTAGTTTTTATTTTTATATTTTTATGTTAGTTTGTGACCTAAAATCACCGAAGACGATTATCAAAGGCCGGAGGTTTTATTAATAGGCTAGTACCCCATGCACACGAGGTGCATGCGTTTAATTTACAATTGAATTTTATAGTTATTATAATTTAAGATTTAATAATATTTGAATAAAAAAATTGAAATTGATAAAAATAAATTATGTGAGAGAATTTAGGAGATTATAAAAAGTGGAAGAGAGGAGGAAGTTAAAATATAAGAGAGAATAAAATGGAACTGTTGTTGCAAGACACTTTTTTTTTAAATTATAGGTCGTGACTTGTGACCGTAAAGTATGTACTAAAATCTCACACTTTATTAATACTAGCACTCGATGGTACACGTATTTCGTGTACAAATTTTATGGGATAAAATTTGGAGACTAAATAGAAAGATAAAAAAACTTAATTTGAAAAGTTTAAAATAATAATATAATTAAAATTGTAAGAATAAATAAAGGAAAAAATAGCGTGACAAAATTACACTGCTGATATCAGTGGCTCCGAAAAGCCTCTTTTTTTATATATATATATATATATATATATATATATATACTTGTTAGTTTTCATTTTTCTCTCTAATTTTTCTCCATTTTCTTTTTGGTTGTTTTCCGTCTCTCTTGCATATTCTATCTCATTTATTAGAAAAAGAGAATTAATATTTTCAAAAAAAAATTTGATATTTTTTAAAAAATTTCTCACATGAATAATAAATAAAACATATATTTATGCAAATGAGATCTTGTAAAAATAACAAATTCCCATAAATATAAACTTGTTCTTTTGTAATAATGTTATAAAAGTCGAGTGTTTTAAAGAAGTAACAAAAAAAGAGACGCCTACAATTTTCAAAATTCACAGATGCAACCCTATTTTCAAGTTTCAACCTAAAATCTACGCCGTTTAGGATAGAGATCCATTAGGCTTAAATAAGATCATTATTGTTTGGATTTACTTATATTAGCTTATTAATTTACTTAAATTTGAATGAATGAACAGATTTGGGTTTCATATAAACCCCGCATCACTCGGAAGAGCCACACCACCAAATCTTCAATCGTGCAATCACGCACTCTCCCAAATTATCTCCCTCTATCTCTCTCATCAAAATACACACAATATTAAAAGATTACCACCCCATAACACAGGAAAGATAAAGAAGAGGGTAGTGGGATCTCTATTTTTTTTCCAACAATTTTCTGTTCAATCTCTATAAACTCGTAATCTCAGATTATTCTCTTCAATTTTTTCTGGGTAATTCATTCAAAATCAAATCAAAAAACCCGAACCCATTTATTTTTATAATCATCTAAACATGGGTTTGAAATCTCTGTTTAACCGGAAAAAGAAACGGAGCATTCCGTCTCTGAATCCGACGCCAATTGTATCGAGAACCCCTTCCCTAAGCTCACGCGCCCAAATAGAGGAAGAACTGGTGCAAGTCTTCAAGAAATTCGACGTGAACGGCGACGGCAAGATCTCTGCCGCCGAGCTGGGGTCCATAATGGGCAGCCTCGGCCACTCCGCCACCGAGGAGGAGCTCCAGATAATGATCAAAGAGGTGGATTCCGACGGCGATGGGTTCATCGACCTCCGCGAATTCATCGAATTGAACACGAAAGACATCGATTACGACGAGGTATTGGAGAATTTGAGGGACGCGTTTAAGGTGTTTGATATTGACAAGAACGGCTCGATTTCGGCGGAGGAATTGCAGAACGTGCTGGGGAGTTTGGGGGAGGAGAGTTCGATGGCGGAATGTAAGAAGATGATTAGTGGGGTGGATTCTGATGGCGACGGAATGATCAGTTTCGAGGAGTTTAGGGTCATGATGATGAGGGGCTCGCGATTCGATGCTTTGGGGTCACAGTCGCAGAGAATTGAGATCCAAGATTGAGGGAGATTTATTTATTTATTTTTGGTAATTTGTTCTGTTCTACAACTATTTTTTTATTTTCCCATTATTATTTCTTTTATGCCATTTACGATTCTTGGAAAAAACAAAAAACAAAGAACATGGCAAGTATTATTAGTTTTACAATTAGTATCTGAACCACGATTTGAATGACAAAATGCAGGATCAGGAAATTTGCTAATATAATCTTATTTGTTATGGTCTTGACAATGTTTTATCCTTTCTTGGGGTCACCGGTGTGTCATTGGTCCCACTTATTCTGCATAGTTCACGTAGTCGATAAAAGGGTGGTTATGCCGCCGTTAAATGCCGGTGTTAGTAGTTAATATTGAAAGACAGAATATCAATCACAATAGAAAAATATTAGTTATCTATCACCATTTTAATGTTGTGAGAGGATTTCTTTTATGAGCAAGTTACGATAGTGGGCGTGTTTTTGCAATACGTCCCATCATCATTGGTAGCTAGAAGACCAACCCATGTGAGAAGTGGGCAACCCATTGCAGGCAAGTGGGGCATATTACCACACGACTAGTTCCCTTAAATATACGTAGGCTCCCCTTAATCGTGGCCTTCAAGGCCTTACACTTTGGGCTCAAGGTTTGGGCCTTGTCCTAGCAACCTATGGGTCTCATGTCAAGGGCCTAGAGTCCTCGATATTTGGGCCTATGGTTGGGCTTTGAGTCCTTAAGCTCTGGGCCTGGGGTTCTCATGTTTTGGGTCCTAACAAGTCTATTCAGTGATTCAAACGCATTGTACTCTAAGACTTGGTAAAAGTGGGTCAAGTTCAAGAGTTGGCCTAACCCATCCATACCTATATTTTTAAGCCTAATAAAATCTTGGTTGTTTTGTCCTACCCCTGCTACCCCAAAGTAGCCCAATTCACGAGTGGCTCAATCCATTTTTTAATAGCAATTCAATATTAATTTGTTTCACTAATTACATCCATTACAATATTATTCTAAAGTTAAGAGTCAAATTCAAATCTTTTAAAAATTTAAAAGTAAGTAAACTAAGAAGAAAAAAAAACTTTTAGTTCTTTTCTTATCGACTTTCATTCTTATCTGTCTTCTACTTGTTTTACTTAAATCAATTATTTCTAGTCTTTTAACTCAATTTCTTTTATCGAAAGGTTGCTTCCATCTCTTTCTATATGGTCGAATTGAAATTTGCATGATACAACTGTTTTAATTATATATTCATTACTTGTGAATTGATAGAAATTATTATATTTTTTCATTGATATCTAGTGTTTTAACTTTTGCCTTTAGAAAATAAAATAAATTATAAATAGTGTTTAGATTGTGTATAAGTAAACATATGCAACATAAAAATTAAAAAAAAAAGAGTAAAAAACAATTAGCGAGTTGGTCAAAATTGATTATCTATTTTTGCTATTATTCAATTGGAACCACTTGTTTGTTTTGTTCTATACCATTTGTTTCCTAAATGCTTATTACACTGTTTCATAAAAAAGATTAATAATATTACAATGATTTTATTTTTTAATTTAAAAAAATAAAAAAAAAGTGCAAAAGTTTAGGGCTAGCCCAACCCATTTGCCTTGGGCCATGGGCTTTAGTTTTAAAAACCAATAAAAACTGAGTCTTTTAAGCCTAGTCCATTTTTGGCTCATGACTACTTAAATCGATTCAACCCATTTGCAAGATCTAATACAGATACATATATTTACACATTATTGTTAATGCATACTTAACGTGAGATTTCATATAATTTTAACCCGAAGAAATTTAGAATATAAATATCTCTTTCTTTTCAAATTATGTTGTGTTAATGTTTCACTAATAAATCAATGATAAATATGGTTATACTATATTGCAGATCTTTATTTCCAATGTCTTATTTGAGATTTTGCTGTTATTGCAATCATGATTGTTAATTTTTTAAACTCTTATTTATTAGTTTTAAATTAGGTTAAATTGGATTTGAATTTCTAATAATTACCAGGCATGTTGTTATTGGTTGAAGGTTTGTCATCATGGTTCTCAACTATCTACGAGATAGGGAGAGCTTAACCTCTTTTATCTGTTTAAACAATTTTTTTTTATCTAAATTCGAAAATGATATATGCACATCTACTTGTATAACTCAACAAATACGTAGTGTAGTGACCCTCTTTCGAAAATAGGGTCTGACACGAAAATTCGTGTTAGACTTCACTTTTTCATGGTTGAGATGGATGTAGTGTTTAATTTTGTTTTTGATTTTTTGTATTTGTAATAGTGTCCAAAAATGTTTACAGTGTGTTTACAGTTTTTCTCCACTTACACAAGTCCTAACGAATATCAAACTACTAGTTAGTTTATTGAACATATAGCTACTGCTACACCAGAAATGTTTCATGAGCAGAATACACAGCAAAAGGATCAACAAGATCAGCAACATCAAATTATTACACCTCAGCATCTAAATAAAAGCATGAATGTAGCACAAGCTCAACTAACAGCTCAACTACCACAACTGCCACCTATGACAGCTCAGCTCAAGTCACAATGGCACAAATGTGTGCTTATGACATCACCATCGAGCACCAGCAGCACTAGCACACAAGACAGCTGGAATTAGTTACGATTAGAGTTAGTTATTGTAACTATAGTATAGTTTACTTAACTATAGTTTAGTCTAGTATAAATAATGTACATTGCTTCATTCTTCTGGTATCAGATTTCATATAATACAAAAATGTTTCTCTCTGTTTTTCCAATATCAAAATATCTCCATTATTTCTTCAATTAATTCTGTCAACATGGTATCAGAGCAATAGATCTGATAGTTTCTTTACTTCCGCATACAAAATTGCTTCAGAATAGTTGCTTCAGAATAATTGCTTCAGAATAGTTCCTTCAGAATAGTTCCTTCAGATCAATTCAAATTCACGCAAAAATGGTTCTACCACATAGTTTTGCTGCTGTAACACAAGGAGGAATTGCTTCTTCAAGTACACAAGTTCCAAATCAACAAAATCAGAATCAGAATCAGACAGAAGCAGATCGAATTTTCCTCAATCAGGTTACTGATATGAATTCACCTTTGAATTCTACTTTTCATCCTCTGTACCTTCATAGTAATGATAATCCTGGACTTATATTGATTGCTAAGAAATTAATTGGAACTGAAAACTATGCTTCATGGAAAAGATCAATTCAAATTGCTCTTTCTGCAAAAAATAAGTTGGTATTAGTCAATGGATCTTATTCTAAACCAGATAACAATTCTCCTCTACATCCACATTGGGCTAGGGCTAATGATATGATAATCTCCTGGATATTGAACACAGTCACAACTGAAATAGCAGATAGTATGAGCTATGTGACTTTAGCTTCACAAATGTGGAAGGAACTAGAGGATAGATTCTCAAGTGTTGATGGCCACAGAATCTATCAATTACAAAAGGAGTTACACTCACTTGAACAAGAAGATAAATCTGTTGAAATTTACTTTCATAAACTGAAAGGTTTTTGGGATGAATACACTGCTTTAGAGCCACCAGTGGAATGTACATGTGGTGCTCATCAAGTCATGGAAGAAAGAGAGAGTAGAAGGAAACTGTTACAATTTTTGTTGGGATTACATGACAGTTTTTCTAATGCAAGAGGGCAGATTTTAATGATGCAACCTCTTCCTGATATAAATCATGCTTATTCACTTATTAAGCAAGATGAAAGACAAAGGCAGGGTTATCAGACAGATCATAATAGCAGCAGCTTCTTGGTTGAAAATACCAATACTGGTATGAAGAACAGATTATATAATGCTAATCATGGAAATCAGTATGGTACTACAGGAAAACAACAAATGCATAAACTGTTTTCAACCAATCTACCAGGAGGTTTAAAATGCACTAATTGTGGAAGGACAAATCATACTGTTGATAAGTGTTTTCAGATAGTTGGATTTCCACCAGATCATCCAGGACATCCAGCTAACAGAGGCAAGTCTAAAACATTTGATCAAGGAACTCAATCCATTTGGAATAAAAATCCATCTGGTGTTGCTACAAACAAGTTTTATAATGCTCAGACCAAATCTGAAAGTTCTAAAGGCAACATTAGTTTCAGAAAGCCTATTTTTCATGGAGCTAAGGCAAATTTCTCATCTACTGATCCATCCATTGATTCTCAAGTCTCTTATTCAATTCAAAATCCAAGCATGCCAACTATGGAACAAATGCAGCAACTTAAGGCTCAAATGGATCAAATGATGACTCTTTTCACTCAATCCACTCAGTCTACTCAGTCTACTCAGTCATTCACATCTCCTGCTTACTCTCCAGAGGATCATATCTCAGGTATGATCACATCTTGTTTTACATCCATAACACAAAATTCAAATCATTGGATAATTGACACAGGTGCAACTGATCACATGTGTTGCAATCTAAATCTCATGTCATCTGTTAGAAATGTTGTTACTCCTTTGTTCGTATCATTACCAACAGGATTACAAATCCAAGTTACTCAAATAGGTTCAGTTCTTCTTACTTCTAATTTCATCATTCATAATGTCTTTTACATTTCTAGTTTTCATTATAATCTACTTTCTGTTAGCAAGCTTTCTAAAGACTCCAACTGTGGTGTATTCTTCATGCCTAACAAGTGCATTTTCCAGGACCTGACCAGGATGACATTACTGGCTATTGGTGAAGAGAAGGGTGGCTTGTATGAATTACATATTCCTGCTAAGAATCATAGTTGTGTAGGATCAGTTACAACTAGAATAGATCTTGAAACCTGGCATCGTAGGCTCGGACATGCTTCCTACAATACTATCAATAAGATATCTTGTCTATCAAATACTGGAATGTATTCAAACATTGTTCCTTGTTCTATATGTCCATTTGCTAAACAACATAGATTATCTTTTCCACACAGTTTTAGTAATACTGCTCATATTTTTGATATTCTACATTGTGATTTATGGGGACCATATAGAATTCCTACACAAACAGGTTGTAAGTACTTTCTCACATTGGTTGATGATTATAGTAGAGCCACTTGGACATTCTTAATTCCAACTAAAGATCATGTTGCTTCTGTTTTGCTCAAGTTTCTCAATTACTGTCATAATCATTTTCACACCACCATCAAGACAGTAAGAAGTGATAATGGTACTGAGTTTTTTAACAATAAGATTCATACTATTTTTGATTCCCATGGAATATTACATCAAAGTTCTTGTATTCATACCCCTCAACAGAATGGAATTGTAGAAAGGAAGCACAAACATCTTCTTGAAATAGCTAGAGCTCTTAGGTTGCAGGCAGGTTTTCCTATCAAGTTCTGGGGGGAATGTATTCTTACTGCTACTTACATTATTAACAGATTACCTACTCCTGTCCTACATAACAAAACTCCTTTTGAACTTTTACATTCCAAAGTTCCCAATTATTCTCATTTGAGGACTTTTGGTTGCTTAAGCTATGCTTCAGTTCATTCTTCAGATAAATTCTCTCCTAGAGCAGAGCAATGCGTTTTCATTGGCTATCCACATGGTCAGAAAGGTTACAGATTGTACAATCTTCAAACTAAAAATATTTTTGTTTCTAGAAATGTCATATTTCATGAGAATGTTTTTCCTTTCAAAACAACTTTTAATCCATCATTTTCACCCATGTCTACTGAACTATCTTCTTCACATTTGTCTAGTGATCCTGATTATTTTCAGCAGTCTTTGCATTCTTCTATTCTTGCTCCAAATGATAATACACATAATTCCTCTCAAACTTCACAAGAATTTGTTCCAGCACAAAGTATACAGACTACCTCAGAACAAAATCTTCCTTCACTTAGACAGTCTACTAGACCCAGAACAACACCTGTTTGGTTTGAGGATTATGTTATTCCTACAAAGACACCTCTATCTACATCACAATCAGTCATTGCATCTCAGGTGAATTCTGGCAAATATCATATTTCTAAATATCTCTCTTATCATGCTTTTCATCCAACACATCAAGCATTCATTTTCACTCTTACTCGTACTCCTGAGCCATCTACTTTCAAACAAGCTGTTGTTGATCCAAAATGGGTAGCTGCAATGAACAAAGAGCTAGATGCTTTGGAACAAAATAATACATGGACTTTAGTTCCTTTACCTGCTCATAAGCATTCAATAGGCTGTAAATGGGTTTACAAGGTAAAATACAATGCTGATGGAAGTATAGAAAGATATAAAGCTAGATTAGTGGCAAAGGGCTTTACACAGACTGAGGGTATTGACTTTCACGATACATTTGCTCCTGTGGCTAAGATGACTACTGTCAGAACTCTGTTAGCTGTAGCAGTTTCAAAGGATTGGTCTGTGCATCAACTAGATGTTAACAATGCATTTTTGCATGGTGATCTTGATGAAGAAGTATATATGAATCTTCCTCCAGGATATGAACAAGATCATTCCCTTTCTCTTGTTTGCAAGTTAAACAAGTCATTGTATGGTCTCAAACAAGCTTCCAGACAATGGTTTGCTAAGTTAACAACTGCTTTATTGAGGCTGGGCTACATACAATCTCTTGCAGATTATACATTGTTTACTTGCACTACATCCACTTCTTTCACTGCAGTGCTCATATATGTGGATGATATTCTGGTTATGGGTAATAATGAATCTCACATTGCTGATCTTAAACAATTTTTAGATACTACTTTCAGTATCAAAGACTTGGGCCATATTAAATATTACCTGGGCATTGAATTTTCCAGCTCCTCACGAGGCTTACTTCTTAGTCAGAGGAAATATACATTAGATTTGCTAGCCTCAGTTAATTGTCTACATGCTAAGCCTCTTACAATTCCTATTGATCAACATGCTAGACTAAATGCCACAGATGGTCTGTTGATATCTGATCCCAGTCAATACAGAAGCTTAGTTGGGAAATTACTCTACTTAACTGTTACTCGACCGGACATTTCTTATGCTGTTCAAGTTTTAAGTCAGTTTATGCAAGCTCCCAGAGAACCTCATATGAAAGCTGTGTATAGAGTTTTGCGATATCTAAAAGGAACAGCAGGTCAAGGCTTATTGTTTTCCAGAAATACTAATCTCATTCTGACTGGATATTGTGATAGTGATTGGGGTACTTGTTCAGTCACCAAAAGGTCCATTACTGGGTATTGTATGTTTCTGGGATCTTCCTTAATTTCCTGGCATTCAAAGAAACAAACAGTGGTCTCAAGGAGTACAGCAGAAGCAGAATATAGAGCTCTTGCTACTGCCACTTGTGAGTTAATTTGGCTTTTTGCTCTTCTTAAGGATTTACAAGTTCAAGTTCCTTTGCCCTTAACAATCTATTGTGATAATGAGGCTGCCATCAACATTGCCAACAATCCAGTTCAGCATTCCAAGACTAAACATATTGAGCTAGATTGTCATTTCATAAGGGAGAAAGTGCAATCTGGTTTTTTGCAACCCACATATATCTCTTCTAAGCTTCAGTTAGCAGATATTTTTACAAAGGGTCTTAGTAAAACTTCTCACTGGACTCTTCTCTCCAAGTTAGGCGTGCACAATATTTGTGCCCCTCTAACTTGTGGGGGGAATATTGAACATATAGCTACTGCTACACCAGAAATGTTTCATGAGCAGAATACACAGCAAAAGGATCAACAAGATCAGCAACATCAAATTATTACACCTCAGCATCTAAATAAAAGCATGAATGTAGCACAAGCTCAACTAACAGCTCAACTACCACAACTGCCACCTATGACAGCTCAGCTCAAGTCACAATGGCACAAATGTGTGCTTATGACATCACCATCGAGCACCAGCAGCACTAGCACACAAGACAGCTGGAATTAGTTACGATTAGAGTTAGTTATTGTAACTATAGTATAGTTTACTTAACTATAGTTTAGTCTAGTATAAATAATGTACATTGCTTCATTCTTCTGGTATCAGATTTCATATAATACAAAAATGTTTCTCTCTGTTTTTCCAATATCAAAATATCTCCATTATTTCTTCAATTAATTCTGTCAACATAGTTTTATATATATATATATATATATATATATAAGATAGAAAATTCTTAAAATAAAATCCTAAGGTGGTCGGTCAAGTCTTAAAATAAAATTCAACTGGTTCATGGATCCATCCTTCATTGTCCAAGTCTCCCTTGTTTATTAGTATGTATTTAATATCTATGCTTTAGTTTGAGCTGGTTTTTCTCTTTGTGGTAATAGTCAGTCATGTTCGTTCTGTTATTGGTTTTTTTTGTAACACCATTTGAAATGTTTTCAATAATTAGTTTAGATGATTGAATATTCGTTCGTCAACAGATTAATTTCGATCTGCTATTGAATTTGTCTCACCGAAATCTATGAATAATTCATAAAATTGGTCAAAGGAGTTTCTGGAAATCCTATAACCAAGTCATTTTCTCTGAGGGTGTCTGTCAATCTTCTAGGGAGTTTCTGGAAAACATTTAACCAATTTAGTACGCTGAAAATTGATGTCATTCTACCAATATTCTTTTATATTATTCAAGATTGTCACCAAATGTGACATGATTTGCTCTTGAAAAATAGTTAGCACCTCCAAATGAATGATAAATGACCATATGGTATTGGCACAGTGATCACTCCTTGCTCTTGATATCCAAGAGGATGGAGTTTTGAATCTTGTTGTGAACGTGTGTACGAGTGTGTTTAAATTAGCACACAAAAAAAAAAAACTAAATAAGTAAATAAATAAAATGATAAAGCGTGTGCAATGTAATGGATTCTTTGAGCTTTCATCTTCTATGTTTGTATTTATACATAAAGGTACTGGCTAGATATAGAGGAGAATGAGGAAAAATAATATAAATAATATAATGTGAAAAATACAATTCTAGATTAGAAGACCTAGCTGTTCTACTGGGATTGAAAAGGATGGGTTCATGGACCACGGTTCCTTCCAACATAAAACTAGTTTTCTGCTTTTATTAAGGGGGTGAATTCAATTAATTTTTTTTAATATTTTAAAGACATTTTTTAAATGATAGATTTTTATAGAATTTGTGAATTTTTAAGGCTTTTAAAGACTTTTTAAAAATGACTTTTGATGACTTTTAAAGACTCTATAAAATAAGTAACAAATTTTTATAGATTTTTTTTATCAAGATTTCAGCTTATATTAATTGTTAATTAGCTCATGTGTATAACTTCTCTCTCTTGTTAATTATTCTAAACAAATTATTAGAAAAAAATTCATATTACGCTATACCTATATTTAAATTTTATATATACCTAAATATATGTAAATAAGTCCAAGTACATTTTTAATTATAAGGGTGTCAAATATTATATGTTATACATCCTTATATTTTTATTTATTTTTTCAATTTTATTTAAAAAATAAAGTATTTTTAAACTTTAATTATTTGAATTATGAATGGTTAATTTAGTGTATCAATAACGACGTTAACTTAGTTATGTTTACTACAGTTAATCTATTCGTTATTTTAATTATCATTAATCAAAATAAATATTATTCTTGTTACGCCAAAGAGAAAAAAGAACATATCTGACTAATACTTCAAATAAATTATAATCTCGTTAGTTAGTATTATTGTGGTTAATTGTTAACTGCGTAATTCTTGACATGATTCATTGTTATATAAGCATTTAGTTTAGTGATTCATGATAAATTGATACATTTTGATTGATTATGTAAAAATTCTAGAGAGTATTTTAATATTATCACTTATACATCCCATAAAAAGGATTGAACAATAAACTAATTAATAATTCATTTGCATTAAGTATAAAATTTATAGATAAACTATATGTTCACTTTCTATTCAACACAATTCGGGTAGATTTTGAGTCAATTACAAGTTTCAAATATATATTTTAGTAAGTTATGGTAAATAGGCAAATTTTGATTTGATTACGTAGAAATTCTAAATATGATTATGATTTGATCACCTAGAAAAACTTATGAAATGTCTTACTCTTCCAATAAAAAAGATTAAACAATTAATTAGACAACTCAGTATAAAAAATTTAGATTAATTATATAGTCACTTTTTATTCAATATCAATTTTAAAAACACCATCGATTATATGACTTCTGCCCTATCTTGATATTAATTCAGTCCAATTAGTAGGTTGTAGTCAAAGATGTATATTTTTTTTTGTCACCATAGATAATTTCATAAAAAAACACGAGAGGTAAAGAGTAAAGATATGTAAGTGAGATTCAGGGATGCAAAACCTTCCAGAAAGCCAAATAATAGCCAAGAAGGCCAAGAAAAAAAATCCATGATAATACATGCACTTGATTAGGAGTGGAGTCTTTTATGTATGTGAAAGGTTGGAACGTCTTTTTTTCTCACTTCTTACGTCTGTTCATCTTATCTCTTTCTCACATATTTGGAAGTCTTTGAAAGTCTTTGGACATGAGGTTTCTTCTCTCTTTTTCACATATTTGGAAGTATTTAAAAGTCTTTGGACATGAGGCTAGACTTTGGATATGAGCATCTCTTGTTCTAAAATCTATCAAACTCCACCAATTGATAAAAATCTAAATTTTTTATGATTTTTTGAATATCAAAATATTTTTATAGACTTTGTAAAAATATTAATTCAATATCACCTAATTTTTAAAGACATTACAAAAGTTATAATTAAATACTACTAAACTTTTATAAACTCTTTAAATTTCTTAATTGAATACAATTAAAATTTTAAAATCTTTAAAAATCTTTATAAATTCTTAAAAATCCTAATTAAATATACCCTAAAGTAAAATAAACCAAGCTAAATCTTTTCTAACAGTTAAAAACATGAAGATGCCCCTGTAGTTGTAACTAGGCAACAATCTAGTTAGTTAATGATTAGGTCAATTAGTATTACTTGAAATCAATTGGGTTGGTTAAGGTTAACTACTTTTATTTATTTAAGTTGGATAAAATTTGGACCATATTTAAAAAAAAATATATAAACCCTAATCGAAAAAATTATTTTCGAACCAAATTTTAATTGGTTCCTACTGGTGTCGGATTACTTAGTGCAATGCATTTGTGAGCTGTCTACTAAAAGTGGGGCCAAGGGATTTCTCGATCAGGCAACCACCTCTCTCCACGTAACTTTAACCTCATTTCTTTTTCTGCATTATTATTGCTCATGGGTTACGTTATTGTAATTTGTATTTTTGTGCTGCATAGTGTAGTTGTACTCATATTTTTTACTCTAATTTATAAGATTATTATCAAATTTTTAAAAATTAATTTAAAATATGTTTAAATATAAAATTAATAGAGATTTATTTAAAATTATAAATTAATAATTTTTTAATTAAGAATATTTTTAAATATTATTTATTATATTATCTAAATTTAAATGAATTTATTTCAAATTTAAATTTTAAAAAGTCAATAATAATATTATAAATTGAAAAAAAGCTAGGGAGTATTTTTTAGTTCGACCCTGACTAATCTCCCCAGTTAGGACCAACATTTGAATTACTGCGCTAACTGCTGGGGTTAATTAATATTATTATATTTAATATATTTAGAAATTAATTAAAAGAATTAGATAAAAATATAACATTTTTAAATAAAGTTCTCTAAACCTGACAACTGGACAAGTATGATCAAGGGGCCTTCTCCTATATTCGTTCCGTTAATATATACGTTATGTTAAACTCAACATGACAACAAGTATCTCATACTCGTCCTATTTACTCGAATTATTTTTAAAAAATAAAAATAAATTCTTTACTTTTTTATATTTATTTTATATAATTATTTTTAATTTAAAATAAAACTACATATAATATTTGTATTACTAATAACACTTTGTATTATAAAATTTTAATTGAGTAACATAAATAATTACATAATTATATAAATACAAAATGTTAATTTTAAAAATAATTATACACACATGTATATACCCACACGATCAAGTTGGGGACTGGATAAGGGTCCAAAATCGTTTATTAATTTCAAATCCCATTAAGGTCAATATTAGGCATGTCTTGTCGGGAAAAATTGTCAGATTTTGATTTCTTGTGTGTAATTCACTCACTCTCTCATTTTCTTTTTATAAATCATTTAAAATATAATTATATATATTAAAAAATTTCATTAATTTTAATATTAAATAATTAATATTAATTTAAAATTTTATTATTACACATACACTAATTACTCTTCCTCCTCTCACTTACTCTATTTATTTAAAGACAAAATAAAACATGATTAATTTTTTCTTCTAAATATATATAAAACGTCTTATATTATGATTTTTTTTTATTCTAACATGACTTATATAATAAAAATGAGAGAATATTATTTATGAAATATAAAATATAAATTAATCTATATTTAACCCATAGTTATATAATTTCAACCGACACAATTTATTTTAAAAATAAATAATATAATTTTAGTTATTAAATTAAATTATAATGTAAACTAAAACTAACCCATAATTATATTTTACCGGGCCTAGTTATAACTATAGTTACATGTTGATAACATCCTTAGTTCACTGTCGTCTTGTCACGTGATTATGAAGAATGAATGGGCCCAATTCTATTAAAATGGATTGCAATTCTTGGATTTCTATGGTACAACTTTGCCCTTTGAGTTTCTGTGGGACAGGGTGGTGTTCTTTGCGATCTTTAGCAGCAGGTGAGCTAAGCGGAGGGATTATTTCCAATATATCCAGCTTGACTAGTCTCTGTCCTCCTTGGTTGGGTTTTTTTATGTTTTACACCTCCGCTGGGAGTTTAAAATTGGAAAGAAAGGGAGGGTAAACGAAGGAAGTTATGTCTTGGAGTTTTTGTGTAAAATTAATTTTTTATTAAAGAGAAAGTGACCCCTGCTTTCTCTCTCTCTCCAAAATTTTCTTCCAAATAAGAAGATTTGGGGAGAAGAGGAAGTGGGCCGTAAAAAGAGTAAAAGACCATCTTTCTTTCCTTTTCTTTTCTTCCCAATTTCCAGACAAGAGAGGAGAGTTATCTGAGTTATCTTCCTTCCTTTCATCTTCTTTTCTTATAAAAGAAATAAACAAGAACGATGAGAAGGGGACAAGTTTTAGAGAAAAAGATGACCACCACCTATATCCAGAGTCCAGACCTGGGCTATTCCCACAACTGCACAGAGAGGAATTGAATAAAGAGAAGGAAATAACTAGTGTCCGACTCCATCAAATTCAAGTTGTCACTTTATCCTTAATATAGAAGTATTTACAACTAACTGAAACTAAATTAAACCCAAGAAACAAGCCGTAAATAAAGAGAAAAAGAAGAAACTTTAAGGACAAAGTGAGAAAATAATTCTATATCTATTCTTGATACGATCCTGAACAAATCCCGGATCTAAAACCTCTAGGAGTTGCCAACTGAAATGAAATGGGTCTCTGAGCAATCCCAAGAGGTGACCTCGAGCGCTGCTGCTGCCTGATGATCTCTCGATAAACCGGTCTAATAATCTCCGATTGCTCGAGTGATGGGTGCTTAATCTTTTCCATTTCTTGCTTGATTTTTCTGACTTGGCTGTGAATTGCCACACCCAAATATGCATCTTCTTTGTTGCTGCTGTTACTCTTTTTCTGCTCCATCATGTTTTGCCTAGCTTTCATTGAGAAATCACACCTTATGCACCTCACAACTCTCTCTGCTTTATGGGTGGTTTTGATACCTATTGCCATCTAACTATGTATTTATATACGGGGGGAGATAAATAAAGATTAATGAAAAGGACACGATTTGTTCATGGATGGGAAAGGTAGGTAGTTAAGTTGGCTATTTCACATCTGAGGCGACTCTTTTTGAACCGTGTGTGGAGTGCCTCATATTCTACCAGAAATACCCCTTTTCTTGATCAGAACTACTAAACTGCCCTTGGTTGATAGCCTCAATTTCAAGGTATCTTACACAAATGAAATACTACATTTTGTTTGTTTAATCAGTTGACCAAGGTTGGTTGTTTTTTATTTTATTTTTTATTTTTATATTCCCATTGGGTTGATGAACTAATATAAACTTTTGACCTCTAGATTGTTCCTTACTGTATTTGCCACGGAAAGGACATAGGTGGATGGCCAGCCCTTTCTACACTTGAGAGTTCTTTAATTTGACTAGGCTCTGTCTGTATTCAACCCCCTTCTTCCCACCCCACTCCCTCTTCAAATTTCATTTTTGTACTTCTCCTCTCTCTCTCTATCTCTCTCTCTCTATATGTATATATATAAAAATATAAGTGGGACATGGTGGCTATGAGATAAAACTAGAAGAGTGGATCTTGCTTTGACAAGGTGGACTAGTCTATGGTAGTAGAAGAAATTTTGGGGGGTCTTGTCACAAAGTTTGGAACAACGAGGTTAATAGAGATTCTTATTTGTACAGTTTAATGGTTTCAATGTGAATCAAGGAGTTGACAAAGTCAATTGGAGAGATGTTTAAGGATTTTGTTAACGTAGATAATAGTTAAGGAAAGCCTAAGTCTTGGCTTACTTTATTAGAATGTTTCCCCCATTTGATATGGCTTTTTTTTCTTCTTTCTTTTACGCCTTCATTACTGTCATTTATTAATAATATATTTAATATTTATTCAACTATGTAGAGTGTTGGTATATTAAGTCAAAATTATCAAAAGAGATTATAATATCACATATTCACATGGAATTAACATATAACATGTCGTATATGGTGGACTCAGTTGATAATAAATTTAAAGTTATAGGTGTGGGCGATGACCAATAAATACTGTGCATCGAGTTGGTTATAACTCCTACATAAGACCTTCAAGATATTGTATTAATGATTCGATTGAAGCAATCAAACATACGATGAACTTTTGGTAATAGAGAAGATATTTTAAATATTGTTTTAATAGCTTACTGCTTATTACCATTGTATAAGAAACCGTTCAAACATATGACTTTTTATTTGCCCTTGTTAAAAAAAAGGATTATTTTACCAGTTTAATCAATTAGGAGATTACACTTTTATTTTATTTTTATTTTGGAGATTGTCTTTTTAATTTTTTCTGATTATGTCTAATTGATAGTTATGCGTTTATTCAATTTGTTTCTTTTTATTGAATAAAATTATGTAATTCCACTGTCCCAAATTAAAAGTTTATTATTGGTTTTTGAAAGTTAATTTAAAATATTTTTAATCTCAAAAATAATAAAATATATAAAAAATTATGAAATAACAAAATTTTAATTAGGAGTACATTTATAAATTTTAAATATTCATCGTTATATTGATTATTGATACTTTTAAAATCTTGTAATGATGATTTTAGATACTCTTATAATTAGGTATTTATTAATTTTTTAAAGTAAATTTAAGACATTACAAACTCAGTTTAAAAAAATTCATTAATAATTAACATAATGATGAAAATTTAAAATGTATAAATGTACTACTAATTAAAATTTTGTTATTTCATAAATTTTAATATATTTTATTAATTTTGAGATTAAAAATATTTTAAATTAACTTTCAAAAACCAATAACAATATTTTAATTTGGGATGAAGGAAGTACATAATTTCATTCAATAAAAAGAAACAAATTAAACAAACGCATATCTATCAATTAAACTTAATCAGAAAAATTGAGAAGACAATCTTCAAAGTGAAAAAAATTAAAAGTTCAATCGCCTAATTGAAAAAACTGATAAGACAATTCCCAAAGTGAAAAAATCCCCAAAGTAAAAAAAATTAAAAGTTTTATCACTTAATTAAAAAAATTGAGAGCTCAATTCTCAAATAAATAAAACGTTAAAAGTTCAGGATATTAATTTATATTTAGACCTAAAAATAAAGATTGGACTTTTGATGATGAATTAATTATAAGATAATTCTAATATCTCTAAATTGTTTTAATTAATCGCGAGAGGTACTTAGGTAGGGTGTACAATTAAGGTTGTGTAAATCAGCGTTCAAATTAATGTTTTTGCTACTTATTTTCCTTTTTGTAAGTAATATATTTTCACCTATGTTCTTATTTTATTCTTTCTCTATTTCTTCTAGTATTTTATTAATTTTCTTAAAATAATAATTTAATTTGTATAATAAATTAAGTTTGAGATCATATGAAATAATTAGTATACTATTAATTTTTTAATATTTCTTTTTAAATTTTAATTATTTATTTATTATATCTATCTATCCATATGATAAAGGGAGAGGGGAGAAGAGAAGAGGGATGGGTAGGGGTGCCCAATAAATCGAAAAAAATAAAAAAATTGACCGAATCAAACCGAATCGTTAAAAATTTAAACCAAAAAGTATAAAATCGAAAAATCGAATATTGTAAAATCAAAAAATCGAGACTAGAAACCAAGCCGAAACCTATCGAACTAACTGAACAATTTAAAATTATAATATAATTTATATGCATTTTTAATAAATATTTATTTTAGTTATGAAACTTAAGATTTAATAAATTTAATTTAGTTATGATAATTAGTTACACAAGTACATTACATGTATAATGATATACACACTTGATTTTAAATTAAATTTGAATACAATATTTTAAACTTAACCGCGTATGGTTAAGTTTTAATAACCAACTCTTCTCTTATACTTAAATTTTAATAACTGACTAAATCGATTAAACCGACCGATTTAATCGATAACCGAGTAAATGGATAATCGATTACGGAGTAAAAATTTGGACGATTTTGATTTTGAATTTTTTATAACCGACTTAAATGATTTGATTATTTTTTTACCGACTAAATCGACCGTTGTGCACCCCTAAGAACGGGTGCTGGTTATTTTTGAAGGCTCTGTCATAATATATCAATAATTACCTTATTTTCTCTCTCGTACTTATTATCCCTATAATTCATATTTTTTAACTTTTATTTAAATATTTTAAGCTTTTTTTTTAATTGCACACATATAATGTGTCACATAGATTAATATATTATTAAAAAAAGAAAAGAAATATAACTACTTTTTAGTAAAGTTGTGTAACAACTTGTGTTAAAATAAATATTTATTGACATTGTCCAATTTTTACTTTATCACTCTTTCCTACAATTAATTGGCACAAGAAGATACTTAAAAAAAAATTACTTTACAGTTTTTAAATTGAACACTCATAGATTGTGTAGCATAAAAATAAGTATAAGTATATATTATTTAAATATTATATTTATTTTAATTATTAAAAAATAAAAAAATATATTAAAATTCGTATTATATTTTAAAATAAATATAATATTTAATTCACAATTTGTGCCTAATAGGACTAGTATAAAATACCAGGAGCCTTATAGGGGCATTTGCAATAATTGGACGGAATTGAGGGACAGATTAATTAGGATGTAGCAAGTGGTGGAGTTGATTGATGACGTAGAATTAACGGCTTAACTGGGGAGAAATAAGGTAGGTTATGCGGTTAAGTTTGTTGGTAGTGGTCGGCTGCCAGCAGCTTATGCGTGACGCATCAGGAAACTCTGCCATTTGGCAACATGTGAAATAATTCATTTAAAAATTTATAAATATTAAAAATATAATTTTATTTCATAATTATCTCTAAATCTTTCTTTTGTACATCCGAGATGATCAAAGAAAGAAATGGTTAATATATATCGACTAAAAGTGCGTTATCAGAAGAAGGATAGTTATATTAATTTTATATACTCAAAAGATGCCTAAAATTATTAATATAATGGTAATGACATAACAATAGAATGGTGACAGTTAACTTGAAGTTCTTGTGCTATTTTATATCACTAACATTAAAATAAGGGTCAAAGTTTAGACCGCTCACAATAATTTCTTTTTTAGAACAAAAAATTTAATTATTCTAGTGGAGCATTATGTTATTTTTTATAATGAACTAGTAAATTTTTGTTCAACCTTCTTGCTTTGAATAGAAGGAAGAATATATGATATGAAAGTAGTTATTAAGTCTTGTTCTTTAGTAAAATATAAGTTATTGTTTGAGAGTTATATTGCTAAAAGAAGTTGTAATGATAGAGTCAGTACTCATGCCATGAATTGAATTAAGCAATGCCTATGCACTCAGCTGTTGAAAGTAGTTAATTAGTTATATCCAAATCATTATGCTTAATTTGCCATTGATCAACGATCAGGATTATAGCAGCTTAACATGGTTTAGGCTTTCCTTCCAACAACGGATTGATCAATAGTATTTCAGTAGGAACAAAGTTTTCTTGGGCACGAATTATGTTGCGTAATTTGTAATAGAAGCAAAACTACTTTCTATGTCTTCACTTTGGATTTGAAAGCGTCAAAAATAAAAGTAGGTGCTCTAGTGGTTGGTAATTAACCGGCTAAAACTTTTTACAGGTCAACCCAACTCCCAAATCCTGAAACTTCCTTATATTGTGGGTCTTAGTAGCACACGCATCGCGTGTTTAAATTTATATGAGATAAAATAAGAATTTTATAAAATTTAAAAGACTAAATTGAACGATAAAAAAAATTAATATCAAAGGACAAAATAGTGATATAACTAAACTTATAAAGATGAGAGAAAAAAATATATATATAATACGGTTATAGTAACGACGTCAACGATTCTGGAGAACCGCTTTATAATATAGATAATTCTACCAAATTCTGTGGGCCTGTGGTATAAATTATAATGAATAAGTTTACAAATACAAATTTAAAGACAAACTCTCATCTCACTATTAAAAAGTGGGACATCCGTGTTAGGTCCAACTTTTTAATGGTGAGATGAGAGTTTGTGTTTAAATTTCTTTTTGATGTTTGCGTGTGTGGAATTATCTAATTATAACCCTCATCTTAGCTAAGAAAGAAGAAAAAGAATAACTATTCAAGTGAGATTAAAACCGGTACAAAGGAACAAAGGCAAATGCTTAATGTTACATAGTGACGCGTTAGATAGTTTAGACCGACCTTAACAAGAGAGGAAAAAAGACCTCAAAAAGATCCATAAGCCCAATGTTACAAAGGAAAAAATGGTCTAAATACAATTGATGCTCTTTCCAATAAACAAATGACTCAATTGTTAAAGAAGTCGGCCTGTTCTCAAATTGGATAGGCTTAGCCTCTTAGGAAAGGGTTTTCTTGTGCTCAGTTTAGCGAGCTAGATATAAAAAAATCTGACCTCCTTAAGAATTTTATGAATCCCTCTCCTCTACAAAATAACAAAAACAAAGCTCTGTTATATTAATAGTAATAAGAGCATATATATCTCCTAGTTTCAAAGGCCCGCATAATTTAACCAAAAAGAAAATGTAATAATTTTGGAAGCCCCGAAAATCAATAACTGATAGAAGTATTCAGTATTGAGTATTGATATTTATTAATTTTGTTCCAGCGTATTTCTTTGGATTCAGTTGATTATTTGAAGGTCAGACATTATAATCAAAATTATAGTGCACCAATTATTATATCTAAATGACATTCCCATGTTAAAAACCAAAACCATGCATTTAATTATTTTGAAAAATGCAGCCTGTTTCTCATTTAATTGTTTTTTTTTCCTTTTGACAAAAGCATCTGCATTACCTTTCCGCTTTGGGTGTACTCTGATATACCTTAATTAGGAGTATGTGTCCCCCAAAATATTATTACAAAGTTTTGAACTAGTACCATACGTACTAATCATGATGTCCACGATTAGTTCTTTTCTCGTTGTTGTTGGGTTACGCCTTCCAATTGCGAGCGCTGTAGTGCCCTATTCCCGGCCACAAATGTATCTAACTCTCTAGCTTTGATTTGCTCCTCGATCGATTAGCTCTTTGAGCTGATAACATTGTTCCGTATCATGTCCTATATTCCGATGCACAATACTGATCTCTATCTTTGCTGATAACATTGTTCCGTATCATGTCCTATATTCCGATGCACAATACTGATCTCTATCTCTCCTGTTGCTTGAGGTTATCATTCTCAGGGGTTGCTTGAAGAAAGGGCGGCTTTTGATCTTATTCAGAATCTTCGCCCGGTCGGTGTTTAGGGGGATACGGGCCTTCGGATCTTCTCTTGCCTTGTATGGAACTGCTGTCCGAACGTTTTCCCCATCATGATTTTGTCCTATCATTCTTATCCTCCCGACGGTCATCTCTCTGATTTTTACAGATTCAATTAGTATGAAGTTCATTTCATGATAAGTTGGACAATAAATCAATACAGTACTGACACGCAGAGAGAGAGAACACCCCGGCCTGCGTGTCAATACTGTATTGGTCAATTGTCAAACTTACCATAAAGTTAATTTTATGCTAATCGGATTCGATTTTTACTGTCATCATTCCCCCAACCACTTTTCAGGGCCCGAAGGCCTTTTCAATCTCCACATAACTTTATCCAGTCGTAGAGCTCATTTAACGTCATTGACATCTCCTTGATGCATGATTCCACCAACTATCTCGATACCTCTTTATTTATCCCGGTGTATAGGAATCCAAGCGCTTGTGCATTGGTTTATCTGTGCTACATTCAAGGCAGCCTCTTTGAATCTTTTCACGTAAGACTGCAAAGTCTCATTAGCCCCCTTTATGTCATGTACAATAATGATACAGTCTACTTACCCTTCTTTTTATACGTTTGAAAATGGCTCATGAATTGTTCCTTCAACTGCACAAAATTTGCTTTTGATCGTGGTTTGAGAGTATGAAACCACGCATTTGCTGAATCTTTCAGTGTACTGGTGAATAACAAAGCACATGGCAACATCATCGTGCCCGAAATGTGTCATCATCGACTCGTATTTCGTCAGTTATTTGTAGGGGTCTCCTCTCTCGTTATACATCGATAGCTTAGGCATAGTGGGCTTGCCTCTATGAATGGGGATTCGGCACTAAAGGTTCTCTCCCCTCGGGCTAATTTCAGATGTCTTTCCAATTGATTCATTTTTTTAAGATGATATCATCCATGGTTTGAACAACTTGGACGGGAGTACCGGCTTGTGGATCAGGTGTCACTGAGGTAAAAATAGGGAATTACTGTTGTGGAGTCTGTAGGTTTGGCGAAGGTATCTCAGTGCTAGGGATTCCATTGTTCAGCCGGGGGTGGTTGTGCATTCATGTTCGAGATTTGAGGAGTAAGGTTTGTGCTTCAGGATTCCCTAGTGTGATCTCTTTTGCTCTAGGGACTCGCTTCCTGACCTCTATTTATCTGTTTCTTTACCCTTTCTGTCTCAATAAGCATCATTTCTTCAATGATTGCCCTTCTTTACTCAGCAAACACCGTCAAGTGTGTGTCCTCCCTTACCTTATGCTCGAGATCACTTGTTTGATAGTGATTTTGGCAGTTTAAGTGTTCTTGATTGGCTCTACGCTTGTTAAGGGTCGAGCGTAGATCTAAAAGTTCAAAATTATTGATATCCAGAATTCTATTATGTCCCTCGTGTGCGTTGTTTCGTTTGCCAATGTGAAGTTCAAGGTTTAGAAAATCAGAAGTATCCGAACCGAGACGATTGAATGCTGAATTTCGCCAATCGTTTCCATTGGTTAATTTGGACGTGGTTGTTATACTAGGGCTCAATTGCTCTCAGGGCTCGGTAATAAACCCGGGCCTGGGTGGTGCCGGGACTATAGTGTGGACTCGGGCTCTCGGGCTCCGTTCCTTGACACCTATAATGCAGTTAAATAATAATATTAAATGAAGTGAGGGTTAGTTACATTTACCGAAGGGAAATTTGAAACATTATACCAAATTTAATCTCTTTTTAAAAAAGAACGCTTTTTTACTTTTATTTTGTGGCGTATAAAAAAGATGACACTCAATTTCATTTTGGATTTCAATTGAATTGCTTAATCCAAGTCAAGTCACTTGGGTTAATGATTTATTTTTCCGAATTGCTAAAATATTTAGCATGTGGAAGTTGGAATTTAGAGGTAAGCTAGGTACTACGTATTACTGGCTTAGCTCACCGATTAGCTCAAAAAAGAAAAGAAAAGGAGATTCATAGTCCAACGTATTCAGTATTGATAACGTTGATTAACTCTACTATAATTATAATATTATCTCCGTTCTGAATTATAAGATTAATATTACTTTTAAATCTTACGACAAGTAGTATTTTGTATGAAGTTTATGATAGTTATATTTGTATCGACATCAATTTAATGAATTTGTGTCAATTTTAAACTTAAAAATATTGAATGATGGTAGTATATCATATGTATAATTAGCAGAACTGTTGTCATTATCATTTGATTCCACAAGTGCTTCTGCTGCTTCTTCCAATTTCCAAAGTGAATAAAAATAGACTATAAGAGGAGGGCACAGACATATATAATAGGAGTATATTAATGTCCTACGTTTGTACGTTTGTGTTTTAGAATGGTCAATGTTGGCATCCCCTGAAACACAAAAGGATATAGAAACAAAGGAGCTAGTATATAACTATATATTATTGAAAGTACGTATATATCAACCAGTCAACAACTATCATGCCTGCGATTTTATTTTATATTTTTGTCGCAGACAGATAGGCCAGGGACGAGGCTTAAGTTTAAATTGTCTGCACTTGTGCATGCATGTTATGGGCTTATGGCTGCATATCCTCATTGATAGATTAAATTTCTTGACAACCAACAAGAGAGCTACAAAATATTGATGATTTCATTGTCTTTTCTGGGATTTTTCTTTTCCATCTAATTAGTAGCAAAATATGGGAATTGGGAATGGTAAACAAAAGGGAGCTAAGGAATCAATCTGGAAACACTAAAATTTTAATATATAACTAGGAATTAATATATTTATTCCGTAAAGCATATGTGTCTAAGATTTACTAGTATATTAGTTTATTCTAGAAATAATGTTCTCTCTCTTTCTTTTTTTTTCTTTTTCTGTGTTGGGCCGGGTTGTTACTGTGGTTCAAACTAATCCAAAGCCTGACGTATGAAAGCATGTGGGTTGAACTAAGATGACAAAGGGAAAGAACATTAATATTATCTTGCCTATATTAATCCCTCCATTGCTCCTAAGGTGGTTAATTGTATGCTTCATACGTTGATTGTTAATTAAATTTGAGTAAATGGGGAAGGGGATATACTAAAATTAGAAAAAGGAAATGTAAAGGGTTAATTAATTAGAACCTACATTCATACAATTGGAAGACGAGGGGCTTAAATACAAATAGGTGCATTCTACAGTGCAAAAATGAAAATGAACGAATATCTTAAGGCAATATTAATCTCAAACCATGCAACGCAAGAGAAAAAAATATAAAGGTATTATAGGTCATAATATATACTCACTTAAATATAGATTACTGGTAATAGAAAATAGTTATATTAGGTTATTTCTGTTTGGTATAAGATATGTGATTACAATATTTTATATTGTCAGTGTTTGATATGAATTTAAGATTATCGGATGTATTTTTTTTAATATTAATCTTTTACTAAAATATCCTTATATTAACTTTAGTCAAATGATTCACCCAAATGATTATTGTTAAACTTAATTAACAATCATCAATTAATTAATTCAATATTACATTAAAAAAATCGTATTAAATTATTTAATATGCTTATAATAAAATAATAATTCATGATTTATTCAATTATGAAGTACAAAAATTTCAAGTATGTCGATAATAATAAATTAATATAATAAAGATATTTATGCGACTAATAAGGATATTTATGTCTCAACTATTAAAATATAAAGAATATTTTTGTTTGAATAAAAATTTTAAGATGATCAACATGTGGTAATCTCATATTACCACCTATTTTTTGGCAATTTATCCTATACCCACCTTTTGGTGGACATCTTGACATTTTATCATGTATTTGATTACTAGGAATGCAAAATTATCATATCTATAATGATGATCAACTCATATTATCGAATATGTAAGATGATCGATCACTTTAGATGATCTATAAAGTCAATAAATGGTTTGTAAGTACTATATGTATATATATTCCTAATTATTCTGTCAATGATGTAGAGAGCTTTTATATAAAGAAATGCAGATTCATGCCTGCAAAAGAAATTTCAAAGACACGCTTAAAAATATTTAGCCAGGAAAATGTGTACCTTAAAAGCACCATCAACTTCAAATTTAATTTTTTTTAATTAATTTAAATAAAATTAAAATTAATTTTGTACTTTGAAACGGAAAGGATATTATTAAAGAATTTCTGATGCATCGTGTATTTATGACTATCCGCATAGAAATTTAGTTTAAGATGGAGTCAGCATCGAATATAATCTTCTTGATGCTGATGCACGCGAATACCCCACATGCATGTTTGATCATCACTAGTTCTAATTTCTAATCAGCATCATGATTTAGCCTTTTTTTTTACATAAGCATGCGCTGCTTCTTGCGTATTTGTTCAAACCATTCATTCTCTCAATATGTTTGTGTGTGAAATATGAATTTTACCAAGTAATTAAGCATTATTGGCGGACAGCATGCAGATTAATGGTATTAGTAGTACTTTAAGAAAGGTCCACTCCATTTTAGAGTATATATGCAATGTATATGCATGCATGAAAGTGTCAACACCGCAGTCTTTCTCCACATTTTCCTACATAGATAGATTTTTATATGGATAGAAAGACTGCGACAGAGAATAACAGTGGTAAGTAGATTATATTTGGAGATAAATTAAGAAACAAAAAAAAAAGGAGTAACGTAACAGACAATATATATATATATATATATATATAAAAGACCCAAAACTTCTCATGTTGAGGGCAGGGGGGCGATAGCAAAAAATTCTTGCACCGCAAGTGAGTTCGACCATTTCAAACCCACGTGCCCTAAAATAGTTCTTGCTTAGGACAACGACTCCCGCATCTTTCTTTCTTTCTTTTTATTTTTATTTTTAATTTTTCCTTTCCTTAGTACTGTTCAATGGATAAAATCTAGCTCTCTCTATATATAATTATTAATTTTCCACAACCAACTAAAATACTTGAACAGAACAGAACAAAAAAAGGAAAAAAATTCAAGTTTAACGTGAGAAGGAAGGAAGGAATAAAAAGTCATGACGGTTATGGTCAATTCCTTCTACAACAAGAACTCAATTAAGAAGAATTCTCTTTTCCCGGGAAATATAATATATTGAGGTAAAATACAAATAAAAATAAGTGAAGAAAAAATTCTTATCTTTATTTATGGGGGAAATTAAAGAAACAACTAGAGTCGATCGATCATGTTTGAATCTACAACATACTAATACATAGTCGTTATTCTTAACAATAAGACCTCTTAATTGGCAAGTAGCTCATTCGGATCGTAAGACCCCGAATTTTATGAAATACAAAATTTAATTTTTCTTCATATATATATTTTTTGAAACAGTAAGTGGTTAAATCGATAAAGTTAAAAGTTAAGGATGTTATGTGCAAATTTTATTTTGTCGGACAATATTCGCTTTGTCGGGGAATATTCGTTTGGTCGGGGAATATTCGTTTGGTCCGACGGCGCCGAAATAACAAATTATTGGTGGACCCCACAACGGAATATTTGTCGGATATAGAAAACGACAGAAATAACCTTTTTAAATAAAAATAGTCAACGGAACTGTTAAAATACCGGTGATAAAAGAATAGTAGCATACGGTAGTTATTGGTATTTTCTGTAGCACTCGGTACTCTACAGTAACACACGGTATTGCATAGTGTCTCATATTTTTGGTCTGATAATTGACACCGTAACTGTTACGCATCATTTCATCGATAATTGTCACTGCATAATATTTTATATTATCAATTCAATAATTGTTGTTACACAGTATTTTGCATTATTGATTTAATAATTGTCATTACACTGTATTTTATATCATTGAGTCAATAATTGTTGTTGCACTGTTTTTAAAATTATTGAACCTAATAATTGTCACAGTAACATATGCACAGTAATTCACATTATTGAATCAATAATTGTCATTACACAGTAACGTATGCTTTATTTTACATTATTGTTATCTCTATTATGATGTTATTTAAACAGTTGTATTTCATTAATTTATTGACTTGATATCTAAGAGCTAACTATACTGTATTTATAACAATTAGTCATAATAATTGAATTGATAAAGTTATTTGTTTATAATATAAAGTTAAGTGATTATTAGGTGATATGAAATGAATGGTGTAGATTAAAGATAATATAATATTTGAAATGGATGGTGTAGATTAAAAGATGATCTTTAAATGAATGGTTTAGATTAAATGAATGATAAGATTTTTGGCTATAAATAGAAGCCTTAACTTAAGGATTTTTCATAAACTTCCTTACTTGTTCTTTCTTTCTCTCTCTAAATACTTCTTGTGAAAGTTCTCTCTAAGTGTGCTTAAGTCATCTTGAGTATTTGTGAAGATCTATAAGTATACGTGTACTGTTCAAGTTAATCAACCTCATTTAAATCAATATCCAGTCACGTGTTGAGGTAAGGGATACCATCTTTTTCATCTTCCATTATTCAAACATACTATGGTAAGGGATTATCATTATTTGATTCTCGATAATAATATTGTTTCTTCCTTACTCATAAGACGTGCATTTTATTTCCATGTATTAAATTGTGGGAATAACCTTACGGAGCGGATTGCCGCCTGTTGGTGAATAACCTTTCGTATTCATTCATTATTAATCTCTGAGAATAACCTTACGGAGCGGATTGCCGCCTGTTTGGTGAATAACTCTTTGTACTCAAATTCTATTAAATTGTGGGAATAACCTTACGGAGCGGATTGCCGCCTGTTGGTGAATAACCTTTCGTATTCATTCATTATTAATCTCTGAGAATAACCTTACGGAGCGGATTGCCGCCTGTTTGGTGAATAACTCTTTGTACTCAAATTCTATTAAATTGTGGGAATAACCTTACGGAGCGGATTGCCGCCTGTTGGTGAATAACCCTTGTATTAATTTCCTTCACCTTTTGTTAATCAAACCTGCTACGGTAAGGGATATTATTTTCTTTCATACTCCTAAATCGAAATTTATTATGGAACTATTGCTTCTATAATTCCTGAAAATATTATATGTTCCATAATAGTTGAACTTCATTATTTCAACTGAACCTTCCTATTTACGTGAACCTTTCTATTGAATTGTAACCGTTATTCTGAACTGTGGATCTTGAATTTCACTCCACATCATGCTGACAATTTGGACATTATTTGAATCTGTACAAAGTAAACTTCCGATACTTATTGTTATCCTATTTCTTCTATTCATCATTTATATCATTCTAATCATCCAAAAATCAAGCTGTTGTGAATATCTGTGGCCGGGGGCACAGATGTGATATATTTGTTGAACAGATGATAGGTTAAAGGCGATATAATAGGTTAAAGGCGATACATCTGTTCGGTGTCTTTTATGGCACGTGGTGAATGTTCTCTTTGGCCCGTAGTGCAAAGATGAACTGTTGTTTGGTATGATTATGACCAAAGGCTGAATCTGGTATAATCATGACCGTTGGTGCTATATTGAATATCTTTGGCCCGTAGTACAAAGATGAACTGTTGATGTGCATGATTATGATCAGGAACTGTGAATTTGTATTATCTTGACTAATGATATTTCAGATGATAAAAGTTGATGATGTTTTTCCTAAAAAGAGAACCGAGTGGACATTAAAGTCTGCATTATTCTTCTAATAGATTACTCATTCCGCTGCTATTATTGATCTGAACGTTGTTTAAGAATTTAACTGCAGTTTTTGATATAAACCTTGTAGTCTATTGTATTCTATCAAGAACTCAACTGTTGAAGACTAATGATAATTTATTCGTCATTATCTTAGTCATGATATTCTTTACTGGGCTATTTGAGCTCACCCTTTCTTTTGTTCCATTGTTTTTCAACAGGAGATGAAAACATAACAGGGTCTAGCCGGGGAATGGAGTGAGGGTCCGAGGAATAGTTATCATAGTCTTCACGTTTTGTAAAATAGTGTGGCAATAATAGTGAAGACTTAGTTGTGTATTATTATACACTGTATTGTTGTACGTTGTGCTTTGTTGTAATAATTTTGTTGTAGTCTTTTGACGACTCAAGTTTGGGCTGTGTGGGCCCAGATTTGGGGGCGTCACAGTTGGCATCAGAGCTTAGGGATATGGTCTTTAATGGCGATCTGGGGTAGAACTAGGAGGGGAGAGACGAATAGAATCAGTCACTAGTGTGTCCTACCTAAAATAGATTTTATTATCTAATGAGTCGATTTGAATGTAGGAACATGAAGTGATGAGTCAGTTTATTTGAACTAACATTTATTTTGTGACCACAGTTAAGTATGGCATCTGGAAATCAGGAGGTTAACTATGAAATTACCGAAACAAATGTAGCTGCAAAACAAGAGGCGACGAATAATCTTCTTACAAACTCAGAGTTGAATCATTTGCCTAAGGCAAAAATTATGCGTGTTCTATCCAGTAAGGATGAAGGTGAAAGCTCTGCTACAGTCGTTCCAGATCCATTTTTAGAAGCAATTAAAGGAAGTAACGAACTTGCGGAAATTATTGCCTTTAATTTACTCACTAATTGGGAGAGTGATATCACCTGGTTATGCTCTATAACAAAGGATCAGAATATATGGACTTTTCATATTAGTCTTTGGGATTTATGGTGTTCCAGCTATAATTTTCAAGATTATTTAAAAATGATGTTTCTATACTTTTGAGCGTTACAATTTAGAGGAATTCAGGTTAAGTTAGTCACTATCGTGGAAACTGCAATCTATCGAAAATACTATTTTAATGGAAATCATTGGTACCTTACTACTGATGAAGTTGATGAACCCGAGAAACAGTTTGCTAGAAAATTATTCAGTGGTATTCCCATGGTTGAAATACGTGAAGATCCGAATGAAGTATTCGGGATTCGATTTGACGATAACAGTCAAGAAACCGAATGAGGTGATAACCGGTAAGCTATTCATAAATTCTCGTGAAGTCTATGCCATATTAGATACTGACTCTATCCACTCTTTTACCTCACCTATATGTACTCAACGTTTAAATTTGACTATTGAAAACTTAAATCTTGTTTTATCAGTTGAAACCTCATTGGGAGAAATACCTATTACATTTACTATCTATAAATCTTGCCTAGTTCAAATCAACAACCTCACATTACCTGTTGACCTTATTTCTTTAGAGATGCGTGAATTTGATGTGATTTTAGGAATTGATTGGTTGACTACCCATCATGCTAAAATTGATTGTTTTCATATTCCTAATCAACCTGTCATGCAAATTCAAGCAACTAAACCATTGAAATCTATAACTGTTATTTCTAGCCATAAAGCCATTCGTTTATTGAAAAACGGATGTCAAGCCTTTTTAGCTCATGTCACTGATTTGAACAAAAACACGTCAAACTTGAATGATATTCCCATTGTTAATGAGTTTCCTGACGTTTTTTCTGAGGAACTTTCTGGCTTACCCCAAACCGTGAAATTGAATTCTGTATCGATCTTGAACCCGGCACTAAGCCCATTTTTAAAGTCCCATACCAAATGGCTCCCATAGAACACCAAGAGTTGAAAGTTTAATTACTAGATATCGGTATCATTCATTCTAGTACAAAACTTATATCGAGCGAGGAATGCGAGAAGAGTTTTCAAGAACTCAAGAGGAGACTTGTTTCAGCTCCTGTTCTGACCATACCATCAGGATCAGGAGAATTTGTTATCTACAGCGATGCTTCTGGCAAAGGTCTAGGCTGTGTCCTTATGCAACATGGAAAGGTTATAGCCTATGCCTCTCGACAACTCAAAGATTATGAGAAAAATTATCCTACTCATGATCTAGAGTTGGCAGCAGTCGTTTTCGCGTTGAAGATCTGGAGACACTACTTGTACGGAGAAAAAGTGGATATCTATACGGATCATAAAAGTCTCAAGTATTTCTTCACCCAGAAGGAACTCAACATGCGACAACGACGTTGGCTTGAGCTGTTAAAGGATTATGACCACACAATCCAGTATCACCCGGGAAAGGCGAACGTTGTAGCTGACGCTTTGAGCAGAAAATCTTATGCAAGTACAAGTGCACTGCTGACAACACAAAAGTGTATTTTGTACGACTTGCAAAAGATGGAGATAGAGCTAAAGACACCAGGGACCCGCTCGAAGATTGCTCACGTGCGAGTAGAACCAACTTTAATCGATAAAATTAAAGCTGCTCAAGCTACCGATCCGGAACTGATAAACATGATAAAGAAAGTACAAGAAGGTGCCATTCCCGAAGCAAGAATCGACGAGAAAGGAATACTTCGAGTCAACTCTCGACTCTGTGTTTCTAACGATCCTGAATTAAAGCATAAAATCATGATGGAGGCACACAACACGCCGTTTGCAATCCACCCAGGAGGTACCAAGATGTATCGAGATCTTCGACATACATTTTGGTGGAACAATATGAAAAGAGAGATTGCGGAGTTTATCTCAAGGTGCCTAACTTGTCAACGTGTCAAGGCAGAACATCAAGTTCCTAAAGGTCCATTACAATCACTTGAAGTTCCCGAATGGAAGTGGGAACACATCAATATGGACTTCGTGACGGGTCTTCCAAAAGTTTATCAAGGCTTAGATGCAATTTGGGTGATCGTAGATAGATTGACCAAATCTGCTCATTTCTTGCCTATACGAGAAAACTTTTCACTTGAACGTCTTGCCGGTATGTACATAAATGAGATCGTGAGATTGCATGGCATGCCAGTTTCCATAGTTTCTGATCGAGATCCTAGATTCACTTCACGCTTTTGGATCAATCTACAAAAAGCTATGGGCACTGAACTACGTTTTAGTTCTGCATACCATCCTCAAACGGACGGACAATCGGAAAGGACGATCCAGACCCTCGAAGATCTTTTGAGACTTTGTGTATTAGACTTCAAAGGAAGTTGGGATAAGTACTTGCTGTTGGTGGAATTTTCTTACAACAACAGTTACCAAGCAAGCATAGGCATGGCTCCATTCGAGGCATTGTATGGAAGGAAGTGTCGCTCTCCAATATGTTGGAATGAGGTAGGAGAAGCAAAATTGTTGGGACCCGAGTTGGTACGCTTGACGACCGAAAAGATCCAAATGATCCGACAACGAATACAGACCGCACAAGAACGACAAAAGAGTTATGCTGATCTTCATCGGAGAGACGAAAGTTTCAACGTCGGAGAACATGTATTCTTACGTGTTTCTCCATGGAAAGGGGTTACGAGATTCAGAAAGAGAGGAAAGCTCAACCCTCGATTTATTGGCCCATTTGAAATCCTCGATCGAATAGGAACCGTAGCCTACAGACTAGCCCTACCACCAAGTATGTCTCGCATCCATAACGTTTTTCACATATCTATGTTACGTGAATATGTGAAGGACCCAAACCACGTCATTGAGTTAGAACCAGACGTTATAGCAGAGGATTTAACATACGAGGAGGTACCTGTTAAGATCCTGGATAAGAAGGAGCAGATCCTACGCTCAAAGGTTATACCTCAAGTTAAGGTTTTATGGAGGAACCAAGATACTGAGGAAATGACCTGGGAGCTAGAATCTGAGATGAAATCTAAGTATCCTTACCTCTTCGATATGTCAGGTACGTCAATTTCGGGGACGAAATTTCATAAGGAGGGGAGGTTGTAAGACCCCGAATTTTATGAAATACAAAATTTAATTTTTCTTCATATATATATTTTTTGAAACAGTAAGTGGTTAAATCGATAAAGTTAAAAGTTAAGGATGTTATGTGCAAATTTTATTTTGTCGGACAATATTCGCTTTGTCGGGGAATATTCGTTTGGTCGGGGAATATTCGTTTGGTCCGACGGCGCCGAAATAACAAATTATTGGTGGACCCCACAACGGAATATTTGTCGGATATAGAAAACGACAGAAATAACCTTTTTAAATAAAAATAGTCAACGGAACTGTTAAAATACCGGTGATAAAAGAATAGTAGCATACGGTAGTTATTGGTATTTTCTGTAGCACTCGGTACTCTACAGTAACACACGGTATTGCATAGTGTCTCATATTTTTGGTCTGATAATTGACACCGTAACTGTTACGCATCATTTCATCGATAATTGTCACTGCATAATATTTTATATTATCAATTCAATAATTGTTGTTACACAGTATTTTGCATTATTGATTTAATAATTGTCATTACACTGTATTTTATATCATTGAGTCAATAATTGTTGTTGCACTGTTTTAAAAATTATTGAACCTAATAATTGTCACAGTAACATATGCACAGTAATTCACATTATTGAATCAATAATTGTCATTACACAGTAACGTATGCTTTATTTTACATTATTGTTATCTCTATTATGATGTTATTTAAACAGTTGTATTTCATTAATTTATTGACTTGATATCTAAGAGCTAACTATACTGTATTTATAACAATTAGTCATAATAATTGAATTGATAAAGTTATTTGTTTATAATATAAAGTTAAGTGATTATTAGGTGATATGAAATGAATGGTGTAGATTAAAGATAATATAATATTTGAAATGGATGGTGTAGATTAAAAGATGATCTTTAAATGAATGGTTTAGATTAAATGAATGATAAGATTTTTGGCTATAAATAGAAGCCTTAACTTAAGGATTTTTCATAAACTTCCTTACTTGTTCTTTCTTTCTCTCTCTAAATACTTCTTGTGAAAGTTCTCTCTAAGTGTGCTTAAGTCATCTTGAGTATTTGTGAAGATCTATAAGTATACGTGTACTGTTCAAGTTAATCAACCTCATTTAAATCAATATCCAGTCACGTGTTGAGGTAAGGGATACCATCTTTTTCATCTTCCATTATTCAAACATACTATGGTAAGGGATTATCATTATTTGATTCTCGATAATAATATTGTTTCTTCCTTACTCATAAGACGTGCATTTTATTTCCATGTATTAAATTGTGGGAATAACCTTACGGAGCGGATTGCCGCCTGTTGGTGAATAACCTTTCGTATTCATTCATTATTAATCTCTGAGAATAACCTTACGGAGCGGATTGCCGCCTGTTTGGTGAATAACTCTTTGTACTCAAATTCTATTAAATTGTGGGAATAACCTTACGGAGCGGATTGCCGCCTGTTGGTGAATAACCTTTCGTATTCATTCATTATTAATCTCTGAGAATAACCTTACGGAGCGGATTGCCGCCTGTTTGGTGAATAACTCTTTGTACTCAAATTCTATTAAATTGTGGGAATAACCTTACGGAGCGGATTGCCGCCTGTTGGTGAATAACCCTTGTATTAATTTCCTTCACCTTTTGTTAATCAAACCTGCTACGGTAAGGGATATTATTTTCTTTCATACTCCTAAATCGAAATTTATTATGGAACTATTGCTTCTATAATTCCTGAAAATATTATATGTTCCATAATAGTTGAACTTCATTATTTCAACTGAACCTTCCTATTTACGTGAACCTTTCTATTGAATTGTAACCGTTATTCTGAACTGTGGATCTTGAATTTCACTCCACATCATGCTGACAATTTGGACATTATTTGAATCTGTACAAAGTAAACTTCCGATACTTATTGTTATCCTATTTCTTCTATTCATCATTTATATCATTCTAATCATCCAAAAATCAAGCTGTTGTGAATATCTGTGGCCGGGGGCACAGATGTGATATATTTGTTGAACAGATGATAGGTTAAAGGCGATATAATAGGTTAAAGGCGATACATCTGTTCGGTGTCTTTTATGGCACGTGGTGAATGTTCTCTTTGGCCCGTAGTGCAAAGATGAACTGTTGTTTGGTATGATTATGACCAAAGGCTGAATCTGGTATAATCATGACCGTTGGTGCTATATTGAATATCTTTGGCCCGTAGTACAAAGATGAACTGTTGATGTGCATGATTATGATCAGGAACTGTGAATTTGTATTATCTTGACTAATGATATTTCAGATGATAAAAGTTGATGATGTTTTTCCTAAAAAGAGAACCGAGTGGACATTAAAGTCTGCATTATTCTTCTAATAGATTACTCATTCCGCTGCTATTATTGATCTGAACGTTGTTTAAGAATTTAACTGCAGTTTTTGATATAAACCTTGTAGTCTATTGTATTCTATCAAGAACTCAACTGTTGAAGACTAATGATAATTTATTCGTCATTATCTTAGTCATGATATTCTTTACTGGGCTATTTGAGCTCACCCTTTCTTTTGTTCCATTGTTTTTCAACAGGAGATGAAAACATAACAGGGTCTAGCCGGGGAATGGAGTGAGGGTCCGAGGAATAGTTATCATAGTCTTCACGTTTTGTAAAATAGTGTGGCAATAATAGTGAAGACTTAGTTGTGTATTATTATACACTGTATTGTTGTACGTTGTGCTTTGTTGTAATAATTTTGTTGTAGTCTTTTGACGACTCAAGTTTGGGCTGTGTGGGCCCAGATTTGGGGGCGTCACACGGATGCTTTGAATATATTTGTTCCACTTGTAGTTAATTAAGTTGTGATAATGCTGTATATCCATCCATGGAATTTTTCTCTCAAGAAAATGAATTTCTATAAGCACATTAATGGATTGAGATTGACTGTGGTTCATAAAATCACATTAGCTTTATTTGAAATACTAGTAATTCTTTTCCTAGCTCCCATAATTGATCAATACCTTATCACTTTTTGTCTAAACCACTTGATTTATTGTTGATTATTTTACTAGGCAAATCAATACCGACCGGAATTATCAAATTCAAGAAATGATTAAAACATTTTACATGTGTATATATGGTTCTTTATTTTATTTATTTCTCTCCCCGTTTAAACTATTTCAGCTTGTTCAGTGATAGCTATTTCTTAAGTCTCAGTTTAATGCTCAATGACGACTCTACCGGCCGGCCAACGCACTTGGAAACAATTTTTAGCTTACAAATTCACACACCCACTTTAAACTTGAGTTAAAGGAAAAAGGAAAGGGGGAAACAATTAAAGAAGCTCAATCCTTACGTACTTCATATTACTTTTAATATATATAATGAGAATTTAATGAATATACAATAACTCATGGATAAAACTAGCACTCTAGCAGTACTTAAATAGTTGGTCAATCCAAAATAAAAGATCATTACTAAAGTTTTGATAATTAATTTGAGATATGTTTTTATTTTATTTAATTTTAATTAATATAATGATGAATATTAAAAATTATTAAGAAAATGTTACCAATTATAAAAATTTGATATATATAATTTAAATTTATAATTGGTAACACTTTTTTTAATAATTTTTAATATTCATCATTATATTAACTAAATAAAATTTATTTAAAATTTAGGTGTGAAAAATATCTCAAACTAAAATTTGAAGATACAATAAGAAAAGAGAAATTAGTATTCTGTACCAAACAAATATAATTAAAAAAGAGATTTCTCAGAAACAACAAAGAAAGAGACGAGTGGTTTCTTTCGGATATGAGAATAGGTATTAAAATGCTAGCTAGCGACTTTTTTGAGTCGTAAACGCCGCGTGCGGGTCCATTCTCATAAATTATTATTATTATTATTATTATTATTATTATAGTATAAAATATATTTTCTTTACTTCACCAAAAAGAGAGATTTTTATTTGGTATTTTTATAAATATTAAACATTTATTTTTCTTTTATATTTATTCATAAAAGTAATTAGGATAAGTTTAAGAATACTTACATGATGATAAAATTGTCATATTAATATTGAGAATTTTATATTACAATTATAAAAATAATATTCCTTTTTATGAAATCAAAAATATTTACAAATCAGACTTCTTCTTTTTTTGTAACCGAATGAGTAAAATATAAACATGTCATGGACTTTGATATTATAATAATTGTGTTGTGTTCAATCCAAGAAAGCGAAAAGCATCCACGGTGTCAGTTGTTGGATAGCATTCTCTCTCTCACGCACAAACAAACAAACACCAATGTAACGCACTTTTTAACGCACGCTCACCTTTTTTGCTTCCTTCACGTCTTGTACGAAATACTAATTAATAATGGCCTCGTCAAACATTGCATATATATATTTATTTATACTTACTCCTCCTCTATATATATAGAATAGAGAGAGGCCTGAATGAGATATCTCGTTCTCATCCTAGCAATTAATCAATCTCCAGCTTTTCTCCTTAGAGTTTTGATTGATTGATTGGAACTTTTTGGTCCATATATATTATTAACAATCTAGTTAGATAGATAGATACATAGGCTTCTGTTAATATATATACAAATATCTTGCTCAGCTGGGAGTTCGTTCGTACGTACGTAGTTCACTTCATTAGAGAGAATGGTGTGTTTGGTTTCTCGAACAGGAAGGCATTTACAGAAATACGACAATGATCGCCGCCGCCTTGTCGTAGGGTTAGTGTACTTTCAACTTATAGAATTCCTAATTTTTCTTCGTTCTAACTAGCTAGTAGTATATTTCTAGTTGTAGAGTTTCAAATTACAAATCTTTTGTTTTAAAAATTTTCTGGTTATCAATTTCTTTTCAATTTTCAAACCGATTGGATGCAGTTAACTTATATGGATTTATTACAACCTTGCAGATGTATTCCATATAGATATAAAAATGGCAAGGATGGCATCATTATTGATGATGAATTGGAAGTCCTTATGATCAGTTCGCAGAAAGGTCAAGGAATGATGTTTCCTAAGGTAACCAATTAGCCATGAATTACCAACCTAGCTGTTATATATTCATCCTTAATTATTGAGATTTCAAGAAACAACACTCCCCCCCCCCCCCCCCCCCCCCTCTCCCCTCTCTCTGAATTAATAATCATGCATATTATATGAAGTAATTTATAATCACCTGCAGGGAGGTTGGGAACTTGATGAATCCGTAGAGGAAGCAGCCTCTCGGGAATCCCTTGAAGAAGCCGGGGTTCGTGGCTATGTTGAGGTTAGTGTTGGGTGTTGGTTTTTATTGTTGTCCCACATCGGTGGGTTAGTGTAAAGGTGCTCTCCACTTGCCTAATAAATAAGGCCAAGTGTTGTATAGCATAGGTGCACTAAAATATTCTCTCTTTTTCATAAGTTGAATATTTATTTGGTTGAATATTTTTTTTTTATTAATTGATTATTTTTTTAAGATAGTAAAGTTATTTAGCAATTTTATAATTTCAAGTGTGTTTATTCTTTTTTTTTATGTGTTATTGTTATTATTATTATTGTTTTATTTTAATTATTGTATTTTATTGTTAGTTGGTATTTGATATATCTTTATTAGTAATTAAATCAATTTCTGGATTTCGCTGTGTTCATAACAGTTAACACTATTACTTTGTTAGTAATTAAACAAACTACTGGCCTTCGTAACAGTTAGCACTATTACTTTCCTCTAGTAATGGACTTAATTGCATAATACTATATATGAAGTACGTACACCTATTAATTAACCGCCAAATGAATGCTTAATAAATTCCAAAGTGATTCTGACTACTGATAAATATTTAATCTGAATTCATTTGCAGAATGAATTAGGTAAATGGTGTTACAAAAGCAAAAGATGCGAAATATACCATGAGGGGTGCATGTTCCCTTTATTTGTCACTGAACAACTTGACCTTTGGCCAGAAAAAAATACACGCCAAAGAGCATGGGTATGTTGCATGCATATATATATATATATATATATACTTTTGTCATAATAAATATTAATTAATCCTTATGTACTATATATGCAATATATTTCAATGTTTTTGCATTTCTTGCTGCATATATGCCTTAAATGTGCAGTACTGGCTAGCTATATATTTATTGATCGAGTACTAATTATTTATTATTATTATTTAATTGCGAAGATGACCGTGGCTGAAGCTAAAGAAGTTTGCCTGCATTGGTGGATGAAGGAAGCCCTAGACATATTGGTCAATAGGCTAACTGCATCTCGGAGGCAGATAGAAGAAGAAGAAGAAGAAAAAGAAGATGATGTTCTAACTTGTTCTTTAAGTTAATCAGTTAGAAGTGAATGCTTAGCTTAATTGCTTCTGGATTTAATTTTGTAAATAATTAATTAGTTAGAAGTGAAAGCTTAGCTTGTTTCTTCTGGACATATATACGGATAGGTTTTGTCCGTGATCCCCATAAACCCGATGATCAAATTAAGGACTGATTAGTTTATTAAGAGCATGGTGGTATATGTTTTCAGTAGACAGATTTGAGAAAATTAAACAGCTAATTGCGCAGCGTTTTTTCAATTATTTCTGCTGTCTGTTAATTGATGCGCACTGCTTAATTGTTGCCCCGTTCTTGATAGATTGATTGGAATGTAATTACATAATGTAGAACATTAATCTTAATTAATGCATGTGTAATTAATGGGATAATATATATATATATATATATATATATATATATATATATATATATATATATATATATATATATATATATATATATATATATATATATATATATATATGCCCCTCAACACATATTGAGTAACAATATTACTTTTGTGTTCAAAACCAATAGTGAAAAATGAAATTACAATAACCTCAAATGAAAGTACTTTTTCAGTTTCAAAATATTTTTTCCGTTCTAAATTATAAGATCAATATTAATTTAAAAAATAATAATTTGAGACATTTTCAATTCTAAAATGAACACAATTCATTTAAATTTTAAAATTAATAAATCTTATAACTAGTAGTACTATTTAGGTAGTTCATAATGAATATAATTATATTAATATAAAATATTTGAATTCATGTCAATTTTTTGAGTTTGGAAATACTTGAAATTGACCTTCCAAAAGTCAATACTGATCTTATAATTTGGAAAGGAAGAAGTATAAAATTAAGTTTGACTTCTCAAAATCAATATTATATATTTTTAAATTCAAAATTCATGTGATTTATTTGACTATTAAATATTTTACGATTTTTATAATTGTATAGTCTAAAATTAAATAAATTAATGTCAATTTTAAAGTTAAAAATGTGAACTCATGAATAAAATTAGGTTTCGCATTAAATAAACTAAAACAAAAAAATAACGAATAACGGATGAATGAAGACCGAAAAAGACGGAACGAAGCTCCCATAAGGTGAACCCCCTTGGGGTGGTCTTTTCACGCTCTGTGATGCGTTTCTTTGACAATAAAATTAATTTATTCAATCTTTCTAGACATTATACAACCTTAAAAGTTCAATTTAAGAGGTGTTATTATGAGTTTCGAGGCAGAAGGCTAATGAGAATAACTTGTATTAGGAATCGATTGAATGATTGAATTGGTTGCTAGAAGAATTGGATGATCTGGGTACTACCCGGGTAACCCGGGATATTTAAGAAATTTTACTATTATTAAGGGTATTTATGGAATTTTACCTTTTGACATGTGTCTAACACATTACCTGGAGCCTATAAATATCTCTTCACTTGACAAGTGAATAAATTTTTTGACACTTGGAGAGAATCTTGCCACATAAAAGCCCTCTCTCTCAAAACAAAGAGGAGGTGGGAAAGAATTGAGAACTTGTGATCAACTCTGAATCAAACGAATAAAAGTGTTGGCGTCGCTTATCTTGAATTCACTCGAAACACTTGTCACGGCTCTTGGACACCAGCGATTACGCAGTGATTCCAAGAGTTGTCACTTGTTATCCTGATAGTTGCTCACCATTCTTCTTCCCTCTCCAATCCTTTGACTGATTCTATATTTTTTGCGAAATTTCTCGTCTCGACCATTATTACGAACTCTAACCTTAACAAGATACAAAAATTATTTCAAATTATATGAAATAAAAAAAAATCAATATTGATCCACGTGTATTGTTGGCTAAATCATTTCTATAATTTGCTGAGACGACCACCAGTTGCAACTTGTAAATGTTGTATGTTTTTTGCTGTTTAATTAGTTATCCAATTATCAACGCCGAGATTAAATTAGAGAACTCGCATAATTTTATTTTTATAGCACATGTGCCTGTAAGTAGACACTAGTATACAGAGAGATTATCCACATAAGAAAGTTGTGCAAAATAACAACACGCGCGCATCAATTTTGGAATATTTGATCGTGGAAACTAGGTAGCGGGATTGAGCATATACCGTCACCATCAAACAGCGGCCGATGATAGCTTCCGTAGAACAGGATTCCACTCATGCTCCTTTGTGGAAATTGTCTGCACGGGGCAACAAAAGTTGAAACAAATCAAAACAAAAGAGAGATGAGCAATGCGCTTACTAATTAATTAGTCTAATACCATTAAGTATTTAATATTTTCTTCGCTCGAAATTATTCAGTTAATATTAATTTTTTTAAAATTAGTTTGAGATATTGATTTATTTAAATTTTGAAAATAATAATTTTTATAACCAGTATTACTTATTATGTAGTTTATAATATTTATAATTATGATCTTACATAAACTAAATGAATTCATATTAATTTTAAGTTTGAAAATATTTAAAATTAACTTTTAAAAAATTAATATTGTTCTTATAATTCAGAATAAATATATATATATATATATATATATATATATATATATATATATATATATATATTTCTAAATGGATCCGCATAGAATTGTTTGCAATTTCTTATGCGTCATTTGAAAAGGAGGGAGGTACAAATGTTCATCGTATTGATAGTAATTGATACTTCATTTCCACACCAAAAATTAAGGCCCAACTTGTTTTAGTAGTTAGCTATCTTTTCTCCTGCCTAGCTAGCTAGTTTTGGTTGGTTAAACAATCACCGTCATGCATGCATGCCCGGATAATAAGAATTGAAAATTTACTATATTGAATTTACCCATCAGCCATCTTCCATGCTCAATAGTATTAATTACTACTAAATGAAGACCACCCTTTTAATGATGAATTTTTTTTATTTTACTTATCATGAATACTCTCCATCTCTCTCTCACACCCAATTTCACAGTCACACACAAGTGGTTCTTGTTAATTAGCTTCAAAAACAAGGTCCAATCTGAAAGGGGGCAGCAGATGGGACTTGCTACTACTTTTGGAAATTTGACGTTAAGAATATACTGTTGTCAACATCAAAATTGCCTCACATTCATAATATATATATATATATATATTACATCATATCCGTTTAAAAGATCACTCTGGAATATTTTAAATGTATAATAGAAGGAATAGCTAGTATCCATTTTATTCTCTCTCATCTCCAATGACAATCAATGAGAGAGAGGCGCTAGTGTGATGAGTATATGCAACGTACTTTTATGACTGAAACTTCCTCGATCGTCCTCGTCATGTATATATTAATTGAATATTATTTCTAATTAATACTGCCATACCTAGTTATCTCTGTAGTCAATAAAGTAAGCTACTTTGTATATCTACATAATTTTTCTTAATTTCTTCAGCTAATCATGAATTGGAACTTGACAATATTGGGTTCTTCTGTTACATGCACGGAACACCACATGAATCTCAAAGTTTGTCATATACATGGTATATGTTCTTTCTTTTTTATGAGACGTATGGAAAATGGACTCCACTAATGGAAATTAATATGGAATATATACAGACTGTTCCACGCAGAAATGGGCTGCATAAATAGAAAGAATGAAAGAGTGAATGAAAGAGGTAAAATTAGTACTCCATAGATTTTCTATGCACATATATATAGGCATGTATATTCTTGTCGGATCATCAAAGCATATTACACATTACAAGAATTAAGTAAGCTATACCTAATTGTCATGTAAGCATTCAGATGCCTAAGGAGGCTCACTTAGATAAATAATACTCTCTCCTTTAATTCTAAATTATAATTAAGATTATTATTGACTTTTAAAAGTTAATTTGAGACATTTATAAATTCATAATTGAGATAATTTATTGAAAATTATGAAACAATAAATCTTACAATGAGTAATATTTGTTAAATACTTCACAATATTCATCATTATATTGTTTAAAATTAAAGAAAATTATGTCAATTTTAAGTTTAAAAATTTCTTAAGTTGACTTCAAAAAAATCAATCATGATCTTATATTATAGGACTAATTAAGGGAGTAGTTGAGTTATAGCATGAATTTTATTTCTATTTGGCTTCTTTTCATTTAATGTATATTTTTTTTTATCAAACAATCTAATATAATGAAATATATTAAAAGTGTAAAATGTTACAAAAGATGAAAAAATCACAATACAAAAAATTAAAATGATAATCCTTTCAAACATAACAACAGAAAATTAGGAAATGGGTTAATCTCAATAACTAGGGGACACCAGATATACTCCTAAAAATTGTCATAATCCAAAAGTAATAACAGAATATGTAAATTTGAGCAATTCTTCAATACAAGCAAAGGAAGAACCGATCATTATAATAACGCCACACCCAAATCTAAACAACCTATTTTCAACTGTTAACGTACCGAAAAAATTCTCACAAATAAAAAAAATCTCTTAACTGGATAAAGCAAAGTATACTAAGAGATGAATAAAACTCTCTCACATAGAAAGAAATCAATCATATCATAAAAAAAACAAGTTCCACAAATGAAGAAAATACACTTCACACGGAGGAACAAATTATTAGAGCACATGAAAAGAGATCTAGAGGAGAGTCTATCTAGCTAAAATAAGAAAAGCCCTTCCCAGATCTAAAATAAAGGTTAGAATTGTTGTCTAATTCATTTAATGTATATATATTGGTTATAGATAAATAAAGTAGGAATCAATTTTACACACTCTTTTTTATTTGGTATTTTTTGGGTAAAAATATATAGTTAAGTAACTTGAATCATTCTTTAAAGAGAACGGATTGGTTATTCATCCTAAGGGGTTGGCCTAGTAATTAAGGCTTGCTCTTTTTTTTGATTTCTTAAGTTTGAATCTTGGGGTAAGCACTTACGAGAATTATCATTAATGCACTGAGTCAATGTGGCGAGATGCATCTGGGAAGGGATTTAGTCTCAAATATTGGGTTCAACACCAGGAGAATTCACCTGAATAAACTATCTTAAGCTGACTCAATAATACTCTCAAATCTTGGGGTCTGCACCCAGGAGAATTCTCCAAAATACACTATCTTAAGTTGGCCTAATAATACCCTCTTTATGTGGGGAGGTGCACCCTAAAATCATCCGATTTTTTTTTAGTCCCGGTTGATACTTAAGTTGGTCCAATAATACTCTCTGTTTATCCTTATTATTCAATTAAAAAAAAGAATTAGTTGTTCATATATATCACATTTGTATTGATTTTCTATTTCTATTTTTCTTTTGAAGCACACACAAGTAGTATAGATTGTAGATGAACCTAATGAATTAACAATTGCGGTTCAATTTTTTTCATGTAAAAAGAATAGGAAAGAAAAATTAAATAAATTGTTTTTAGTTCACAATAGATGGTGCGCTAGACGAGGTAGATGTAGTAAAGGCCGTGTTTGGTACCTTTCCCGCCAGAAGAACGAACTTTCAGTTGTTTCAAATACTGCTACATTTTATTGGACAATCAATTTCTTGTCAAATGTTTAAGCTCTCTGTATTAAACAATAGAAATCAAACACTCAAAACCCTAACCAGAAACCCTACATTCTACATACCATTCTCTCAGCTTCACAACCCTAGGAATACCCTAATTTCCAATCCCGCAATAGACTTTATCTTGGACGACGTTGAAGAGCTCCAATCATCAAAACCAGTAGAACGAAACACCCAGTTACCAGTAGAACATGCCCAAGCTGCTGGACCGAGCAGCTCGAAAGAGCTTTCTTCTGTTCAAATTTCGCACCCGTGGCCCGCAGAATGGGTCGAATTGATGGGACAATTACTGAAAAAAGGGTACTTTGATGAAATTGGGAACCCTTTTGGAAACCAAGAATTGGGTGCCAAGGATTCGAATCAAATTCGGACTGCTTGCCTCAATTTTGCGCGCCATCGGTTTGATCTCATAAGGTTTCCATTTATTATTTGGATGTTATTTAGTAATTGTTTGTAAAATCTTTATGTGAAATTAACTTGTTTTGATATGTTTGTGGGATGTAGTGAAAAGGGTGTTTGGTAAAAAGCTAGGTTGGAGGGTGGGATGGTTCAGTGTTTGGGGGGTTTGACTGTACATCCTGCACACTACCTGTTTGATAGTGTAACTATGTGAGAGATTTATTTTTGTTTTCTACTTTGGATATGAGATTGATTGTTGTTTGGATAAGGGCAGAAAGTGGAATGGGATAAGTTTGAACAGGGACTGGTTTTCTTACAGAGTAAGCCATGGCTCAGTACGAGACTGGAAACTAGTGGGAAGTTGTAGTTTGTTCAATAATTATTGTGACAAAGAGTATAACAGTAATCCTTCTTATAATTCCAAAGAAGTGTGCTCCATCATTTTCCATCTTATAAATTATGATATTGTATTATGTTTAAATGTAATGTTAGGATTTTGTAAAAAAAAAATGTTATGTTAGGATTATCGCTGATTTTCTAGGATCAATTGACTAGCTGCTTTTGGTGAAACCTCTGTTCTCTTTCATCATGTCAATTGGAATCCTTGTGCCAATAGGGGCAGAGAAGTGGATATGATCATATAACATAATATAATCTCTAGCAATACTCTTTGTCTATCAATACACTAGCAGATGCTCTCTTGGAAGAGAAATGTATCTGTAATTGTGGTTCAGCTCCTTTATCAGTTGAAGGTTGTGTCCAAATCTGGCTACTTATAAACACTAGTTACATATATGCTTGCTTCTGCTGAATGTATTATGTTGGGATAACAAACTCAGCCACCTCAATACCTTCTAATTAGGCAAATAATACCAGTTAGATCAGAGGGTGACGATCTTTTCGATTACTCTTTGTGTGGAGGATTTCAAAGTCTAGTTTTATGCCTTTGCTGGCAGGTACTTTTCAAGGAAAGATATTCAGGTGATCGCAGGATCTGGATGTCCAAGCTTAGACAGGAAAGTTGTCAACTCAGGGAAGCGTCTAAGGGCTCATGTGGGCGTAGATGAAGGAAATGTATGTGCTGAGTTTCAGTTACATTTTTCTGGTATATTGAACTTGTTTAACTGCTTAAAAGGTCACCATATAGAGTTGAGATAAAAATCATGCATTTTATCTAATAATAGCGTAACTCTAGTAGGTTTGTAGCTCCTGCATTTTAAGGGGAGACTGTGAGAGAGCATATGTGAAGGCACGTGAAGACGAATGTGGAAGGACTGTAGACGTCATGCGATTTATATTGAAGTATGTGCTTGATCCCATTACTGGTTCGGTGGAGAACAAATCATGTCTGAACAAAATGGTTAAGGAATCAGTTAGAAGATTGCTGGAAGAAATGGTGGAGTTTAGCATGGAGGAACTTGACAAAGATCCTCCAAAGGTTAGTTCTTCCAAGTGGAAGTCATCTACGCAAGGACGTTTACTTCACCAAGCAGACAGTCAAATCAATGTTCCAACAAAGCAAGGCGATTGGATATGTCCCAAGTAATTTGATATTATATTATATTTCTGTTTGTTCAAAACATTTCTTATTATCCAGTTACAAATTTCATAAATGCTTTTAATATGTTTTACGTTCTATATTTTGGCAGATGCAAATTTCTAAACTTCGCCAGAAATATTAAGTGCTTGCAGTGTGATGGATTATTCCAAGAAAGACTAAGAAAACTAGGGGAGGATCAGGATCATCTTCCTCTAAAGAAGGGAGACTGGATATGTGACACGTAATGTTCCATACAGATCGCTTTAGTTTTTTTGTGCCTTGTGTCATTCTTTTTCTCATTGGGCCTTGCATTTTCACAGATGCAACTTCTTGAACTTTGCAAAGAATACAAGATGTTTACAATGTAAGGAGAAGCCTTCAAGGCGCCAAATCAATCCTGGAGAGTGGGAATGTGAATCGTGAGTTCGTATTAAAAGTTTCCTTAATTTAGTTAATCAAATCGGATATGGTTTCTGTTTTCTTTTAAGCGAACTTATGTAACTTATTTTGACTAGAATTAGAATTTATCATTTGTAGGTGTAACTATATCAATTTCAGACGAAACATGGTTTGCTTGAAATGTGATCATAGACGACCAAAAGCATTAAACTCTGGGGGCACTTCTGCTCGGTCAATCAATGACAATGGAGACTACCGTATTTCCCGGCCTTATTTCAGGCAAGAGAGACAAACTGAAGATGCAAGGACAAATAGGTGGAACTTTGTAGAAGAAGGAAGTGAAAACCAGGATGGCTCAAACTCATGGAATGAGATTCCCAGTTTGTTTGATTTTCCCATTGCTGGAGGTAAGAGCAGCCTGTCTCAGAATATGCAGAAGCAAGCAAGCTGGAAACAGGAAATGGCAGAAAGGAGTAAGAACTATGCCAGGGCAAAGGAAAATGCTGATGAATTCAAGTCTGCTATCATGCAGAGACGTTCAGAGTTTCTTGAGGCTACTGATGATGAAGATATGGCCGAGTGGTTTGGGGTTGAAGGATCCGAAAGTCGAAAAATTGATTGAAAAACGTGACATTGCCAAAAACATATGGATTAAACTTTGTATCGGGTTTAATATTTGAATTAGCATATGCTGCTTTCTAATTCAGATTTCAGATAACATTGAATTCAGATTTCAGATAACAACATTGAGAAATGTTTCTTCATTTTTGCTGCTTACGTATATTGTTTGATCTAAAGCCTTTGCTGTTTTCAACTTCTTGTTTTACCTTTGCGTGGCCCTCACTGAAATTTACGGAAAAACGGTTGTAGTTCCATTTTTAATTTACTTGAGATGTTATGCTTTTCACGTCTCTTCCTTGTGAAAAAAATATATATATGTACCTCTTCTTTCAAAATAAAAAATCACTATTGTAAACTCAAAACAGACATAAATTTATTTAGTCTTAAACAATAAAATATTTAAAAAATACTTTTAATTATAAGATTTATTATTTTGTTGGATTCTTAATATTTCTTCTTTTAACACTTTTAAGAACAGTTACAATCTGCCAGTAGTTTGAACTATAAAATTCTTTATTTTTTTATTCACCCTTTGAACAAGTACACTTTAATACTTTATACAAGTTAAAAGAATAATACATGAAATTGTTGGGCCTTGTATACATGAATAATACATAAAAAAATCATACTTTTAATCTAAAAATACTTGCAATGATATTAATCTTTTGTAAAATTGATGTCATCATGAAGTATCTATTAACTTATTTGGCCATTACTAACAAATATATTAATAAAATTTAGGGTATTGGTTGAATTTTTTTAAAAAATAAAGTGTAAGAAAGGAGAGTCAAATCAAAATAATTAAAAATTAAAGCTCAAATTACAATAGACCATGAAAATATTTATAGTTTATTCAAAAAATTATGTTATTTATTGTATCCAAAATTGAAAAAAATATATATACACTCAAGTTTATACCAATATTATATAGTGTTCTTAGTTTAAATTTTGTTGTGTTTAAAATTAGACAGTATAATGGAGATCATAAAAACTTTATTTATATTATTTGTTTTTTGTCCATTATTTACAGATTTTTTCAGTTCTCGCTAAATATTTAATTTTGAATTTAAATTTATTAATTATCCAAATATATCAATAAAATTTGTAGGAAACATTCATCATTAGTTTGAGTTGTCAATTGTAATTTGTCGTTAGACCGCAGTTTTTTTCCTCGGTGGAGGAACCATTTCTACGCTCCCCATCGCATATCTCTCTCCTCTCTCACGCACATACACACACTACCTAGCGTAAGGAAAAAAACCCTATCTTTTCCACTGGATGCAACAAGAAATGGGTTCAGAAGGATCAAGTGTGGTCGGTAAGCTTCAAAATTTTAATTCTTCAGCATATTCTTGTCTATTACATTGCGATTTGTGTTTTTAGCTGTAATTTAATTTCAATCTTGGTACAATACCACTTTGATGTTTCTGGGTTTACCAAAGTTAGGGTTTTTGTCCAGATTATGATTTTAGGAATTTGATCTATATGTCTTGTGAAGTTTTGTTTAAATTTGAAGATTGTTCAGCCATCTAGTGGTTGGCGGTTTCTGAAGTTTGTTATTGTAACAAATTCATATACAAGATTGTTAGTTGTTACTAAAGTTGTGAAGGATGAGCTGCGAGTTTCTTTTTATCCAGCCAAAAGTTTTGGTAAATAGCGGCAGTGGATTATATGTGGTTGTGTGCCATTATTGCGAAGTATGATTTCGGTTGCAGTAAGCATAAGATGTGAATCACACAATAAAAAGTAAAGGAAACCACTTTCCTCTACATTAGATTTTAGGGTTATTGGGTTTAGGTTGCTTTACTTTTTTTGATAGGTAAAAATAACCCAGCAAACCATTCATATGTTTATATTACATGTTTTTTTTGTTGTTAATTTTTAAAAAAAAATTATATTTGTAATTATTATAGGCAAAAATGGATTTTACCCCACTATCGTTGTATGGATTACACCATTAAACTTTTAAAAAATAGAATTTGTCAACTGAACTTTCTAAAATAGATTAAATAACCCATTCTGTAAGATTTTTTTGATGGGTCAAAAAATTTCTAGCATGGATTTAAAAAAAAGAAGAAGAAATGACATGTAAATCCTAAATAGTTTATTTGGTTGTCAAAAAAATTTTGACGTGAATTTTAAAAAAAATGGCAAAAATGAGTTTTAGCCCACTGTGGTTGTCAAGTTTTAAGTATTACCCTACTAAACTTTAAAAATATACAATCAGCTCATTGAACTAATTAAAATTTTAAGATTATACCATTATGTTAAATTAATTAGATGTCCGTCTATTATCTACATGACATTTTTATAAAACTAAAAAATTCAAGAACATGACAAGAGAAAGAAATTAGTAGCCACCCCACTTAAAATTCATACACGGTTTACTTAAAAAATCCAACGAGAATTTTTTGCCATCGACTAATTTTATTTTTCACATATGCCCAAATTGAATCATCCAAATCCTCAAATTGATTATCGTTTCTTTTTTTTCTCTCTCCTCTTCTTCATCTTCAACTGTAGATATATTTCCCAAATTAATTACAGAGAAACTTGAGCAAAAAGATAATAGGAGGGAAGAAAAAAAAAACCTAATCAACAAACCTAATATTCACACGTAATTTCAAGGCTTCATTTTCTTCCTGACAAATTAAATCTTACACTTTCACTATTTTTGAACAATCACCCTTATCTCCACTTTCACTATTCTTCCCGAACCCCATTGTTATTCAAATAATACCATCACAGACCATAAAGTAAAGAAGAAATCAACATGGTTATAAAATGACTTTTACCCGAATGTCTTTTATAAAATGGCCATAAACGAAGGTCTTTTATAAGCATGTTGATTTCTTCTTTATTTGAGTAACAATGGGGTTTGAGAAGAACAGTGAAAATGGAGATAAGGGTGGTTGTTCAAAAATAGTGAGAGTGTAAGATTTAATTTGTCAGGGAGAAAATGAAGCTTTGAAATTATGTGTGAATTTTAGGTTTGCTGATTTGGTTTTTTCTTCTTCCTTCTATCATCTTTTTGCTCAAGTTTCTCTATAATTAATTTGGGGAATATATCTAGGATTGAAGATGAAGAAGAGGAGAGGAAAAAAAAGAAATTGTAATCAATTTGGACAATATATCTAGGGTTGAAGATGAAGAAGAGAAAAAGAATTATAATCAATTTGGGGAATATATTTAGGGTTTTAATTTGGGCATATGTTTTCTGAGTTGAAAATGAAGAAATCGAGAGAGAAATAATGTTTTCTGGGTTAAAGATGAGAAGTGGAGAGAAAGAAAAATAAAATTAGTCAATGGCAAAAAATTCACGTTGGATTTTTTAAGTCAGCCACGTATGAATTTTAAGTGAGGTGATTACTAATTTCTTTTTCTTGTCATTTTTTTGAATTTTTTAGTTTTATAAAAATACCATGTAGATAATTAAAAGACGAACATCTAATTAGTTTAACAGAATGGTATAATCTTAAAATATTAATTAGTTCAATGGGTTGCTTGCATATTTTTAAAGTTTAGTAGGGTAATACTTATAACTTGACAACCACAATGGGGTAAAACTCATTTTTGCTCTTTTTTTTAAATTCACGTCATATTTTTTTTGACAACCAAATAGACCATTTAAGATTTACACGTCATTTCTTGCTTTTTTTTAAATCCACGTCAGAAATTTTTTGACGTCCGTCGAAAAAATTAGACGGAATGGGGTATTTAATCTATTTTAGAAAATTTAGTTGGCAAATTCTATTTTTTTTAAGTTCAATGGTGTAATCCTTACATACTTACAACTACAGTGGGGTAAAAGCCATTTTTGCCAATTATTATAACATCTGAAAGTTTAAGTTTGTGTAGGAGAATCTTTGTCTAATTAAGGAGAGTGAAAAAGAGAAGACAACTAGAGTAACCAATGGAATAAAATTGCAACAGAAAGTAAAGAATGATGGAGGGTTGGGGGATGGTGTTGGGGCTTACCAAGAGAGATTAAAACGGATTGGAGAATGTGTCTTGGGAGGAAATGAGGAGGAATAGGCAATGAAGTAGTCAATCTTACATGGCTAACCTATCATTGTTAAATAGGCATAGGATTTGTTTTTTAGTTCATTCACTGTACCTAATGGGCCCTAAGATTGTTTTATACTGCAAAAGCATAGCCACTTAAACACTTGTATTCAATGTTCATGTTTTCCACAATGAATACAATTTATTTTGTGGGAAATTTAATGACCCTGACGCGTCTAAATAACAATACAGTAATGACCCGGATAACATATTCCATACAAATTTAATAATCTTAACATTTATACATAAGATTGCCATTTGTCCTTCTCTTTCTGGGAGTCTTTGTTGTTTTTCTCTTCAGTCATGCATGTTTGCATTGTGCATACACAAGGTCTGCATAATGGAACTTCTTACTGAAAAAATATATAGAACCTCAAGATGGGAGCATAGGTAACTTATCAAAAAAAAGAAAGAAAGAAAGAGAAGAGAAGAATCAAAACATAGATAAATGGCTTCTTTTTTTGTAGCATTTTAAGAAGTTTTGATTGTGAGGCTGTGGCTTGTGCAATGATGGGACAAAATGGCAATCAGGCCTCTAGATCTTATATGTTTAAGGTATTTCCGTCTCCACTGTAATATCCTACTACTTTGGTAGAGTTAACACAATGATAGACACTTGCGGGTTGTTTTTATAATATCTATGTCAACAAATAAGTGCCTGCTTATATACCTGTAACTGCGCTCAGTGAGCAGATAAAAAACTACAGTGATTCAATCTAAATTTATAATGTCATCTTCACCCTCATCCCCTTTTCTATTCTGAATGTGCTCACTTGTCAGACTGCAGTCCTTGTTGGGACATTCCTAATTTTCTAGCTTTCCTTAGCAATTTTCTCATAGGCTGTGGTATCAAACATTAGCCTTTGGACTGTTTGCAAAGCTGCTATGCGATTGAAATATATTTGTTTTATTACATTTAATCATAATATGACTATGCATCTCGTACAGATATGCTATGGAAATCTTCATTTGTCAACATATACTAAATTTTTCATCAGTATGAGTTGATGTTTTTGAAATGCATCTTCATATCACATGGTTATGGTGTCTAACAGAACTTGTTCATTTCCAGTTCCGAGGAACTTTAGACTACTAGAAGAACTAGAGAGAGGAGAAAAGGGAATTGGGGATGGAACTGTCAGCTATGGAATGGATGATGCTGATGATGTATACATGCAATCATGGACTGGGACTATAATCGGTCCTCCTAATGTTGGTTTTCTTTTCCACTCTGTTTACAGTATGCTTTTAACTGTATATAGGAACTGAATTTCTGTTACATTCACACAACCTTTGGAGATTGTGACAGGCTTTGGTCCCATATCTTGAGTATTGGAAATATTTCACTAGTTTTCTCTTTGATCAGTCATAGACTCGTAATATCCAAATATTGATTTTTAAATTCAAAGTCTGGAAACTAGATATCAAGACTAGAGAGTGAGGTATAACGTTACATATTCACATACTGCGTTGTAAGAGTTGGTGTGGAGATGTGTTAGGCAAGGGCATACTGGGAAAGTACTATCTATTAGAATATTCTAGTGACAGCTATGTGCCTATGTTATAAGTGAGTTAGTTAGTAATGGGCGAAGGATAGGAGAATATGGTGTAGGTTTAGATTTTATTTTTCCAGCAAGTCTATGAAGTTTATAAATACAAGAGTCCTGTAACTTTTATTTTCAAGTGATGAATGATACGAAAATCTGAGAAGTAGTTTTGCTCTTACACCTATCTCCTTCCTTCAGTCTTCCCCCAAATTGAATCTACGTGTCTGTTTCTCTCTTTCCTCCCTAAATTTCTTCTGTCCCTCTATTTGCTGTTCTATCTCTGCAGGGTGGCCTGACAAATTGGTATCAGAGCAAGGTTGAACCCTGGAACCATCCTCTCTTCCTCCTACCATTCTCTCTCATTTTAATCTTTGTTCTTCTCTCTTCAATCTATCTCAGAAACTCTCATTTCTGTCCTAAAAAATCCCACACAAACACACCAGGTGTTAGATTATTTGTTCCAGTTAAATATTCAATTGTTCAACTTCTCAAATCTCTCCTCTCCGATCCTCCATCTCTTTCTACTCGATTTATTCTATACAACTCAAAACCAACCAGAAGACAGCAGATCAAGCAAGCAAACAGTAGCAGAAAAAGTCATTTACAGGTGCTTTGTTTGTGCGAGTTACTGTAGTAATCTAAAGTCTCCCAAAAAATCCACAAAACTCTATTCAGTCTCGCCATAACCTATTGGGCTTTGTTTGGACAGCAAATTTGAGCAATATCAGCTTGGAAGCAACATCAAATTCCTGATCAAATCATTGCGGAAAAACATATTCCGTGGTGCTCTACTACTTTGTTTTGTAGCAACCTGCGACTAAGAAAATTCTTACCTTCTAAGGATCGTTTCAGGTATAAATCCATTACATCTTTTACTCGTTTCCATCTTGCATACATTTCCCAGTCCATAATCCATCTTACGGTCATCATTTGTTTATGTTTAAATCCAAATTTTGCTCAAGACTCATCATCAACAAAATATTCTGAGATTCCTTAATTGATATTCTTAGATCTGTAAGTTGTGCTTGTTTGTTTGTTAATCCATCATCATTTGACATATACGACTTCATCATAACATCAAACAACCATAGTTTTCATTTTACTTGAGAGAATTTTCTCACTCCTTTACTAAACAGTTTCAGCTCATATACTAGTAAGAAGACTTGTTATTTTACTGGTAACTAAAAGTTATTATTAGTAGTTGATCCTTTGGTGCTATAACTTTCATTGTTAGCTTAATTACTCTCTTAAATCATACTAAGCCTTACTAGCTTGGTTTAGCATTGTTTGGATCTCGGATACTCAGATTGTTCCCGAGGAAATCCACTTCTCGCCACATAACACTACTCAAGCTCCTTTACTCTAGCAGCATCAAGTTGTATTGTTGCTACTCGATCTAAATTTCAATTTCTGATCCTTAATTGGTCTGAGAATTAATCTCATTCCTATTTCCATAGCTGTTACTTTCAAACCTAGTTCAATTCAGATGTTGCGACAAGATATCCTAAGCTACAGAAAGTTTGTAAATGAAAGGTTGCAGCAAATGAATAAGAAACTAGACCTGTTCATGAACAACATGGTTGAGTTTATTAGCCTAAATTCCACAGTAGCTGAGAGTGGCTATTTTTGTTCATTTGGAAATAAAAACAGGGGCAAAAGGCCTGCTCTTAGTGGAACTAAGGGAGCCAGGGGACTCTTTAGGGACCCTAACCATGCTGAGAGACAGAGAGAGAATTAAAAGACATGAGGAAGAGGATGGCAATTGTAGGAGGATTGATTTTGAAGAAGTTAAAGGGGAACAACTAGAAAATGAGGGAGAATATGATTACAAGAATCTTCCAATATTTGATGAGGATCCAAAATGGGAAGATGATCCGGATTATGATAATGATCCAGCCTATAAAGGAACTCCAATCCTTGATTTATATCCTATTTGTGATGAGAATGAAAGACCACCATATGAAGGCATGCCAATTTTTTATGAGGAATCAACGCAGCATGTGGAAAGTACAAAAGAGACTGAATTACTAAAAGTAGATAAAAGTTTAGAAGTTACAAAGATGGAGCAAACTGACTCCATAACAGTCAAGGAATTACAGCAGTTGTGTATGTTGAAACCTAACCAAGATAAAGGTTATGAATGATCCCCTGCATATGATGATAAGCTAGAGGCTTATGAATCTCAAAGGTTACAACAATATACTTTTTCAACAACCGAAGGAATTGCCTATGAAATGGTAGAGAAATGGCAGCCAACGAGTATTTTTGAATGCAAACATAATGATCATGCACCAAAAAGGGAACCGATAAACTGATTACCAAGATCTTCCTATCTATGATGAAGAGCCTGATTATGAAGATCCTATTATGTATGATGAGGATATAGATGAATGTTGTGATCTGGTGTATCAAGTGTTTCTTAGAGGTCTTTCTTTGATTGATGATGCTCCTAAGTCTGCAGTCATAATTCATGACTACAACTCCACAAGATCCTCATCAATTAGCACAAACTGTACAACAATAAGACTTTGTGGGGTAGCAATCATGGGCTACAAAAGGGCAACAAAACAGCATTCCTTTCATTTCACAACAATTGATTGGTTTGCAAAACCTCTTACCAAATAAGCAACAACAGCAAATGAGCTCTCACGGCAGTTTTATTTAGCTTTGGTAGCAAAAGCAGTTCCATCAATTGCTTGGAGCACAATCTGGTTACTCACGGAATGAGAGGCTTATTTATTACCTTAGTTTGTCAAAAGTTATGGAAGGCTAAAGAGCAGGATTTGGGCCAAATGGAGGCTTGGCTTGAAATCCCGAGGCTGGGTTAGGTGCATGTCCCAACCAACAAGGAGAAGGTTGCCTTAAACAAGGAAACCATGCCAATTAGTAATTCCAAATATTCACTATTCAAGTGGAAAATGACAGAGAGGAATTGTTTTGAAAATTTGTGTTATAACTCTATCAACTCAAGAGATGCACTTCTTATTTTTTGAGATATCTAGCTTTCCAAAAGTATCAAAAATGTTGCACTTGAGGGCTAAAAGTCTTAAGAGTTTGAATTGGTTATGAGAAAGTTCTTAAGCAGGAGCTCCAAGTTAAGTCATTTTGGAATCGAAATAGCTTGGAGGAAATTGAAAGAAATTATAAATTTCTTAGGGACAAAGAAGACATGCAGGCTACAAAAAACTGATCTCATTTCAACATATTGGGCAGTTATTATCTATTAGAACATTCTAGTGACAGCTGTATTATAAGTGAGTTGGTAATGGGTGAAGGATAAGAGATTATGATGTTGGTTTAGACTTTACTTTTCCAACAAGTTTACGACGTCTATAAATATAAGAGTCCTGTAACTTTTATTTTTCAAGTGATGAATGATACGAAATTTTGAGAAGCAATTTTGCTCTCACGCCTCTCTCTCCCTCCTTTTACCTCCCTTCTATATTCCCCCAAATAGAATCTACCTGTCTGTTTCTCTCTTTCCTCCCTAAATTTCTTCTATCTATCCCTCTATTTGTTGTTCCATCTCTGTAAACTCAAGTCAAGGCCAACGTGTGGTCTGACAAGTGCAATTCGTTTTTGATTTCAAATAGAAGGTTAAGAACTATATTACTCATATTGGTGACTTGTAAAATATAGTTTTTAAATAGTTATTGTAGGCCAAAAGACATTTTCTTCCTTCCATGTTTCTCCAAAATTTCGCTTTGCATCCATATGTTTTATTTTGGTCTCATAGCACCATAGACTTTCATTTCAGTTGTTTAGTTGCCCGATTTTACCTGTGACTAGAAAATCTAGCAACAAATTCCTACCAAGTTAAACCATGTGCGGTATGGTATGGTGGCCGGTTCAGGGGCACTAGAGGGAATAAAAGACGTTTCTCTCTTAAAAGGTGCTTCTCACTCACTTGACTTTGATATGAAGTCAAAGCAAACTGGAAAGATTAGTGTGTCAAAAGCAGGGGAAAACATAGAACAAAAAAATTAGGGTTCTAACGAAAATCTCACCATTAGTCCATTGTGCTATGGTTTAATAAAGCAACAACGAGAAAATCGTGGACTCCCCGCAACCCTGGTAGAAGATTTCTAGGCTGTAGTATTGGGGTAAGTTGTTGAATCTCCAATTCTCTTTGTCCTAATTCTCACCTACTTGGATGTGAATCAAAATTGCAGATACTTGGTTTTATTCATTTATTTAATAGTAGTATGTATGTATGGAACACCCCTCAAATCTGATAGTGCTAGGCATGTCATTCCTGAGCTGCTTGCAAGAATCGAAAGGGGTAAAGTTCAGAAGGAAAGACAGCAAGGGCAAATGCTGGTCGTCTGTAATCAATCTGAATTGTAGTCTGTAATTGAACAGAATTTCGGGACCTGAGGTCACATGTGTATGGTGAGTGGGAAGGTGGTTGGGGCAAGGGAGCACTTATTTTCGGAGTATGTTACCCCTAAATTGTTTGCCGTATATCACATTTGGTTTTACTTGGTAGGAATGTGTTACTAGATTCTCCCGGGTCAGGCGAAAATGGGCAATTAAAAGCGAAGTATTTGAAAGTATGAAGGTCTGGTGCGATATGATTAAATTGAAACATGTGGGTGCAAAGTGGAATTTTTGAGGAAAACGGGTGGGAATGCCTTTTGCCTATTATTGTCTGATTAAATTAATAAACACTTTCTTATAAACTCTAATATCATCACTACATCACATGATACCTGCAAATCGAGCTCTGTTATTCTTAAATGATGCCACTTAACTTTTTAGATTATGTTGGTAATGAATGGCATCTGCAGTTAGCTCGGGATTATTCAAATATATTTGATGCAAACAAAAATAATCTGATCCGCATATAATCCCACCTTAATTGAGGGTGTTGGGAGAAATGGAGTACACACACACACACACACACACACACACTGTAGACATATAACATTTGACTTGACCACAGAATTACCGACCGAAGCCTTTTACTAGCACCAGACAATAGTCCAAATAGATTTTACTTGTATTAACAATAATAATAAAACCAGCAAGTCTCAGTTTTAATATAGCTGCTTCTTTTTGTGTAATTATCTTCTCTGTTTGAGATTAAGATCTTGATGATGGCATTGGTAATCGTTAAGACTGCACTACAAAGGATGGGAACTGATTTCTTACTGTTATTAAATGTATGCCAGACTGTTCATGAAGGGCGCATCTATCAGTTGAAACTTTTCTGTGGTCTGGAATATCCTGATAAACCGCCAACTGTAAGGTTTCAAACTCGGATAAACATGAGCTGTGTTAATCAAGAAACTGGTATGGTAAGTATTGTGTTATCGGATTACATTTTATGCAATGATATGCTGTAAAATAAGCTTATGTGATACCTAATTACCAGGTTGATCCAAGACTTTTTCCCATGCTATCCGATTGGCAAAGGGAGAACACAATGGAGGATATATTAACGCAACTGAAGAAAGCAATGACGTCTCCTCAGAATCGGAAACTAGCTCAGCCTCCAGAAGGTATGGCAATTAACTTTTGTGTTTTCTCTCATTGTTCTGATTTGAGTTTTGATGTCCTTCAAGATTGCAACTTCTGGCAAGCTAGGGTACACGTGTCCTATAACTGAATGCATGTCTAAGTTCCCTTTGAGAGGCATCCAGTTGCCACTGTTTCATGCCATAAAAAGAACTTATTCTAACAACTAAATCAGCAGACATTTCTTATCTTTAATATAATACACCACACTTAATGTAGTTACACAAGTGTATACTCTTTCCTTTCATCATTCAATGAAGACTGTAGGATACTACCTTTCCTTTTTTTCAGGCAATGAAGAGGCAAGGGTTGATCATAAGGGGCTAGTGCTCAGGTGTTGTATAATGTAGGTGGGAGAAAAGTTGAACCTGAAGATGTTTATAAACTATATACAATAGTTTAACAATAGCGGTTGCCAAGCATAGTATCTTTAACATGTATGTTTGTAATTGAGAAGAAAACGTAATTAAACAGATCCGTTCTCACTCTCAGGAACATTTAATATTATAATGTCAAGAAATAAATTTGGATTGTTTGATGAACTCCCTATTGTTTGATATTCCTTGAAATTTGTTGACTACCAACTGCTGGCAAAAGGATGTGTTTACTGGAAGAGCAAAAACTATTTTATGAATTCAGGTAGCTTCATATAAGTCCTACGCCTAGCATTTAAGTAGTGCTCACAATCTCTTGCCTGTGAAACTGAAGGATTAGGATTCCCTCCATTACACCTTGCACTCAATTTTTCCCAATACAAATGTAGCATCACGTATTACATAAAGTTACGCAATAAAATTTGTTAATTTGTTACTGGTACTGTTGACGGAAGCAATATTTGTCTCTCTAATTAATGTGGATTGAAAAAAATTGAGTGAAATGTGTAACAGAGGATATCCTAATACGAAATTGAGCTAACTTATCTACAAATGGAGATTTGAAAGATATTTGATTAGTTTGGCTTGGCATTCTGTACAAACCCCTTTCTGTCTCCCTCCAATTTCTCATAATGCAGATTAGAGATAAATATTATATTTAGAAAGTCATAAATAATTAGCGAAACAATAAAATTTGTTACAAATGATTGTGTCGTTAAAAGTGTCGCTAAATGTAATATTTGTGTTACTAAATATATATTGAACCCCGTCTCTCCGTCCCCGCTTCTCTATGTATATGGGAAAAGTGTTGTATAAAGCATTGTGTATGTATAGGCAATATGCTTGTCAATAATAATTATTATGGTTAAATTTCCACTATCCGTATACGTTTCAAAGGCAGAATAGAATAATTCGGTGGGACAAGCTGTAATCCAGGAAGCAAGGCCTTTATACCTCTCTGCTTTCAGGCTTTAAAACCGATTGGATTAGTTTGGTACATCATGTAAGAAATGACGTTTTGTCCGTTTTAAAGCATCTTCTTCACGGCATAATAAGCCGAGGAGGGTTAAATCATTTTAGAGTTCGTGTGTATTGGCTTCACTTGTTGCACGTACCACTTTGGGAAGAAAAATATAAATAAAGTGCTCCATAGATAGATTTCTTCCGGGATTAATAAATAAAAAAAGGTTTAAAACAAAATCAGAGCTGGTGAAAATCTTATTAAATTTAATTCAAATATTTTTATTTGAGAGATTAAACCGCTGCGGTGTTTGCTGAATTCGGTGCCAATGCTGCTTTTCCCTTCCTTCCTTTCCTTTGTCGCAAGCTTCGACTCTATGCTGTAAAGTGTAAGCTACTCCCTCCCTACTTCCGCCAAAGCTGCACGTTTTGATTTTTTTTAGTTAATTTATAAGTTTTAAAATTCAACATTAATATCAATTATAGTTGCTATCGTCAATTATTTAAAAGTTAATGTTTATGAAAAACAATATTAAAAAATATATATACATATTATTTTTAAATTTAATTTTTCATATATTAATTAATTAGGATAAAACTAGATTCGACTTTCTTGAGGAACATACAGGTCCGTCCATTCGGCAAGATGTTACTTATTTTAAAATGTCTTATAAATTAAAATTTAAAGTGAATTATAAATTATTTTCACTTGTGACTTATAAAAAAAGTACTCGACACTAGTTTAACTTATCAATTAAAAAAAATTAAAATAAGCATGAAAATACCAGGCTAATAATAAATTATAAATTAAAATAATTTTTAAATCAATTTTTAAATTAAATTATAGAACAGCCAAATAATTAAAAAACTAACTTATAAACTAGCTTTTACCAAATAGTACCGGACACTCAATCAGCTTATGGCTTATCTCTGAAGCAATTATGAAACAAAAATATCGCACAAAAAGTTGGATTCTAATTATTAAATCCTTCAAATAATTTCCCCATTTCCTTGTCTCTTTCAGTCCTTCTCATAAAACCAAACCCAAAACATAAATCCTTTCACTAAATCAATTAAGCTCCCCATTACATTACAGTCCATTACCTCTCTCTCTCTCTCTCTCTCTCTCTCTCTCTCTCCTGCGTATTGTCTTTCTATATCTCTTTTTCCTATATACATTAATTAGACATTCTGAGAAGAATAACTAATAGTATATATATATATATATATATATATATATATATATATATATATCCATAGATGGCTTCATCTCCCATTGCTTCTAAAGCTCCGGCAAACGGAATTCAGTACCAAGGTTGATTTTCATTTTGATCTTAATTAATTCTTTCTTTCACTCTGCTTTATTGGGATTAATTAATTTATATACGAATGTGTATGTATCTGGTGAATAAATGATAGTTTATATGATTTTGGAAATGATTAATTAAATTTGGATGCAGGAGGAGGAATGGCTACTGATCAGAACGTGCTTCAAAGGCACGTTGCTTTCTTCGATCAGAATAATGATGGAATCATCTATCCTTGGGAGACTTTCCAGGGTGCCTATTTTTTTATTAAAAAAAAAAAACATTCTTTTGGGTCTTTGTTACATCAAGATTTCTTCTTAATTTTCTCCAGAATTCGTATGGATTTTATTTATTCAAATAAATTATGGGTACTTGAATTTGCATTATTAGGTTTTCGTGAAATTGGATGTGGACTTCTCTTGTCCACCGTTGCTGCCCTGTTCATTAACATGGGTCTCAGTAGCAAAACTCGCCCTGTAATTCTCTCTCTCTCTCTCTCTCTCTCTCTCTCTCTATATATATATATATATATATATATACGGGAAAATGGCATATCTTGTTAATATTTTTCGTGTTTTGTTGGTTTCATTATTTTAGTTAGTAATATTTTTATGGGGTATATATAGATACACAGCTGTGTATTTATACGGTAGACTTTTTGCGACGGTTTTAATTGTTACGACGACAGTTTTCTCGATAGTATTGTCGTCATAATCATTCAAACCGTCGTTAAAGAATTATTACACAATTGTATTCCTACAATTTTTAACTATTTTTATTATTAATTTTCTATGGAACAAGTTTGCTTTTGGAAAGACAAGGTTTTGGACTTGATAGTATACGTCAGTCTGTCCTTTCTATGTAGGCCATACATGCACTCTCGAATAAATATCCTTCTCAACAATGTTATCCCAACAGTAATGTGATCAATAATTATTCGTACTATGGAGATATTATGTCGCCCATGCATCAAATTCCTTCCTCCCACAATAAAACTAACAAACAAGGATGAAGCTATATGGCACGGAGATCGATCTCACTGAAAAAAATAATTATTTTATAATATAGAATAATTTTTTAAATATAATATATAAATTGACTCCACTTATAATATTTTTAAACTAAATAATAATCTGATTTAAATTATTTTTTTAAATAAATAATTAATTATGAACCGTTGTAATTAGAAAAGTCTATTATAAGTGAATATAGTGTATAACTGTGTCATTGTAATATAATATATATTTTATATGTATGTGATCTAAAAGTACAAAAGTTTGACCCCACTGAAAAATGATCCTGATTTGTCACTACTAACAAACAACCCTTTTAAGAACAATTAAGTATCAAAGCCGTTGAATTTTTCATCAGTGGATAATTTGTCGTTATAGATACTTGGGTGTATTTGTAAGTTTTCAAATTTTGGAAAGAAAATATGTAACTTTCTCTTCCTCCATAAATAAAAATCACAAAAGTTTTAATCTGAGCTGCTGATCTTTGTTTCCTTTGGCATTTAAAGTTTGGTTTCTCGATACAACTTGATCATGGTCATATTCCCATTGTGCCCAGCTAGACTTTTAGACAACTCTATTTCCTTTGGAGTCTTATTTAAACTTTTCATATTGGAACATCATGGTTGATGCTGATGGAGAATTAGATCTAATTAGGATAAATCCCCCTCCCCAAAATTTCCAGGCCAAACCAAAAGAGAAAATGAAACTGAATTTAAGATATTGAAAATAATTTATCATTGCTTTAGCTTTAGCTGGCAAATATCTTTATTCCACTGCCATATGTGTCCCGCATGCTTTTGTGGTTTTCCCGAAGTGATAAATTTCATGTGGGCCTAAAGTAGACGGTAAGCAACTAATATGTGCTTATGCATGTTTTTTTTCGTGGTGCAGGGGAAATTCCCTTCTCTGCTTTTCCCCATTGAGATAAAGAACATTCACAAAGCCAAACATGGAAGTGACAGCGGTGTCTATGACACTGAAGGAAGGTATATGTTCTTTCACTCCCTCTCTTTACGTGTTTGTGCGAACGTGTTTAGGAATGTGTCAACTTTGATGCGAATGGCCTAATTGCTATTTGTGTGTTGACTTCTGTTAGGGCTATGAGTCTTAGGACCGTCTATCTTGTCCACCGTGGGACTTGGGCCATCTGTTTATGGTTATGGACATATTTCTTATTAGTCTTTCATGACGAGGTAGATCCATGAAAGGTGATCGGGCCATATCATGTCTTAAGGCCCAACCTGTTCTTCGGTACCATATCCTAACAATCTCAATATTCTAAATAGAAGTCACTTGTTACAGGCGTTATAACCAGTGGTTTTAGAAGATTATATTGTTTATATAAGTGGAAATTACTTGCTTGTAAAAGAGTTTTTCAAGACAGTGAAGTTTATAGTTTTTCCTTTCACGTTTATAAAGGTTTGTACCTTCAAAGTTTGAGGAGATCTTCAGCAAGCATGCATGCACAAATTCATTTGCTTTAACATCAGATGAACTGATGGGGATGCTTAAATCAAATAGGGAACCAAAGGACTACAAAGGATGGTTTGTTATTCACACTCTGAATTATAATTCAACTAAGGATCATGAATTTCCCCTAGAAGTTAAAATTGAAAAATTGTTGAATGGACTATTGCGCGCAGGCTTGCAAGTTATACAGAATGGAAGATCTTATATGTGCTTTGCAAGGACAAGAATGGGTTATTGCAGAAAGATACGATTAGAGCTGTTTATGATGGAAGCTTGTTTGAACAGATGGCTAAGGAGAATGCTTCGTCCAAGAAGAAAGCGTAAAATTTCACATGCGTACATTGGTAACTAATAACAGAAATCTGGTTTAAAGTGAAACATCAGTCTGTTAATACCGCTACGAATAATCTTACATGTAAATGTGCGTGCATTTGTTTTATACTTCTGCAGATAGATTAATGTTGTCCCAAACAACAATGTAATTGTTTCCTATTTGTTTGTTTATTGTGTTTCATTTGATCATGAAAGATGTTACTCATTGTGCTTTTGTGTGGAGATTGATAAGGGAAATGCTTGTGGGTGAAGATTTCTTCTTCTTCTTTTTTTTTAATTTGAAGAACATTAACTTTTATTATTCTTAGTTATTTCTTTTATTTTCGTAGTGCCCATGTGGTTTTGATTATGCGATTATAGCATAACTTGAGATCAAAAAAATTTAATTCAATGAGCAGGCCTTGTGCTGTGTCTTCTATATCGGCTACGAAGAAATACAAAGAACACGCACAATTTGTAGAACAATGTGATGTTTCGATTTAAGATTTCTGTCTAAAAATGATAGTTCTGTCCGATAACTTGACTTTTGGATGTGTAGACATAAATATAAATCTAAAAAAATATCCTTTTCAATATTTTCCATTTCTATCTTTTTTGTGTAAAAGTCGCAAGCTTGATAATTAGCTGCCATATTTCAAGCCTAATTTGTGTTGTTCCAGAAGTTGTGGACAAAGGGAGGCGCAATTCTGTTTTTGTTTCCTACATCTCTATCTCAATGGGGGTGAATCAAAGATCTAGATATAGCCACGAGATTTCTGCGACTTGTGACAGATATATCTCTTATTCTTACTAATCAATAATAGGGGAGGAATCATAACATACAAGTACTCGTTAGACCGACTCAAAAAATTTCCAGAGACGATGTAATAAGCCATAACTTCTTTCACTAATGTTGATAGGGGTATATATATAGAGAGAGAGAACTCATCCACAGTAATCAATTATTAAGAATATTATTTCAACAACTATATCTGACACCATCTATCATATTAATAGATGGGGTAAATTAAAATTAGAATTGACTCTGTCACTAGAGTCTCTAGCGGCAATGAGTCACTGTCGCTAAAGGCTTTAGCGGTTGGGCTAATTCCTTAAGGAAGTTACAATCGCTAAAAGCTCTAGCGATAGGGCTAATTCCTTAAGGAAGTTACTATCGCTAAAGACTCTAGGAGTAGGGTTAATTCCTTAAAAAAATTGTTGTCACTAGATGCTCTAGTGGCAGGGTTAATTCTATTTTTAATCCATGTCATTAATTATTATGATGGATTGTGTAAGATGTGATTGCTGGAATAGTACTCTTATTAATCGATTGCTATGGAGGTAAAAGTGCAAACGAGTCGAATTTATTCGAATAAAGTGTTACTCGAATTTAACTCATAAGGTTAAATTCTTACTCGAATTCAACTTATATTTGAAATTTTTTATTTAAATTCGACTCGACTCGAATCGAATTCGATCCGACTCAGATTGAATTATATTCAAACTATTCGCGAGCTTCATATTCAAGCTTGGTTTCAAATATCCACATAGTAATTACCTTTATAATACATATAATTATTAATTGAACTTATTGTTTTACTTAAAAATGAGAAAATATAATTACAATTACACTTTATAAATATAAAATTATAATTAAATTTACAAAACAAAATAAAATAATAATAACAAATTATTCTAATTTTATTTGAGGAAATTGATATGATACTTCCATAAGGAAAATTAATATTTTCACAAGGTCTCACTCACATGAAGTAGACTGCACTTACTATTCATGTGAAGAGAGTCTTGTGAAAATATCAATTTTCTTATTTAATTGTGTATATATTATAAGAAAATGTATTGAGTATCTATTCGAATATATATCAATCGAGTATGTATCAAATCATAATTAAGAATTCGAGTAGTTTAAATTCTAAATAAGTCGAATATAATATTACTCATATTCTACTCGTATTTTTATTCGAATTAATTTTTGTACTCAAATTTGGATATAATTAATGAATTCGAATTTTCGTTTATATTTTTTTTGAGTGAAGCCTGAATCGAACTCGAACCGTTTGGTTCGATTTGCAACCTTATATGGACGGGTACCCCAATATGTGTGTGTGTGTGCATGTACTGTAGCTGTTAACATAAAGTAAGTCAATTGAGACATATATAGTGGATCGTTTTATTTCAATGATCGATCTCTTTCCTTCTAGTATATACTATACTACGAGTTTCTTCTTTTTACAAGGAGGCAAAACAGATGAAAAGTAGCCAAAATAAAATACAGTGGTTGTTGTCCTAACATATCACATTATTGTATCAATCAACACTTTTGGGGGAAAAATTATTCAATAATCTTGGGACAAAATTACATAATATTTCAGGTCAATGAAATCTCTTTATTTTAATAATGTCTCACTACTTGTAACTACAGACTCACTAAAATAAGGAAATTTTATTGACCTAAAATATTACGTGACATTACTCCGGGGTCATTAAATAATTATTCCCTTTGGGCAGATCTTCCACCCATTAAACTCAAGACAACTTCTACCGGGAATCATTTATGGGGATTACACTGATTGCTAGTTTACTTCACTAATTTTGACTCTCTCTCTCTCTCTCTCTCTCTCTCTCTCTCTATATATATATATATATATATATATACACACACACACACACACACACACACACACACACTAACCAAACTATATTAAAAACTTCTACTTAAAAATAGTAGTTCGTATGGTGTATAGTTAAAATAATTATCGACTCCCTTAATGATGATGATAGTTATGCTAATCCATCTTGTTTTTTAGTACGGGGCCAAGGATTCATACCAGTGTTATGTGCCATTATATGGTTTTAGTCCAACTCAGCACAACCGCAATCCAGGATTAAAGGCTAAGCTCTCCGTTGTTGAACTAAGTGCATGTATGGGGCCAATTTAGCCCAGTTCAGTGGGCCACCTAAAGGTTACTAAATCTCGTAATAAGCTAAGCACTCCCTTGTTGAACTAAATTCATTTATGGGGCCGCCGTAAGTAGATTGGGTCTCCCTTAATTATGAATGCGACCGTGCAATGCATCCCTCACTTGATTCGTCCCAAATTATGCATGGAGCTATAGCGAAGAAACAAGGCAATTAAGTGTAAGATATACTACGTAATGAGTTCAAATTATACTTTTGTTTACCTAACTTTAATGATTATTATGGTATATATTTTCAAGTCCCAAAAAATACAAATTAATAGTCCAGCTATATGTACATGCATAAGATATCGGAGAGAGATGCCAGAGGATCGATTGAATTTCCAATTCCTTTTCTTTTTCTTTGTTTTTGGCTAATTTGACGCACACATTCACCCACAGATTCACACGGTTCGAACTTAAGATTTCTTACTTAATAAGAGGTTTAAAATACCACTAAGTTAAAGGCTCTTGGCGTGATTGCAATTTGTATCCTTTTGCGCGATTGCAATCTATGAACAAGAAGAATTGATTAGAATCAAATGCATGAACTTATATATCAGAGTGGACATATATTTCTAATAATGTCTTGTTGTTGGCATATAAAAATTGCTTTTACAATGAACCATGTTTTTTGGAATTGGTTCAATCAAAGATAGTACGTATAGGTTAAAGTTATATGGACTCGAGTAAAGTATTTGGTCAGACAGGACTATACTTTTAAGAAATTTAACACCCGTTTTTTATTTTTTGAATTAATTTTGTCAATTCACTTATATTAATATAAAATTTTCATCACTCATATTCTTATCTGATTATCAAGAGTCACATAGGGAAATAGGTGATTGCTGTCAATATTTCTACATTTTCCACATAAAAAATTTCACTGTTTTTCACATTTACAAGTACTAATTTTTATAAATTCGTAAAACGACTACCCACAGAACGTTTTTCATTATTTCCATGTAATATAGATGGTCCATGCATAAAATAAACCACAGTACACCGTTATCTCCCTAACTAACTAGAGTAGAAGGTACTCCGTCTCGATCGAGTTTACTCACTGACTCAAGTAAATTCTTTACCAAGCAACCTCTTTTCTTTCTTTTCAATTCTCCCTCCTCCCATACTAGCTAGCTACATCAGTTACCATAATAACACCCAGCCTATGTCTCTTTCTTCTCTCTCCTGAGAACTAGTAAAATAAACAAACATGGCGGTTCGATCATTTTCTCTCTCCTCAAACTTCGTTTACTTCCTCATCATCTCAGTCTTCACTTACCCATCAACTTCTATTATAGACACCTTCCTCTACGGTGCCTGTTCCCAGCTAAAATACGTCGTCGGAACACCGTACCAGTCCAATGTCAACTCCATACTCTCCTCCCTGGTCAACTCGGCCTCCTTGTCAAACTACAACAACTTCAAAATCTCTCTCCCGGGCTCTGCCCAAAACGACGTCGTTTACGGCCTCTTCCAATGTCGGGGCGACCTCAGCACCTCCGACTGCCGAGACTGCGTGTCCCACTCGGTGAATCGACTCGGCGTCCTCTGCCCTGACTCGACCGGCGGCGCTGTGCATCTGGACGGGTGCTTCGTCAAGTATGATAACGTTTCCTTTTTGGGTGTGGAGGACAAGAGTGTGGTGTTGAAGAAATGTGGGCCGTCGATTGGGTATGACTCGGATACGTTGACTCGGCGTGATGCTGTGTTGGGATACCTGACGGCTGAGGGACAGTTTTTTCGTGTTGGTGGGTCCGGGAAAGTGCAAGGTGTGGCACAGTGCGTACAGGATTTGAGTGTAAGCGAGTGCCAGGATTGTGTAGTAGAGGCGACAACGCAGCTGAAGAACGAGTGTGGATCGGCGGCGTGGGGCGATATGTTCTTGGGCAAGTGCTACGCGCGGTATTCCGACCGTGGCCACCACTTGAGAAGCGGTAAGTCGTCTCATTATACCACCACAAACCACCTTGGTTGGTGAATTTTGACTTTTAGTGTTGTCACAACTAAATTATTTTAATTATTACTTAAACTGAACCCTATTGGTTAATGTTGAATTTAACATAAACTAGAAGTAATGGCCATTTCGGTAAATTCAAAATAATAAAAAACAAGGTTTTGTAAATTCTTCATTTTATGCATGTATGATGTGTTACGTAGAGATAGTGTTGTAGATAATTATTGCCTGACCTACTAGTTGTGTTGAATATTTGACTAAGTTGTTAATGTTACGGTCAAAAGAGAGGGAAGAATTATTGAAATCAATTAAAAAAAACACTATATGGTTTACAATAATCTCATGAAATCAATCTCTCTTTACTAGTAGTAGTAGAATTCAAATTCTACGGGTGACAAAATTCCTTGTAAGCAACGCCGTTGTATAGAGGATATATTCCGAATGGTTATCAAATTTTACAGAGACGAGAGTAAAAGAGAAAATAAGAGTCTCATTTAATGTGTCACTTCTTACCCCAAATATTTACTCAATAATTACCCTGAACCATTGAAACAAAATTAATATGGTTGCAGCTTATAGGCTATATACATACCTAGCTAGAACTCGAGTTTGGACATAAGCATTTCTCCATACAAAATGCATACTCTGTGAAATTAGTTGAGCCTTCCGAGGAACTCAAGTTATATTTGTTTATAAAAAATATATTTGAAATTGAAGTATTTTTATTAATTTAATAGTATTTCGGATTATTTTATCCCATCACGTGATGGGAGATTAAATAGTCCTTTGGATTATTTTTTTATTATTCCTACGACTATTTATGTGGAATTATATAATCCTATAAAAAATTTAAGATTAATAGTTTCCCTCATTTTAAGCTATTAAATGACTTTATGGAACTATTAGTCCAACATTAAAGGATTAATAATCTCTCATCAAAGGATTAAATAATGTAAAGTAATATTAAATTAACGTAAATAATCAAATTTCAAGTATATTTTTAACAAACAAACATAGCCTCAAAAATTAAATTTTATGGTGATCGATTTAATGAGATGTTATTATGTTGTAATCACTAAGGACATGTTTATTTGCAAAAATGATGGCGGAATAAGATTATTTATACTAATTTATCATTATATGTTATCTCTCATAATTAATTTATTATCATTTATATGGTAGAGGAAATGCGCTAGTACTACTAATTAATTAACTGATGTCGCCAAAAATCTGATTGAAGATTCTAATGATGAAACACAAAAGACATTTGCGATTCTCATCGGGCTTATAGTTGGTGTCGCATTGGTTATTACTCTCTTATCTGGCTTGAGTAAACTTTGTGACGACAACAAAGGTATGGATGGCTCTCTGATTTGGTATTATCCTCCTTTATTAATTGATTTCCTTATATAACTTTATATTAATGTTTCAATTTTGACTACATTGCAGATGGCAAATAAAGTTCCAATCTTTATAGGCCCTTTTTCATGCAAATGTTCCCTCAAAACTGCATCTTTCTATCTTTTAGTAAAATGGTTCGCATTTAACTATCTCGCCCCTAGTTCGCTCGCTCGCTCGCTCTCCCTTTTGGCTTTTTGAGAAGTTACCTTTATATTTCCTGTGAAGTAGAGATAGAGATAGATGTGTAGGGGGACAGGTACATTGAAGCAAGCAAGAGAAGAAAGTATTAGAAATAACATGGTGAGAAAAGCTCCCACGTTCTTTCTTTTCAACGTTGTAAATGTTCCATCTTTTTATGAAAATATATGGTGCTATAAATTATAATCAGGTTCGTCTTTCTCTGTTATGTTCTGTCAAAATGAGATAATTCTCACTTACAAGAACATTGATCCCCTCAGGCCTCGCGTGCCTCATGTAAATGTTAGCACCTTTAGCTAGTTTATCAGCCGTGCATTTGTGATCAACCTTTATTCAATTCATCTAAAATTAACTACCTTAACTTATTTATAAAAGTTTTTAGCATTTTAATACTGTGACGCCCCCAAATCTGAGCCCACACAGCCCAAACTTGAGTCGTCAAAAGACTACAACAAAATTATTACAACAAATCACAACGTACAACAATACAGTGTATAATAATACACAACTAAGTCTTCACTATTATTGCCACACTATTTTACAACACGTGAAGACTACGACAGCTATTCCTCAGACTCTCACTCCATCCCCCGGCTAGACCCTGTTACGTTTTTATCTCCTGTTGAAAAACAATGGAACAAAAGAAAGGGTGAGCTCAAATAGCCCAGTAAGAAATATCATGACTAAGATAATGACGAATAAATTATCATTAGCCTTCAACAGTTGAGTTCTTGATAGAATACAATAGACTACAAGGTTTATATCAAAAACTGTAGTTAAATTTTTAAACAATGTTCAGATCAATAATAGCAGCGGAATGAGCAATCTATTAGAAGAATAATGCAGACTATAATGTCCACTCGCTTCTCTTTTTTGTAAAAATATCATCAACTTTTATCATCTGAAATACCATTAGTCATGATAATAAAAATTCACAGTTCCTGATCATAATCATGCAGATCAACAGTTCATATTTGCACTACGGGCCAAAGACATTTAATATAACACCAACGGTCATGATTATACCAGATTCAGCCTTTGGTAATAATCATACCAATCAACAGTTCATCTTTGCACTACGGGCCAAAGATATTCAATAAAGCACCAACGGTCATGATTATACCAGATTCAGCCTTTGGTCATAATCATACCAACCAACAGTTCATCTTTGCACTACGGGCCAAAGAGAACATTCACCACGTGCCATAAAAGACACCGAACAGATGTATCGCCTTTAACCTAGTATATCGCCTTTAACCTATCATCTGTTCAACAATTATATCACATCTGTGCCTCCGGCCACAGATATTCACAACAGCTTGATTCTTGATGATTAATACAAATAACAGTGATACAAATGATGAACAGAAGAACAGGATAAACAATAAGTATCAGAAGTTTACTTTATGTAAATTCAAATAATGTCCAAATTGCCAACATGATGTGGAGTGAAATTTAAAAATGATATTCAAGATCCACAGTTCAGAATAACGGTTACAGTTCAATAGAAAGGTTCACGTAAATAGGAAGGTTCAGTTGAAATAATGAAGTTCAACTATTATGGAACATATAATATTTTCAGGAATTATATAAGCAATAGTTCCATAATAAGTTTCGATTTGGGTGTATGAAAGAAAATAATATCCCTTACCGTAGCAGGTTTGATTAACAAAAGGTGAAGGGATTTAATATCCCTTACCATAGTAAGTTTGAATAATGGAAGATGAAAAAGATGGTATCCCTTATGAGTATAAAGGAAAATGATATCACTTACGAATATGGAATAAAAGTGTCATGTGATAATTCGTGTAGACAAATTATTTCCACACGAGACAAATAAAAAGGGTTATTCACCAACAGGCGGTAATCCGCGCCGTAAGGTTATTCCCATTAATTTGAATACGAATAGTTATTCACCAAACAGGCGATAATCCGCGCCGTAAGGTTATTCCCATCAATTTGAATACGAAAAGTTATTCACCAAACAGGCGATAATCCGCACCGTAAGGTTATTCTCAAAGATTAATAAGGAATGAATACAAAAGGTTATTCACCAACAGGCGGTAAACCGCGCCGTAAGGTTATTCCCACAATTTAATACATGGAAGTAAATGGTACAAGAACGAAACGATATTATTTTCGAGAATCAAAGAATGATAATCCCTTCAAGTAAGAAAGAAAATAATATCCATTTATGATGATGAAAAGAATGATACTCCTTACCGTAGTAAGTTAGAATACGAAAGAAGATGAAAGAATATGATATTCCTTACCACAGTGAATTTAAGAGTGTGAAAAGAATAATATTCCTTACCGTAGTAAGTTTAAGAGTATGAAAGAAAATGAAATTCCTTACCTTAACACGTGACTGGATATTGATTTAAATGAGGTTGATCAACCTATATATTTATAATATAATTAGTAATTACCACATATAAATTTCAAAGTGTATGATAACTCGTATATTATGAACTATCAAAATTATATATATTTAACATAATTTTTGTAGTATAATATAACAACTTTAAAATAGTTTTTAAAATAATATTCCAAAATAAATCTTCCAAATGAAGCTTTTAAAAATGAATCTTCTCAAAGAAGAGTCTTCTAAAGGAAGATTTATGAATACCGTGAAAAATAGGAATTTATGAAATTACTACTCTTTAATAAAAGACTTACTTGAAAATTTTCTGCACTCCTTTTGGCTTTCAAACTCTCAAAATAACCTTACTATTCTCAGAGAAAACTCATAAAATTCTTATAGAAAAATTTTATGTTTTAGGTGTGATTTTTCTATTCAGCTGAACAATCTATTTATAGGAGAAAATAAGTTACTATGCATGGTAGGTGAACAGAAAAAAAATTCAGCAGAGGCTGCTGCGCAGCCTCCACCAACTCTTCAGCAAATTCTCACATTTCTCACATTTCATGTGGGCCCCACAATGGGTCCCACATATTTCTTACTATTCACGTACTATTCACGTCACTATTCACGTTACTATTTCAAATAGTAAAATTAATTATTTTATTTTTTATTTATTTATTTATTTATTTATTTATTCTTCCTGTGAGTCCAACATATAAAATAATGTTACCACAATAATGTAAGAAACACGTTACATATTTTTATTAATTTAATAATATAAATTATAGTGTATTTGCTACTGTGACAATTATTAGATTCAATAATTTTAAACTACAGTGCACCAACAATTATTGACTCGATGATATGAAATACAGTGTAATGACAATTATTGAATCAATAATGCAAAATACTGTGTAGCAACAATAATTGAATTGATAATATAAAATATTATGCAGTGACAATTATTGATGAAATGATGCGTAACAATTACGGTGTCAATTATCAGACCAATAATATGAGACACTGTGCAATACCGTGTGCTACTGTAGAGTACCGTGTGCTACAGAAAATACCATAAATTACCGTATGCTACTATTCTTTTATCACCGGTATTTTAACAGTTAACACCGTTGACTATTTTTATTTAAAAAGGTTACTTCTGTCGTTTTCTATATCCGACAAATATTCCGTTGTGGGGTCCACAAATAATTTGTTATTTTGGCGCCGTCGTACGGCCCGAATATTCCCCGACAAAACGAATATTGTCCGTCAAAATAAAATTTGCATATAACATCCTTAACTTTCAATTTCGTCAATTTAACCACTTACTGTTTCAGGAAAAATATATATGAAGAAAAATTAAATTTTGTATTTCATAAATTCGGGGTCTTACAACCTCCCCTCCTTATGAAATTTCGTCCCCGAAATTGACGTACCTGGCATTTCGAAGAGGTATGGATACCTAGACTTCATTTCAGATTCTAGCTCCCAGGTCATTTCCTCAATATCTTGGTTCCTCCATAAAACCTTAACTTGAGGTATAACCTTTGAGCGTAAGATCTGCTCCTTCTTATCTAGGATCTTAACAGGTACCTCCTCATACGTTAAATCTTCTGCTATAACGTCTGCTTCTAACTCAATGACGTGGTTTTGGTCCTTCACATATTTACGTAACATAGATATGTGAAAAAAACGTTATGGATGCGAGACATACTTGGTGGTAAGGCTAGTCTGTAAGCTACAGTTCCCACCCGATCGAGGATTTCAAATGGGCCAATAAATCGAGGGTTAAGCTTTCCTCTATTTCCGAATCTCGTAACTCCTTTCCACGGAGAAACACGTAAGAATACATGATCTCCGACGTTGAATCTCTCATCTCTCCGATGAAGATCAGCATAACTCTTTTGTCGTTCTTGTGCTGTCCGTATTCGTTGTCGGATCATTTGGATCTTTTCGGTCGTCAAGCGTACCAACTTGTGTCCCAACAATTTTGCTTCTCCTACCTCATTCCAACATATTGGAGAGCGACACTTCCTTCCATACAAAGCCTCGAATGGAGCCATGCCTATGCTTGCTTGGTAACTGTTGTTGTATAAAAATTCCACCAATGGCAAGTACTTATCCCAACTTCCTTTGAAGTCTAATACACAAAGTCTCAAAAGATCTTCGAGGGTCTGGATCGTCCTTTCCGATTGTCCGTCCGTTTGAGGATGGTATGCAGAACTAAAACGTAGTTCAGTGCCCATAGCTTTTTGTAGACTGATCCAAAAGCGTGAAGTGAATCTAGGATCTCGATCAGAAACTATGGAAACTGGCATGCCATGCAATCTCACAATCTCATTTATGTACATACCGGCAAGACGTTTAAGTGAAAAGTTTTCTCGTATAGGCAAGAAATGAGCGGATTTGGTCAATCTATCTACGATGACCCAAATTGCATCTAAGCCTTGAGAAACTTTGGAAAGACCCGTCACGAAATCCATATTGATGTGTTCCCACTTCCATTCGGGAACCTCAAGTGGTTGTAATGGACCCTTAGGTACTTGATGCTCTGCCTTGACACGTTGACAAGTTAGACACCTTGAGATAAACTCTGCAATCTCCCTTTTCATATTGTTTCACCAAAATGTATGTCGAAAATCTCGATACATCTTGGTACCTCCTGGGTGGATTGCAAACGGCGTGTTGTGTGCCTCCATCATGATTTTATGCTTCAATTCAGGATCGTTAGGAACACAGAGTCGAGAGTTAACTCGAAGTATTCCTGTCTCGTCGATTCTTGATTCGGGGATGACACCTTCTTGTACTTTCTTCATCATGTTCATCAGTTCCGGATTGGTAGCTTGTGCAGCTTTAATTTTATCGATTAAAGCCGGTTCTACTCGCACGTGAGCAATCTTCGAATGGGTCCCTGGTGTCTTTAGCTGTATCTCCATCTTTTGCAAGTCGTACAAAATACACTTTTGTGTTGTCAGCAGTGCACTTGTACTCGCATAAGATCTTCTGCTCAAAGCGTCAGCTAAAACGTTTGCCTTTCTCGGGTGATACTGGATTGTGTGATCATAATCCTTCAACAGCTCAAGGCAACGTCGTTGTCGCATGTTGAGTTCCTTCTGGGTGAAGAAATACTTGAGACTTTTATGATCCGTATAGATATCCACTTTCTCTCCGTACAAGTAGTGTCTCCAGATCTTCAACGCGAAAACGACTGCTGCCAACTCTAGATCATGAGTAGAGTAATTTTTCTCATAATCTTTGAGTTGTCGAGAGGCATAGGCTATAACATTTCCATGTTGCATAAGGACACAGCCTAGACCTTTGCCTGAAGCATCGCTGTATATGACAAATTCTCCCGATCCTGATGGAATGGTCAGAACAGGAGCTGAAACAAGTCTCCTCTTGAGTTCTTGAAAACTCTTCTCGTATTCCTTGCTCGAATGATACCGATATCTAATAATCAAACTTTCATCTCTTGGCGTTCTATGAGAGCCATTTGGTATTGAGCTTTGGAAAAGGGTTTAGTATCGGGTTCAAGATCGATACAGAATTCAATTTCTCGGTTTGGGGATAAGCCAGGAAGTTCCTCAGGAAAAACGTCAGGAACTCATTAACAATAGGAATATCATTCAAGTTTGACGTATTTTTGTTCAAATCAATGACATAGGCTAAAAAGGTTTGACATCCGTTTTTCAATAAACGAATGACTTTATGGCTAGAAATAATAGTTATAGATTTCAATGGTTTAGTTGCTTGAATTTGCATGACAGGTTGATTAGGAATATGAAAACTAATAATCTTATGAAAACAATCAATTTTAGCATGATGGGTAGTCAACCAATCAATTCCTAAAATCACATCAAATTCATGCATCTCCAAAGAAATAAGGTCAACAGGTACTGTGAGGTTGTTGATTTGAACTAGACAAGATTTATAGACAGTATATGTAATAGGTATTTCTCCCAATGAGGTTTCAACTGATAAGACAAGATTTAAGTTTTCAGAAGTCAAATTTAAACGTTCAGCACATGCAGGTGAGATAAAAGAATGGGTAGAGCCAGTATCTAACAGAGCGTAGAATTCACGAGAATTTATGAATAGCTTACCGGTTATCACCTCATTCGGTTTCTTGACTGTTATCGTCAAATCGAATCCCGAGTACTTCATTCGGATCTTCACGTATTTCAACCATGGGAATACCACTAAATAATTCTCTAACGAACTGTTTCTCGGATTCTTCAACTTCATCAGTAGTAACGTACCAATGATTTCTGTAAGAATAGTATTTTCGATAGACTGCAGTTTCCACGATAATGACTAACTTAACCTGAATTCCTTTAAATTGTAACGCCCAAAAGTATAGAAACATCATTTTTAAATAATCTTGAAACTCATAGCTGGAACACCATAAATCCCAAAGACTAATATGAAAAGTCCATATATTCTGATCCTTTGTTATAGAGCATAACCAGGTGATATGACTCTCCCAATTAGTGAGTAAATTAAAGGCAATAATTTCCGCAAGTTCATTATTTCCTTTAATTGCTTCTAAGAACGGATATGGAACGACTGTAGAAGAGCTTTCACCTTTATCCTTACTGGATAGAACACGCATAATTTTTGCCTTAGGCAAATGATTCAACTCTGAGTTTGTAAGAAGATTATTCGTCGCCTCTTGTTTTGCAGCTACATTTGTTTCGGTCATTCCATAGTTAACCTTCTGATTTCCAGATGCCATACTTAACTGTGGTCACAAAATAATTGTTAGTTCAAACAAACTGACTCATCACTTCATGTCCCTATATTCAAATCAACTCATTAGATAATAAAATCTAATTTAGGTGGGACACACTAGTGACCGATTCTATTCGTCTCTCCCCTCCTAATTCTAACCCCAGATCTCCATTAAAGACCATATCCCTAAGCTCTGATACCAACTGTGATGCCCCCAAATCTGAGCCCACACAGCCCAAACTTGAGTCGTCAAAAGACTACAACAAAATTATTACAACAAATCACAACGTACAACAATACAGTGTATAATAATACACAACTAAGTCTTCACTATTATTGCCACACTATTTTACAACACGTGAAGACTACGACAGCTATTCCTCAGACTCTCACTCCATCCCCCGGCTAGACCCTGTTACGTTTTTATCTCCTGTTGAAAAACAATGGAACAAAAGAAAGGGTGAGCTCAAATAGCCCAGTAAGAAATATCATGACTAAGATAATGACGAATAAATTATCATTAGCCTTCAACAGTTGAGTTCTTGATAGAATACAAGGTTTATATCAAAAACTGTAGTTAAATTTTTAAACAATGTTCAGATCAATAATAGCAGCGGAATGAGCAATCTATTAGAAGAATAATGCAGACTATAATGTCCACTCGCTTCTCTTTTTTGTAAAAATATCATCAACTTTTATCATCTGAAATACCATTAGTCATGATAATAAAAATTCACAGTTCCTGATCATAATCATGCAGATCAACAGTTCATATTTGCACTACGGGCCAAAGACATTTAATATAACACCAACGATCATGATTATACCAGATTCAGCCTTTGGTAATAATCATACCAATCAACAGTTCATCTTTGCACTACGGGCCAAAGATATTCAATAAAGCACCAACGGTCATGATTATACCAGATTCAGCCTTTGGTCATAATCATACCAACCAACAGTTCATCTTTGCACTACGGGCCAAAGAGAACATTCACCACGTGCCATAAAAGACACCGAACAGATGTATCGCCTTTAACCTAGTATATCGCCTTTAACCTATCATCTGTTCAACAATTATATCACATCTGTGCCCCCGGCCACAGATATTCACAACAGCTTGATTCTTGATGATTAATACAAATAACAGTGATACAAATGATGAACAGAAGAACAGGATAAACAATAAGTATCAGAAGTTTACTTTGTGCAGATTCAAATAATGTCCAAATTGCCAACATGATGTGGAGTGAAATTTAAAAATGATATTCAAGATCCACAGTTCAGAATAACGGTTACAGTTCAATAGAAAGGTTCACGTAAATAGGAAGGTTCAGTTGAAATAATGAAGTTCAACTATTATGGAACATATAATATTTTCAGGAATTATAGAAGCAATAGTTCCATAATAAGTTTCGATTTAGGTGTATGAAAGAAAATAATATCCCTTACCGTAGCAGGTTTGATTAACAAAAGGTGAAGGGAATTAATATCCCTTACCATAGTAAGTTTGAATAATGGAAGATGAAAAAGATGGTATCCCTTATGAGTATAAAGGAAAATGATATCACTTACGAATATGGAATAAAAGTGTCATGTGATAATTCGTGTAGACAAATTATTTCCACACGAGACAAATAAAAAGGGTTATTCACCAACAGGCGGTAATCCGCGCCGTAAGGTTATTCCCATTAATTTGAATACGAATAGTTATTCACCAAACAGGCGATAATCCGCGCCGTAAGGTTATTCCCATCAATTTGAATACGAAGAGTTATTCACCAAACATGCGATAATCCGCACCGTAAGGTTATTCTTATCAATTTGAATACGAAGAGTTATTCACCAAACAGGCGATAATCCGCACCGTAAGGTTATTCTCAAAGATTAATAAGGAATGAATACAAAAGGTTATTCACCAATAGGCGGTAAACCGCGCCGTAAGGTTATTCCCACAATTTAATACATGGAAGTAAATTGTACAAGAACGAAACGATATTATTTTCGAGAATCAAAAAATGATAATCCCTTCAAGTAAGAAAGAAAATAATATCAATTTATGATAATGAAAAGAATGATACCCCTTACCGTAGTAAGTTAGAATACGAAAGAAGATGAAAGAATATGATATTTCTTACCACAGTGAATTTAAGAGTGTGAAAAGAATAATATTCCTTACCGTAGTAAGTTTAAGAGTATGAAAGAAAATGAAATTCCTTACCTTAACACGTGACTGGATATTGATTTAAATGAGGTTGATCAACCTATATATTTATAATATAATTAGTAATTACCACATATAAATTTCAAAGTGTATGATAACTCGTATATTATGAACTATCAAAATTATATATATTTAACATAATTTTTGTAGTATAATATAACAACTTTAAAATAGTTTTTAAAATAATATTCCAAAATAAATCTTCCAAATGAAGCTTTTAAAAATGAATCTTCTCAAAGAAGAGTCTTCTAAAGGAAGATTTATGAATACCGTGAAAAATAGGAATTTATGAAATTACTACTCTTTAATAAAAGACTTACTTGAAAATTTTCTGCACTCCTTTTGGCTTTCAAACTCTCAAAATAACCTTACTATTCTCAGAGAAAACTCATAAAATTCTTATAGAAAAATTTTATGTTTTAGGTGTGATTTTTCTATTCAGCTGAACAATCTATTTATAGGAGAAAATAAGTTACTATGCATAGTAGGTGAACAGAAAAAAAATTCAGCAGAGGCTGCTACGCAGCCTCCACCAACTCTTCAGCAAATTCTCACATTTCTCACATTTCATGTGAGCCCCACAATGGGTCCCACATGTTTCTTACTATTCACGTACTATTCACGTCACTATTCACGTTACTATTTCAAATAGTAAAATTAATTATTTTATTTTTTATTTATTTATTTATTTATTTATTTATTCTTCCTGTGAGTCCAACATATAAAATAATGTTACCACAATAATGTAAGAAACACGTTACATATTTTTATTAATTTAATAATATAAATTATAGTGTATTTGCTACTGTGACAATTATTAGATTCAATAATTTTAAACTACAGTGCACCAACAATTATTGACTCGATGATATGAAATACAGTGTAATGACAATTATTGAATCAATAATGCAAAATACTGTGTAGCAACAATAATTGAATTGATAATATAAAATATTATGCAGTGACAATTATTGATGAAATGATGCGTAACAATTACGGTGTCAATTATCAGACCAATAATATGAGACACTGTGCAATACCGTGTGCTACTGTAGAGTACCGTGTGCTACAGAAAATACCATAAATTACCGTATGCTACTATTCTTTTATCACCGGTATTTTAACAGTTAACACCGTTGACTATTTTTATTTAAAAATGTTACTTCTGTCGTTTTCTATATCCGACAAATATTCCGTTGTGGGGTCCACAAATAATTTGTTATTTCGGCGCCGTCGTACGGCCCGAATATTCCCCGACAAAACGAATATTGTCCGTCAAAATAAAATTTGCATATAACATCCTTAACTTTCAATTTCGTCAATTTAACCACTTACTGTTTCAGGAAAAATATATATGAAGAAAAATTAAATTTTGTATTTCATAAATTCGGGGTCTTACAAATACGACTCATTCTGTCTCTGTGTTTTGACTAAATCTTTCATGTTGATGATCTATTAAATTATATCTATATATAGTTGTTGACGCGTGCATCTTTTTTTCGTTAAAATCACCCAACAATAAGATTCTTACATTCAAACTAAATCATTAAACACCCCACAAATCAGGTCACGGCTTAAGCCGTCCGGGGATTCTCCGGTATAAAAATAAGTACAGGTGATAAAACGTCACAGTGGAGAACCAAGATAATTGCTGGAATAATCGCAATATATTTGATATTATAACTATGCATGTATTAACAGTAACTGGTTCATTTGTCGAGATTTTATATATATACTCTTCTATATACCGTCTGGAGCCTCATTAACTTTATCAAATAGAAAATAATATCTTCCTCCACTAATTCAAATCGCCTCAAAAATAAAAATACTTGAACTCTACGGTCCAAACCCATATTAAATATGAAATCAAATAAATTGTGTCACAACAATAGTGATCAGTTAAGGATTATAGACATGCCATGCATGTTATCTTTCTTGGTAAATTCTTTGTTGCTATGCGAAGAACTTTTAAAGTTTTGGTTTGAGCTGCTGTAAATTTGTGAGCAATTATCTAAAATCTTATCATATTTGACATAAGGAGTTGTTGAGGAGAATACAATATAGACCGATTCAATTAGTACATTATAAATAATCAATTCTTAGTTACTCACTTACTCGTGTACTGATGATAAATAAAAATAACAACGCATGACTCATATAATTATATTCCAACCACTTTTAGTTGCATTGGAATTGGCGCTGATTAATAATTGAAAAGGGCAACCAAAGTTGAAACTTACAGAGTTTGAACTTTAGAGAATTGATATTTTTGTAAATTAATTTGATATTTTTATAAATAAATTTTATTTGATTTTATAAAAATATTAAATTAATTTATAAAAATATTAATTTTTATATAAAAATTAATATAATATTTTTACAAATAGATCTCATTTAATTTTATAAAAATATTAAATTAACTTCCCTAACCTTTAAACAAAGAACAGTTTATAGTGGGAATTAATTATATAGTTTTAAGTAGAAGCTCGTCTTTCATCTATTATTCTTTGCTTTTGGCTTGCAAAAGATTTCATTATGGAGGATTTGGTATCCACGGATCATCGCTTTTATCTTTATCGTGCTTATTTTATTAACTCTTCCCTCTCTCTCTCTCTCTCTCTCTCTCTCTCTATATATATATATATATATATATATATATATAGACTGTGTGTGTGTGTGTGTGTCTCTGTGTGTGTCTATATATATAGAGAGAGATAGTGGAAGATGCAATGTGCATCATGATAAGTTTCACAAGTTCGATATAGAAATTAGTGTTGGCATTCCTTAATTAAAAATGCAATAAATTAAAGCTATACATAGATATCAAAATCTTTAGAAAAGGACACATGCATATGTACTTACCAAATTAGACAGCAGGGATTAAAAAATAAAAACATAGCTCGTGCATTTCGAAGTATAATCATGTGCTAGCTAGCTTCTGAAGCCAAACTGAAAGACGTTCCTGGAAATTATGAGCTATCTCAACGGGCTACAAGTTAACTGAAAACACATGATGAGATTTAATATTCTTGAAACCTTATATAGTTCAATCTATTCACATGTTTTGATCCAACTTCTTTTTGAGGCAATGAATATCCATGCTCTTGAGTTCAATCTATTCACATGTTTTGATCCAACTTCTTTTTGAGGCAATGAATATCCATGCTCTTGAAGCAATGAATTGACATTTATAATCCATGCTCTCGAGGCAATGAATTGACACTTAATCCATGATGTAATGAGATCTCGTTATAAACCTTCCTTCCTTTAAGCGATTCCATAAAATGGCAGCCACCAAACTTAAATTAAAGACGGATGGAAAGACGAAAAGGCAAGCAGACATGTAATGCACTTGGCATCCATTACAATCCTAGTTATACACGAAGTGCCTAAACTATAAATCAAACAAGCACCCAAAGAGAGGCGGAAATGAATACAAACACACAAAAAGCCAAAGAAAACAAACAAACAAGAATAAAAGGTTGAAGAAAATAGAAAGTATTCCGACTGGATTCTAAAACTGAATAAAATATTAAAGTTCCTCATCAATATGTATACCAAACCAGAGAAAGTCACCGAATTAGAATACTTATCCTGCAAAATGCTCTAAGATGCCAAGGTAATAACAAAATCAACTATCATATTTAGCCCTACAAACACCGACATTGCATTAGGTATGTCCACGCAAATGGTTCTAAGTAATACTATGAAGAATAGCATGCCCAACCTCAATAGGGAGCATGCTGAACTAATATGTGCTTATTTAAAACTTCGTAGACCTTCTTGGGTTCTTTCCTTTTCTTCTTGGTCACTAAACATGAATAACTGAAGGGGGAAGAATAACTGACTGCTTGACCCCTCTCTGCACAGACAGATCTGAGATGCCTGAGATTCTTTCCTTCTCTTCCCCGTCTTATGAGAAATCAATATGCGATGATGTAAAATTAAAATAATTAACAGCATTTAATGCTGCCAAACTAGCTGAATATATAAGGAAAAACTATTTGTGAGTTTTGTTCTAGTAAGTGCAATAACCAAATTTCAGTTTTCCAGTTTTAAAATTGTTGTGAAAAAGTTCACCTTCCAATCTAAACAACATGTTAGCACTGAAAGCCAATGGCTCAAGGAAAGAATTCAATATCATCTTGCCTTAACACTGTTGAACCTTCCACCATGAAGATAAAATCCTTTCAGTTAACTGCTGGTCTAAAAGCTGGACCAAATTCAAGTTGTTTCCCTACACACCCAGTCTTGCTGCAGTCCTGCAAGATCCAGCTCCTTACCCCTTATCGCATAAACACAGCCTAAGTTCTGATCAACTAGAATATACAAAATGAAGATACCTATCTGACTCCTTGCATGCCTCCTTAATTGATCTCGATTTCTACTGAAGATGACAGGACCTGGTAATTTATAACAACCGATATCTACGAAGGACAACAGATTTCTACTCAATCATGGTGGCATTCAATTCTTATAGAGGTGTCTCAGATTGCCATGGTGCTCTCCCGTGGTATGAGATGATTACTCAGGGTCCGAATCCTCAACACATCAGAGACAAGAAAGATAACAGATTTAGGGAGAGAGAGGTTCCACACTTAGAATTTGAAGGGTTTGTGCAAACTCCCTAAGCAGACACGTGACTTCCAGAAATGTTTTATCTTCTCTTTTATTTGGACATAGAATTTTTTTCCATAATAACTGCACTACCCAGCACAAGCCTTAGAACTGCAAACAACTGCTTGAAGCACAATCCCACTCCATTTGTTTAAACCTCGCTTAACATGACTCGAATTTGCTTAGTGAGTGGAGCTTGAGCAAGATTTTTTGTCCATTTAATTAAACGAGTCAAATCCTCACTCGACTCCAACAAAAACATTTGTCTATTTATAAAAGAGTCAAACTTGAATTATGCCATGTCCAGCTCAAGACAGACTTAAGCATACTCAAAACTACCGAGGTGCAGACTCAATTAGGACTGAGAGTGCAATTCGATATAAATATAAATCATAATTTATATATTACAACAGTATTACATGAATAATGTAAGCCCAGCAAGCCCTAACTCACTCTAGTCGATATGTTTAAACATGTAAGCCCAGCAAGCCCTAAAGCTCGACTCACCTAGTACCCTAATTTAAAACTCTACTAACATGTTTAAATATTAATCAATTTAGAATTCTAAAAACCAAACTAACTCGCTCTTTTATAGTCCTGACAAATCTAGAGAAATGATCACGGTCCGGACAACAGTTTCCTCAACTCAATATGTTTAAACATGTAAGGCCAGCAATCCCTAAAGCTCGACTCAGATAGTTCCCTAATTTAAAACTCTACTCAACATGTTTAAATATTAATCAATTTGAAATTCAAAAAATCAAACTAACTCACTCTTTTTGAGTCCTAACAAATCTAGAGAAATGATCACGGTCTGGACAACAGTTTCCTCTTTTATATGCTACAAAGCCTACAATAACATCAAAAAACACTAAACCATTTATATAATTTTATATCAAAATGTCCAATTCATTTCCTTCCAACAAATATTTACATCACATTGTTGAATATACAAATAAACTTGTGTCAACAAAAATCCAAACCTAATCATAAATAGCAAAAACAAATGAAAGTAATCAACATAGAAATGTAAAAAAAAATCCAAATTTGATCATCGCAATAGAACATGAAAGCTCTAAATTAACGTACCATCATCAACAACAAGTCAATAAAAAGATTAATCCAAAGTAGCCACAGCATTCATCAATAGTTCAAAAAAGATACACCGCAATTACTTAAATAAATAAAATCTAATAGTGCACCATAACAAGTATGGAGAAAACACAAATTAATCCTCAAGCCGAAATGCACTTATCTTCAAGATCAGTCCTGATTCTTCAACTTCTCAACCCGCTGATTCAATTGCTCGATCTGGACCACCAAACGGGTCACCGAAAAAAGCAACCAGTAAAACATCAGGGCGGAGGCGATCAACAGCGCGTTGCGTTGGCTCTTCATGATGGATTTCTGGTGGCGCAAGTGCTCGGTCGGCGTGCAAGACTCGGCCGATTCGCAACTCGGGCGAGTCTCGTACTTCCAGTAGATGTCCATTAGCAAGAAGAGGCAAAAGGGGACGATGGAGAGGAAGGGCTTGAGGAGGTTTCGCGTAACGGTGACTAGACCCTTCCGTAGACCATCGAGGCCCGGGATTGTGAGGAGGAGGACCATGACGGCTTCTGCGGCTGCGGCGTACCCGAGAACTATCCATTCCAACGCCATTGCTGAGTGAGATTTTGGGAATACTAGAGTACTAGACTACAGATCTGGTGTTTTTTTAGGAATTCAATACTCTGTTTTTCTCTTTCTGTCTGGATTTCTTGAGTTGTTATTCCATGGGATGAGAGAGAATAAAGAGTAAAAGGGGAAGAATGAGTGACGCGGGAGATTGTGGGAGGTGTTGACATGTGGCAAAAGTACGTACAAACTTTACACGTTAGTATACAGATGGCATCTTTTAAGGGGACCAGATAAAGAAAGAAAATTACAATAAGAATAAGTCTATATACAATAAAAGGTACATTGAAAAATATGAACAATCACAAGTGAAAATATTTAAATTTAATTGGTATAATTATATAATATATAATAAAAATTATTATTTTTAAAATATTATATTTTTTTTTTAATTATATTAATTTTAAAATTTAATATAAAGTTGTTTAATTTTAAAACTTAAATTATATATTTAATTTTAAAAAAATAATACTAAAATTTTAAAATATATTTTTTAAATAAATATGTTTAAAAAGTGTGAGACTCCGTAACATTTCAAGTAAGGCAAAACTTTGAAGATGATCAATTTGGCTTGTTATAAATTCGTAATCTACAAAGTAATTCTACTTATTATAATTAATTTTTTAAAATTCATTATTATAATTTTATTAGTATGTTATTATTAAAAATTAAATATATAATAATTTTAGAAATAAAAATGACACAAACTCATGTTAATGGTACGTTTTCCAAGATTAGCACGAGACGGGATTGGACGTACGGGATACGGCTTCTGCAACGTCAAATGAGTGCGAGGGTCTTCAATAGGAGTAAATCTTGACATAATAATAATTTATAAATAAGTTTATAATCAATAAAAAATAATTAAATTTGTTATCATAAAATATAAATTATACATTATTATTATTATTGCAATAATAAATTAAATTATTTTTTATTAATTGTGAATTTTATTTGTAAATTATTATTATGTGAACATTTATTCATGCCTATTAATTGGCTAGATTGAGATCGGTCCCGAAAGAATTGACACGTCATAAGATAATTTCAAGTGATATATATTCCTTGTAAATTACAGTAGTAAAGGTGTTATCTATCTCTATTAAATATATTATAAAGTGTGGAAATTTTGGTGATTTATATCCCTTTTTTTTATTTATAATTTTAGATATATTATTACTTTATTTCTTTTAATTTAAATTTTCTTTTTATTTAATCATCCAAAATTTATAAAATTTTAATTGTATTACATATAATTTATGCATGCAACGCATTTGCCACATATACTAGTTTATGTTATAAAAGGCACGTTTGGCGTAATTGTGTCATGTTTGACTAATTTATTTATTTTTTATTTATTTTTTTAGCCTCTATAACTTTAATTGGTGATTTTGTGTCACGTTTAGTGCTTTTTTTTTCTTCTTATTCTTTTTTTACTCTTTTGACCTTATAATTTTTGATATATTACTATTTTATTTTTTAATTTAATTTTTTATCTTTTTATTTGGTCCTTCAAATATTATAAAATTCTAATTTTACTATACATAATTTACACTCGTAGGCCGCAACCCGTGTGTCACCGGGTGTTAGTCTATATTATTATAAAGCACCTATAACGTTTTTGGCATAATTGTGCCACGCTTGAATTATTTTTTTTTATTTTTTTGCCCCTACAACTTTATTATTTTATCCTTTTTAAATTTTTTATCTTCCTATTTATGGTCGTCTAAAATTTTATAAAATTTTAATTTTATACCACATAATTCACACACGTAGCGCAAGTATTACCAGGTGCTAGTATATATCAGGAGTGTTAATTCAAAGGCTTAAAATTTTATTATTATTGGGTAATAAACAAGAATAAAATGTTAAATATATGAAATGACTCTTGTTACTACTTATCTATTTCTCAGCATTAAGAATCAAAATAACAAAATTTAGCTTAAGAAAAAATAAATTAAAGATTGCTTTATTCTAATTAACTAAGTTCATATCAATTTAATTTATTTTTTATAATTTATTTTAAAATTAATTAATAAATATAAAGAATCCATGGGAAACAACACTTGAAGCTATCCAAATTATAGTAGTAACTTGATTTTACAAATCATGTAACGAGTTGCAATGGTATTAATACTTGAGTTTGAGGGAGGTTGACAAATTTGGCTTGGATAGATTCATAATCTTTCTAAAGCTAGTTTGAATGACCTAAAGAATTAGCATATTCTAAGTAATTATTAGGGATATATATATATATATATATATATATATATATATATATATATATATATATATATATATAGAGAGAGAGAGAGAGAGAGAGAGAGAGTTATATATTATACGCACTACACAATTATGTATATATATTTTTCCCATATATATATCATGCATGCAAAAGTAGTGGTCTATGTCGAATGTCGACTATATACTTACTATTCATTCATGACTTACTATTCATTCATTTGCGATTGGTGAAGAAGTTGAAAGTAGCCGTTTATCCTACATGCATGTATATTGGCAGTTTGATATATAAATGAAGAATGACTCAAAATTAATTAGTCAGCAAAAATGGAAACTAAAAAAAGGATTTGAGATCGAATGAATCACTGTTTCTCCTGATGTACCTAATTAACTACCAACAAATTAAGTCCTTGTATTTTAGTTAATCATTAAAACATTATCGATCGATATATAGGTGGATGACTTAAAAAGGAAGTCCTCCATCGATCTCTGATTTGTTCCAAGTCGGTCGTCTCTATGATTGTAGTAATTATTAATTAATAGTATTTTTTAAGTCAATAAAAAGTTAATACAATATCATTTGGATAACTGAACCTCATGGCCACAGCCCTAGGCTGTCAAAGCTCAAACCTCAATATTAATTAATGCTAAATTCAATATTACACACCCAATAATTTGTTCTAAATGCTACTCAAACTACAAGGACCAATTTAGTAACAAAAAATAATTAAAAAATTCACCTGACCAATTAGAAACAAAAATAAATAAAAACATTTATATTATCAACGAAATATATGATATTATAAGGTAGTAATTAAAACATTTGATACACCATATATAGTTATATATAGGAGTAAATACTGTTCTATCGAATATTTTCCTAAAATATAGTATGACTATCTCTATGTTCCATAAAAAGAGCTCAATTATAAAGTTTACAAATTTAAAAAAAAAATTCCTTCTATGCTTGCTCTCATAAATTTCAAATTGTTAATTTAATATTAGTGATAGATTAAATAGGGGCAAACTTGAAAATATAATATCCTTTTAATGTTAATGAAACTAAACAATTATATAATCTATTACTTATTATAATAGCACAACAATCTTTTGTTATGTCAACTGAGAGAATTTAGTTGGTGTTGAACTAAGTTGACTCATATCCATTAAATATAATTTATTATTATCATTTAAAGAATGAGGAAATAACCATATCAAGTTCAAGGTTAACTTGAGGACGGGTGTTTCAACTTTCAGGCACCCAGTATTAAAATATATAAATATTTTGTTATTTGTGTTTAATAATTAGTTAGATTTTTTTTTAAAAGATGAATACTTGTTATTATTATTTATTTATTTTTATTTATGATTTGAAAATTTAGAGGACCAATTTTTTTTTTAGGATCGATGAGGTAATGTAATGACCCAAGTTTTGCTTCGCATCGCCTAGCTCTTAAATCTTTCTCTCTTCCCTTAACTATATATATGACTCTACCCATTTAGTTTTCCTACACCTACAACAAGGACCTCTAATATTGAGTAAGGATCTTGTTGTGTGAGATCTTTTTATAAAAAGACATTCTTAGTTAAATTTTCATCATCGAGAACGTAGGCAATCTACGAAATTCGTAATTTTCGGGTATGTTTCTTATTTAATTTTTTTGTATTGTTATTATTATTTTAAATATTGTATTTAATTTGTTGGTTGATATTTTAATATATTTTGTTAGTAATTAGTATTTTTACATTGTTATTATTTTTGTAACTTTAATTATTGTTTTGTATTTAGATTATTAGTTAATAGTTTTGAATTAGTATTGTTGGCTTTAATTATTTTTTTGTATTATTAGTTAATAGTTTTGTATTAATATTATTGGCTTTAATTATTATTTTGAATTTAGATTATTATTTTGGCACAATAGTAATATTTTATTTGAAAAATGATTAAATATTAAAAGTGTGACGACCCCAAATTCGGGTTCCATAACCTCGGGTTTGATTCTCACTATTACTAAATATAATAACAACTAAATACATAGTTTTCATTAATCTAGCGAAAAATACATACTGTTTCTTACACAAAGATAATACAATCCCAAAGTCTTTAACCTTAACATTTAACAAATCTATCTTAAGAGATTTACAACATCCATTACATCTTTAAACAAATAAAACATCTATCGTGCATAATCTAAGCTTTGACTTTTTTCTTGTCTTTATCCTTTTTAGAGCATTCGGACTTAACTGAAAAATAAGTCATGATATAGCAAGGGTGAACAACTGACTTGCTTAGCAAGTTTAAGAACAAATAATACAAGATATATCATGATTGATTGGGAATTAACATCAAGAGTTTCAACAATAGATAATAATTTTAAAAGAACAAGAATTCAATTTTCAATGAAAAAGTATTGATTGAATCTTTACTGCTGAGTGGCTTCTAAGGACCATGAACTACTGTTTAAGGTAAATCAGATATATATCTGACACCTTGATAGTTTGGTACTCGAGGGGATCAACCTCTTGTACCCTATGTATATGCATAACATTCAGACATCTTGCGCAAAGGTCGGGTTCCCGAATATAATCCTTTTATCTAGGGTTGTTCGTTCTCAGTCTTACTATAAGAATCTGCACCAACCAATGGTTTGGATAAACTCATAAAAATTATTCAAGTTGATGAATTTATACATGTAGTGTCTAACCGAAACAATTAACTTAGACGTTCTTAACAGTTCTTGAATTAAGGAACTATAATTCTTGCAAATGCATTATGTGCGAATACAATAACAATATTGATGTGGAATAATATTAAATAATTAAACTACGTAAAGCTCTTGCAAAATTAAATATAAGTCTAGGTGTAGGAAACTTGCTTAATAATAATTTGAGTAGAGTTAAAGAACTTGGCTCGTTTGTTGATTACTGCTAACCAATTCAAGTTAATATCCTTTGAAAAGACCTAACAATTAATCATATTGATCTTCCAATTAGTATTATATCTAGGTTCATATAATGACTTTTGTACAACTTAATGTGCTAACAATTAATCACATAATTAAATACTTAAGATATATCAAACACTTAAGAAATATTGTCATTATTTGATAATATTTTCATCACACAAAACCTATATTAATTATTTAATATAGTATAAACTTCTATATAATATTATTAACCATTTAATAATATTTTATTTAATTATATAATATTATTAATTATTTAATAATATTTTATTCATTTATTAATATTATTAATCATTTAATAATATTTTATTTATTTTTTATATTATTATTCATTTAATAATATTTTATTTATTTATTAATATTTTTTTTTTAAATTTTGTTAAATATAAAATTATATTTTTTAGCTCATTTGATTTCCAAAAGATCCGACTCGACTCGGTTAGAAAACTATAAATTTTCAATCAGGTTGTTCCACCGCTGTGGCGGTGGTTCAGATTTTTAAATTCTAGTGTGTTTTACCGCTGCGGCGGTGACTCCGATTTTTACATTCCAGTGTGTTTTATCGCTGCGGTAGTGAGGACCACCGCTATGGCGGTAGTTCTGATTTTTAAAGCCTTAATTTTATAACTTTGATTTTCTTTGGTTCAATCTTTTATAAAATAAGATATACATGTCCAAAATACATCGAATTAGTTTTGTTATCTTTCTAACTTCTTGTTTTTTAATATTTCATGGTTCGATCTCATTTTTCGAAAACGTTTTAACATGAAATTTAAGATCGAACTATCTAGGGTTTCTAAAATGACATGTTTTGCGATAAAAGTTATAACTTCTTTATTTTTTCATATTTTTTAGAGATGCAAGTTGGGTTATCTTCATAATTCATACATATAACTTTCTAGCCATAAAAATTAAATATCCAACTTGTATATCTCAAATTAGCACAATATATAGCACATAGCTAACTAGGGTTTAACCGGTAAACTATTATATGCATTTTTCTTTCACTTATTTGCATATCATACATATAAATATATGTATTAAACATACTAAACCATGAATCTACCTATATATCATAGTTTTAAACTTCTAGAACATCAAAATAAGTTTTGATCGGTTAAAAATATATTTTGACCATTTAAAACATATATAAAACATAAAAATGAGATATTGAGGGGATAGAACTCTTTTGAACCTCTTGGACTTGAATGTTCTTCTTCTCTTGGCTATGAACTTTGTTAGAGACTCCATCTTGGCTACTAGATATATACTTCTAGTGTAATATCTCTCAAGACTCTCCAACAATGCTCTCACTTATCTCTAGAATTATATTTTCTCTCTAAAATAATAACAAGTATAGAAATGACCAACATTGCACATGTGTTGGTGAATTCTATTTATAGAACTCTAGGAACACATCATTAACTCCTTAATCAACTAGCATTGATGAAATTAGAAGCTAATTTGTGCTTACTATTTAATGGATTGACATGAGGATTGACATGTTGATTTACTAGGGTTGTTAAGCAACTCAAGTGAAGTGTGACTTTGAAGAAACATGGAGCAACAAGCCACCCCTTGGTGGGTCCCCTATAGTGGCGACCAAATGGCTCTTTTTGAGCCATTTTTGGTTTATTTTTATTGTCAATTTATATATATATATATATATATATATATATATATATATTAATTGACCAAAACTTTGACTTAATTTGGCCTCCACATTAAACTTGATAACAAATTCTATTGGGCTCATTCATTTAATTTGTTTGGGCTTAATTTATTATTTTTATTAGGGTAACATAAACTAACACAAACTACCTTCAATTAAAATAAGCATTAGGCTAGTTACATTATATCATGGATCAATGATTAATTAATTACATGGATTACTAGGTTAATTTATTGCACCTAGTTTAATACCTCAGTTGGACTTAAAAATATAATTCAATTAGACTTGCTTTTAATTAATTCTACCATCTTGCTTCCTTATTAGTTAAACACACACATACATAAGCATATTCATTTAATTATATCAATGCACAATTAATTAGTATAAAAAATTTAATTCATTGCTAATTATTTAATAATTATAATTACAATGACATATTAAATTCGTGGTTATTACAAAAAGAATATTTTTTGTAAATATACTTATAGTTATTTTAAAAAAGAATAGGAAGACTGTTAAATAATAGAATTGTATTATAATGACATTTATTTGATCTAAATTTATATTTAGGAATCGTTCGGCTATTAATTTTGTGTTCAAGTAATATCGAAGTAAGTGACTTTTCAAACTATTTAGTATTTTTAAATTATCGTTTGCTTTTACGTATGCCTTAGTAATTATTCAGGTGCCTAAATGTATTGTTTCAAAAATTGTTATACTTTATTCAAGGCTTCTATTTTACTAAAAACGTTACATTTGTATTTTGTTAAAAACTCGGATCAAGTATAAAAATGGAATTTAATTTAGAAAAAGAGAGTATGTGATTTTTAACTATTAAACAAGTATAATTTTTAATATTGATAAATTATTTTAGAAATCTTTCGAACATAAAAAATATTGAGAAAATATTTTTAAAAACTTTAGTCTGACAATGTATAGAACCTGTTAGTATTTCACGTTAGTTCCAAAATTATATTGGACCTAATAAAGTGCACAACTTTAGATACCCTTAGGGGGGCCCTTCGGGGTACGTGCTTCATAGATCCTTTAGTAGGGTGCGTGATAATTGACATTATCGAACATAAGGACCGTGTTACAAGACTGCTGTAACCTTAGTCGCAAATGTCACAGATTAAACGATACATAAAATATATTGAACTTATAGAAATCGTTTATCGAATATATTGAACTTATTAAAATCGTCTATCGAATATATTAAATAAACTGAAATCGTTTTCAAATTATGTTATATGATTATTGATTTTGATTTTAAATGTATATATTGACTATTGTTATTGAATAAGAAAATATTATTTTAAAAAATATATATTTACTATTGTTGTTGGACAAAAAATTATTTTGAAAAATGTGTTTTGCAAATTATACTTGATCCACCTAAATAGTAAAGACTGTTACTTGCTGAGTCGAGCATTGTTAATACTTTTATGGAGGGATGAAGTTCTTTTAGTTATGTCATTTATTAGTATTTTGAATTTGATGAGACTTGTGTTTATTGGAGTTACGTATCCAAATTTATGCTTTCGATTTTTGGTTATTGAACCTTAGTGTAATTTTGCTAATGAAAGACTGTTGGGTTTTAAGTTAATTTCATTATTGAGTTTTCGTTTTGGTTGCGCTATTGATATTGTTATCTTGCAGGCCTTCGAGCTTACGGCATATGGCACTCTGGACATGTAGTGGGTTCGGAGTGTTACATAAGATATTTTATATTTTATTTGGACATATCAAATTAAATTCTTAATTAAACATTACACCTCCCTTTATATATGTATGTGCCTCCAAAAGTCAAATCATGTTAATATTCAATAAGTTTGTTCATATGTGTTATTTTAAAATTAATTCTAACAATTTTTTATTTCATGGAAGGTGTTAAAAGAGGTTAATTTCACTTTTATATTCATTCATATCAAAAGGTAAACTATATTTACTCTTCTCTTTTATTTACCCTCACCACTATATATAGTTTTATGTTTAAAGTGGATTTTGTTTTGTTAAAAACTGAACGGAGAACAACTTTTGATTACGAGACAAGTTTAGTTGATATATTCATTTATAAATCATCTTTTAATTATTTTCTATTTTTTTAATATACATTTGTCTTGATGAACACATGTATTTTATTAAATATTAAAAAAGAATATGAATATCATAAATGACTATTGTGACGCCCCCAAATCTGGGTCCACACAGCCCATACTTGAGTCGTCAAAAGACTACAACAAAATTATTACAACAAAGCACAACGTACAACAATACAGTGTCTAATAATACACAACTAAGTCTTCACTATTATTGCCACACTATTTTACAAAACGTGAAGACTATGATAACTATTCCTCGGACCCTCACTCCATTCCCCGGCTAGACCCTGTTATGTTTTCATCTCCTGTTGAAAAACAATGGAACAAAAGAAAGGGTGAGCTCAAATAGCCCAGTAAAGAATATCATGACTAAGATATTGACGAATAAATTATCATTAGTCTTCAACAGTTGAGTTCTTGATAGAATACAATAGACTACAAGGTTTATATCAAAAACTGCAGTTAAATTCTTAAACAACGTTCAGATCAATAATAGCAGCGGAATGAGTAATCTATTAGAAGAATAATGCAGACTATAATGTCCACTCGGTTCTCTTTTTAGGAAAAACATCATCAACTTTTATCATCTGAAATATCATTAGTCAAGATAATACAAATTCACAGTTCCTGATCATAATCATGCAGATCAACAGTTCATCTTTGCACTACGGGCCAAAGACATTCAATATAACACCAACGGTCATGATTATACCAGATTCAGCCTTTGGTCATAATCATACCAAACAACAGTTCATCTTTGCACTACGGGCCAAAGAGAACATTCACCACGTGCCATAAAAGACACCGAACAAATGTATCACCTTTAACCTATTATATCGCCTTTAGCCTATCATCTGTTCAACAAATATATCACATCTGTGCCCCCGGCCACAGATATTCACAACAGCTTGATTTTTGGATGATTAGAATGATATAAATGATGAACAGAAGAAATAGGATAACAATAAGTATCGGAAATTTACTTTGTACAGATTCAAATAATGTCCAAATTGTCAACATGATGTGGAGTGAAATTTAAAAATGATATTCAAGATCCACAGTTCAGAATAACGGTTACAATTCAATAGAAAGGTTCACGTAAATAGGAAGGTTCAGTTGAAATAATGAAGTTCAACTATTATGGAACATATAATATTTTCAGGAATTATAGAAACAATAGTTCCATAATAAATTTTGATTTAGGAGTATGAAAGAAAATAATATCCCTTACCGTAGCAGGTTTGATTAACAAAAGGTGAAGGAAATTAATACAAAGGGTTATTCACCAACAGGCGGCAATCCGCTCCGTAAGGTTATTCCCACAATTTAATAGAATTTGAGTACAAATAGTTATTCACCAAATAGGCGGCAATCCGCTCCGTAAGGTTATTCCCACAATTTAATAGAATTTGAGTACAAAGAGTTATTCACCAAACAGGAGGCAATCCGCTCCGTAAGGTTATTCTCAGAGATTAATAATGAATGAATACGAAAGGTTATTCACCAACAGGCGGCAATCCGCTCCGTAAGGTTATTCCCACAATTTAATACATGGAAATAAAAGGCACGTCTTATGAGTAAGGAAGAAACAATATTATTATCGAGAATCAAATAATGATAATCCCTTACCATAGTACGTTTGAATAATGGAAGATGAAAAAGATGGTATCCCTTACCTCAACACGTGACTGGATATTGATTTAAATGAGGTTGATTAACTTGAACAGTACACGTATACTTATAGATCTTCACAAATACTCAAGATGACTTAAGCACACTTAGAGAGAACTTTCACAAGAAGTATTTAGAGAGAGAAAGAAAGAACAAGTAAGGAAGTTTATGAAAAATCCTTAAGTTAAGGCTTCTATTTATAGCCAAAAATCTTATCATTCATTTAATCTAAACCATTCATTTAAAGATCATCTTTTAATCTACACCATCCATTTTAAATATTATATTATCTTTAATCTACACCATTCATTTCATATCACCTAATAATCACCTAACTTTATATTATAAACACATCAATTTAATTATTCAACAATAATTCACACTTTAATCTACACCATTCATTTCATATCACCTAATAATCACCTAACTTTATATTATAAACAAATCAATTCAATTATTCAACAATAATTCACACTTTAATCTACACCATTCATTTCATATCACCTAATAATCACCTAACTTTATATTATAAACAAATAACTTTATCAATTCAATTATTATGACTAATTGTTATAAATACAGTATAGTTAGCTCTTAGATATCAAGTCAATAAATTAATGAAATACAACTGTTTAAATAACATCATAATAGAGATAACAATAATGTAAAATAAAGCATACGTTACTTTGTAATGACAATTATTGATTCAATAATGTGAATTACTGTGCATATGTTACTGTGACAATTATTAGGTTCAATAATTTTAAAAACAGTGCAACAACAATTATTGACTCAATGATATAAAATACAGTGTAATGACAATTATTAAATCAATAATGCAAAATACTGTGTAACAACAATTATTGAATTGATAATATAAAATATTATGCAGTGACAATTATCGATGAAATGATGCGTAACAGTTACGGTGTCAATTATCAGACCAATAATATGAGACACTATGCAATACCGTGTGTTACTGTAGAGTACCGTGTGCTACAGAAAATACCATAAACTACCGTATGCTACTATTCTTTTATCACCGGTATTTTAACAGTTCCGTTGACTATTTTTATTTAAAAAGGTTACTTCTGTCGTTTTCTATATCCGACAAATATTCCGTTGTGGGGTCCACCAATAATTTATTATTTCGGCGCCGTCGTACGGCACGAATATTCCCCGACCAAACGAATATTCCCCGACAAAGCGAATATTGTCCGATAAAATAAAATTTGCACATAACATCCTTAACTTTTAACTTTATCGATTTAACCACTTACTGTTTAAAAAAAATATCTATATGAAGAAAAATTAAATTTTGTATTTCATAAAATTCGGGGTCTTACAACCTCCCCTCCTTATGAAATTTCGTCCCCGAAATTGACGTACCTGACATATCGAAGAGGTAAGGATACTTAGATTTCATCTCAGATTCTAGCTCCCAGGTCATTTCCTCAGTATCTTGGTTCCTCCATAAAACCTTAACTTGAGGTATAACCTTTGAGCGTAGGATCTGCTCCTTCTTATCCAGGATCTTAACAGGTACTTCCTCGTATGTTAAATCCTCTGCTATAACGTCTGGTTCTAACTCAATGACGTGGTTTGGGTCCTTCACATATTTACGTAACATAGATATGTGAAAAACGTTATGGATGCGAGACATACTTGGTGGTAGGGCTAGTCTGTAGGCTACGGTTCCTATTCGATCGAGGATTTCAAATGGGCCAATAAATCGAGGGTTGAGCTTTCCTCTCTTTCCGAATCTCGTAACCCCTTTCCATGGAGAAACACGTAAGAATACATGATCTCCGACGTTGAAACTTTCGTCTCTCCGATGAAGATCAGCATAACTCTTTTGTCGTTCTTGTGCGGTCTGTATTCGTTGTCGGTTCATTTGGATCTTTTCAGTCGTCAAGCGTACCAACTCGGGTCCCAACAATTTTGCTTCTCCTACCTCATTCCAACATATTGGAGAGCGACACTTCCTTCCATACAATGCCTCGAATGGAGCCATGCCTATGCTTGCTTGGTAACTGTTGTTGTAAGAAAATTCCACCAACGGCAAGTACTTATCCCAACTTCCTTTGAAGTCTAATACACAAAGTCTCAAAAGATCTTCGAGGGTCTGGATCGTCCTTTCCGATTGTCCGTCCGTTTGAGGATGGTATGCAGAACTAAAACGTAGTTCAGTGCACATAGCTTTTTGTAGACTGATCCAAAAGCGTGAAGTGAATCTAGGATCTCGATCAGAAACTATGAAAACTGGCATGCCATGCAATCTCACGATCTCATTTATGTACATACCGGCAAGACGTTCAAGTGAAAAGTTTTCTCGTATAGGCAAGAAATGAGCAGATTTGGTCAATCTATCTACGATCACCCAAATTGCATCTAAGCCTTGAGAAACTTTTGGAAGACCCATCACGAAGTCCATATTGATGTGTTCCCACTTCCATTCGGGAACTTCAAGTGATTGTAATGGACCTTTAGGAACTTGATGTTCTGCCTTGACACGTTGACAAGTTAGGCACCTTGAGATAAACTCCGCAATCTCTCTTTTCATATTGTTCCACCAAAATGTATGTCGAAGATCTCGATACATCTTGGTACCTCCTGGGTGGATTGCAAACGGCGTGTTGTGTGCCTCCATCATGATTTTATGCTTTAATTCAGGATCGTTAGGAATACAGAGTCGTGAGTTGACTCGAAGTATTCCTTTCTCGTCGATTCTTGCTTCGGGAATGACACCTTCTTGTACTTTCTTTATCATGTTTATCAGTTCCGGATCGGTAGCTTGAGCAGCTTTAATTTTATCGATTAAAGTTGGTTCTACTCGCACGTGAGCAATCTTCGAGCGGGTCCCTGGTGTCTTTAGCTCTATCTCCATCTTTTGCAAGTCGTACAAAATACACTTTTGTGTTGTCAGCAGTGCACTTGTACTTGCATAAGATTTTCTGCTCAAAGCGTCAGCTACAACGTTCGCCTTTCCCGGGTGATACTGGATTGTGTGGTCATAATCCTTTAACAGCTCAAGCCAACGTCGTTGTCGCATGTTGAGTTCCTTCTGGGTGAAGAAATACTTGAGACTTTTATGATCCGTATAGATATCCACTTTTTCTCCGTACAAGTAGTGTCTCCAGATCTTCAACGCGAAAATGACTGCTGCCAACTCTAGATCATGAGTAGGATAATTTTTCTCATAATCTTTGAGTTGTCGAGAGGCGTAGGCTATAACCTTTCCATGTTGCATAAGGACACAGCCTAGACCTTTGCCAGAAGCATCGCTGTAGATAACAAATTCTCCTGATCCTGATGGTATGGTCAGAACAGGAGCTGAAACCAGTCTCTTCTTGAGTTCTTGGAAACTTTTCTCGCATTCCTCGCTCCATATGAATTTTGTGCTTTTCCGAGTAAGCTGCGTTAATGGAGTGGCGATTCGAGAAAATTTTTCTACGAATCTCCGATAATAACCAGCTAGACCCAGAAAACTTCGGACTTCGGTTACTGTTTTGGGTTGTTCCCCATTTAGTACCGTTTCAATCTTCGCAGGATCGACTGATATTCCTTGACTAGAAATCACATGCCCAAGAAACGCGACCTCCTCAAGCCAGAACTCACATTTCTTCAACTTGGCATATAATTTGTTTTCACGGAGCTTTTGTAGTATCAATCTCAGGTGTTTTTCATGATCCTCGCGACTCTTGGAGTATATGAGGATGTCATCAATAAAGACAACCACAAAATGATCCAAATGTTCCTTGAATATCCGGTTCATCATGTCCATGAAAGCTGCAGGAGCATTAGTTAGTCCAAAAGGCATGACTAAGAACTCATAATGCCCATAACGAGTTCTGAAAGCAGTCTTTGGAATGTCCTCAGCTTTAACCTTTAACTGATGATATCTAGAACGGAGATCAATCTTTGAGAAATGTTGAGCGCCTTGCAATTGATCAAACATGGCATCAATCCGAGGTAACAGGTACCTGTTCTTGATGGTGACATGGTTCAATTCTCGGTAGTCAATGCACAATCTCATACTCCCGTCTTTCTTCTTCACAAATAGAACAGGAGCACCCCAAGGTGATGCACTCGGACGAATGAAACCGGTATCCAACAATTCCTGTAGTTGGACTTTTAACTCTTGAAGTTCAATGGGAGCCATTCGGTATGGAGCTTTGGAAATGGGCTTGGTACCGGGTTCAAGATCAATATAAAATTCAATTTCATGGTTTGGGGGGGTAAGCCAGGAAGTTCTTCAGGAAAAATGTGACCCCCCCAAATCTGGGCCCACACAGCCCAAACTTGAGTCGTCAAAATACTACAACAAAATTATTACAACAAAGCACAACGTACAACAATACAGTGTATAATAATACACAACTAAGTCTTCACTATTATTGCCACACTATTTTACAAAACGTGAAGACTATGATAACTATTCCTCGGACCCTCACTCCATTCCCCGGCTAGACCCTGTTATGTTTTCATCTCCTGTTGAAAAACAATGGAACAAAAGAAAGGGTGAGCTCAAATAGCCCAGTAAAGAATATCATGACTAAGATAATGACGAATAAATTATCATTAGTCTTCAACAGTTGAGTTCTTGATAGAATACAATAGACTACAAGGTTTATATCAAAAACTGCAGTTAAATTCTTAAACAACGTTCAGATCAATAATAGCAGCGGAATGAGTAATTTATTAGAAGAATAATGCAGACTATAATGTCCACTCGGTTCTCTTTTTACGAAAAACATCATCAACTTTTATCATCTGAAATATCATTAGTCAAGATAATACAAATTCACAGTTCCTGATCATAATCATGCACATCAACAGTTCATCTTTGTACTACGGGCCAAAGATATTCAATATAGCACCAACGGTCATGATTATACCAGATTCAGCCTTTGGTCATAATCATACCAAACAACAGTTCATCTTTGCACTACGGGCCAAAGAGAACATTCACCACGTGCCATAAAAGACACCGAACAGATGTATCGCCTTTAACCTATTATATCGCATTTAACCTATCATCTGTTCAACAAATATATCACATCTGTGCCCCCGGCCACAGATATTCACAACAGCTTGATTTTTGGATGATTAGAATGATATAAATGATGAACAGAAGAAATAGGATAACAATAAGTATCGGAAGTTTACTTTGTACAGATTCAAATAATGTCCAAATTGTCAACATGATGTGGAGTGAAATTCAAGATCCACAGTTCAGAATAACGGTTACAATTCAATAGAAAGGTTCACGTAAATAGGAAGGTTCAGTTGAAATAATGAAGTTCAACTATTATGGAACATATAATATTTTCAGGAATTATAGAAGCAATATTTCCATAATAAATTTCGATTTAGGAGTATGAAAGAAAATAATATCCCTTACCGTAGCAGGTTTGATTAACAAAAGGTGAAAGAAATTAATACAAAGGGTTATTCACCAACAGGCGGCAATCCGCTCCGTAAGGTTATTCCCACAATTTAATAGAATTTGAGTACAAAGAGTTATTCACCAAACAGGCGGCAATCCGCTCCGTAAGGTTATTCTCAGAGATTAATAATGAATGAATACGAAAGGTTATTCACCAACAGGCGGCAATCCGCTCCGTAAGGTTATTCCCACAATTTAATACATGGAAATAAAAGGCACGTCTTATGAGTAAGGAAGAAACAATATTATTATCGAGAATCAAATAATGATAATCCCTTACCATAGTACGTTTGAATAATGGAAGATGAAAAAGATGGTATCCCTTACCTCAACACGTGACTGGATATTGATTTAAATGAGGTTGATTAACTTGAACAGTACACGTATACTTATAGATCTTCACAAATACTCAAGATGACTTAAGCACACTTAGAGAGAACTTTCACAAGAAGTATTTAGAGAGAGAAAGAAAGAACAAGTAATGAAGTTTATGAAAAATCCTTAAGTTAAGGCTTCTATTTATAGCAAAAAATCTTATCATTCATTTAATCTAAACCATTCATTTAAAGATCATCTTTTAATCTACACCATCCATTTCAAATATTATATTATCTTTAATCTACACCATTCATTTCATATCACCTAATAATCACCTAACTTTATATTATAAACAAATCAATTTAATTATTCAACAATAATTCACACTTTAATCTACACCATTCATTTCATATCACCTAATAATCACCTAACTTTATATTATAAACAAATCAATTCAATTATTCAACAATAATTCACACTTTAATCTACACCATTCATTTCATATCACCTAATAATCACCTAACTTTATATTATAAACAAATAACTTTATCAATTCAATTATTATGACTAATTGTTATAAATACAGTATAGTTAGCTCTTAGATATCAAGTCAATAAATTAATGAAATACAACTGTTTAAATAACATCATAATAGAGATAACAATAATGTAAAATAAAGCATACGTTACTGTGTAATGACAATTATTGATTCAATAATGTGAATTACTGTGCATATGTTACTGTGACAATTATTAGGTTCAATAATTTTAAAAACAGTGCAACAACAATTATTGACTCAATGATATAAAATACAGTGTAATGACAATTATTAAATCAATAATGCAAAATACTGTGTAACAACAATTATTGAATTGATAATATAAAATATTATGCAGTGACAATTATCGATGAAATGATGCGTAACAGTTACGGTGTCAATTATCAGACCAATAATATGAGACACTATGCAATACCGTGTGTTACTGTAGAGTACCGTGTGCTACAGAAAATACCATAAACTACCGTATGCTACTATTCTTTTATCACCGGTATTTTAACAGTTCCGTTGACTATTTTTATTTAAAAAGGTTACTTCTGTCGTTTTCTATATCCGACAAATATTCCGTTGTGGGGTCCACCAATAATTTATTATTTCGGCGCCGTCGTACGGCACGAATATTCCCCGACCAAACGAATATTCCCCGACAAAGCGAATATTGTCCGATAAAATAAAATTTGCACATAACATCCTTAACTTTTAACTTTATCGATTTAACCACTTACTGTTTAAAAAAAATATCTATATGAAGAAAAATTAAATTTTGTATTTCATAAAATTCGGGGTCTTACAACCTCCCCTCCTTATGAAATTTCGTCCCCGAAATTGACGTACCTGACATATCGAAGAGGTAAGGATACTTAGATTTCATCTCAGATTCTAGCTCCCAGGTCATTTCCTCAGTATCTTGGTTCCTCCATAAAACCTTAACTTGAGGTATAACCTTTGAGCGTAGGATCTGCTCCTTCTTATCCAGGATCTTAACAGGTACTTCCTCGTATGTTAAATCCTCTGCTATAACGTCTGGTTCTAACTCAATGACGTGGTTTGGGTCCTTCACATATTTACGTAACATAGATATGTGAAAAACGTTATGGATGCGAGACATACTTGGTGATAGGGCTAGTCTGTAGGCTACGGTTCCTATTCGATCGAGGATTTCAAATGGGCCAATAAATCGAGGGTTGAGCTTTCCTCTCTTTCCGAATCTCGTAACCCCTTTCCATGGAGAAACACGTAAGAATACATGATCTCCGACGTTGAAACTTTCGTCTCTCCGATGAAGATCAGCATAACTCTTTTGTCGTTCTTGTGCGGTCTGTATTCGTTGTCGGTTCATTTGGATCTTTTCAGTCGTCAAGCGTACCAACTCGGGTCCCAACAATTTTGCTTCTCCTACCTCATTCCAACATATTGGAGAGCGACACTTCCTTCCATACAATGCCTCGAATGGAGCCATGCCTATGCTTGCTTGGTAACTGTTGTTGTAAGAAAATTCCACCAACGGCAAGTACTTATCCCAACTTCCTTTGAAGTCTAATACACAAAGTCTCAAAAGATCTTCGAGGGTCTGGATCGTCCTTTCCGATTGTCCGTCCGTTTGAGGATGGTATGCAGAACTAAAACGTAGTTCAGTGCACATAGCTTTTTGTAGACTGATCCAAAAGCGTGAAGTGAATCTAGGATCTCGATCAGAAACTATGGAAACTGGCATGCCATGCAATCTCACGATCTCATTTATGTACATACCGGCAAGACGTTCAAGTGAAAAGTTTTCTCGTATAGGCAAGAAATGAGCAGATTTGGTCAATCTATCTACGATCACCCAAATTGCATCTAAGCCTTGAGAAACTTTTGGAAGACCCATCACGAAGTCCATATTGATGTGTTCCCACTTCCATTCGGGAACTTCAAGTGATTGTAATGGACCTTTAGGAACTTGATGTTCTGCCTTGACACGTTGACAAGTTAGGCACCTTGAGATAAACTCCGCAATCTCTCTTTTCATATTGTTCCACCAAAATGTATGTCGAAGATCTCGATACATCTTGGTACCTCCTGGGTGGATTGCAAACGGCGTGTTGTGTGCCTCCATCATGATTTTATGCTTTAATTCAGGATCGTTAGGAACACAGAGTCGTGAGTTGACTCGAAGTATTCCTTTCTCGTCGATTCTTGCTTCGGGAATGACACCTTCTTGTACTTTCTTTATCATGTTTATCAGTTCCGGATCGGTAGCTTGAGCAGCTTTAATTTTATCGATTAAAGTTGGTTCTACTCGCACGTGAGCAATCTTCGAGCGGGTCCCTGGTGTCTTTAGCTCTATCTCCATCTTTTGCAAGTCGTACAAAATACACTTTTGTGTTGTCAGCAGTGCACTTGTACTTGCATAAGATTTTCTGCTCAAAGCGTCAGCTACAACGTTCGCCTTTCCCGGGTGATACTGGATTGTGTGGTCATAATCCTTTAACAGCTCAAGCCAACGTCGTTGTCGCATGTTGAGTTCCTTCTGGGTGAAGAAATACTTGAGACTTTTATGATCCGTATAGATATCCACTTTTTCTCCGTACAAGTAGTGTCTCCAGATCTTCAACGCGAAAACGACTGCTGCCAACTCTAGATCATGAGTAGGATAATTTTTCTCATAATCTTTGAGTTGTCGAGAGGCGTAGGCTATAACCTTTCCATGTTGCATAAGGACACAACCTAGACCTTTGCCAGAAGCATCGCTGTAGATAACAAATTCTCCTGATCCTGATGGTATGGTCAGAACAGGAGCTGAAACCAGTCTCTTCTTGAGTTCTTGGAAACTTTTCTCGCATTCCTCGCTCCATATGAATTTTGTGCTTTTCCGAGTAAGCTGCGTTAATGGAGTGGCGATTCGAGAAAATTTTTCTACGAATCTCCGATAATAACCAGCTAGACCCAGAAAACTTCGGACTTCGGTTACTGTTTTGGGTTGTTCCCCATTTAGTACCGTTTCAATCTTCGCAGGATCGACTGATATTCCTTGACTAGAAATCACATGCCCAAGAAACGCGACCTCCTCAAGCCAGAACTCACATTTCTTCAACTTGGCATATAATTTGTTTTCACGGAGCTTTTGTAGTATCAATCTCAGGTGTTGTTCATGATCCTCGCGACTCTTGGAGTATATGAGGATGTCATCAATAAAGACAACCACAAAATGATCCAAATGTTCCTTGAATATCCGGTTCATCATGTCCATGAAAGCTGCAGGAGCATTAGTTAGTCCAAAAGGCATGACTAAGAACTCATAATGCCCATAACGAGTTCTGAAAGCAGTCTTTGGAATGTCCTCAGCTTTAACCTTTAACTGATGATATCCAGAACGGAGATCAATCTTTGAGAAATGTTGAGCGCCTTGCAATTGATCAAACATGTCATCAATCCGAGGTAACGGGTACCTGTTCTTGATGGTGACATGGTTCAATTCTCGGTAGTCAATGCACAATCTCATACTCCCGTCTTTCTTCTTCACAAATAGAACAAGAGCACCCCAAGGTGATGCACTCGGACGAATGAAACCGGTATCCAACAATTCCTGTAGTTGGACTTTTAACTCTTGAAGTTCAATGGGAGCCATTCGGTAGGGAGCTTTGGAAATGGGGTTGGTACCGAGTTCAAGATCAATATAAAAATCAATTTCACGGTTTGGGGGTAAGCCTGGAAGTTCTTCAGGAAAAACGTCAGGAAACTCATTAACAATGGGAATATCATTCAAGTTTGACGTATTTTTGTTCAAATCAGTGACATGAGCTAAAAAGGCTTAACATCCGTTTTTCAATAAATGAATGGCTTTATGGCTAGAAATAACAGTTATAGATTTCAATGGTTTAGTTGCTTGAATTTGCATGACAGGTTGATTAGGAATATGAAAACTAATAATCTTATAAAAACAATCAATTTTAGCATGATGGGTAGTCAACCAATCAATTCCTAAACTCACATCAAATTCATGCATCTCCAAAGAAATAAGGTCAACAGGTAATGTGAGGTTGTTGATTTGAACTAGGCAAGATTTATAGACAGTAGATGTAATGGTCATTTCTCCTAATGGGGTTTCAACTGATAAGTCAAAGTCCAAATTTTCAGGAGTTAAGTTTAAACGCTGAGCACATGCAGGTGAGATAAAAGAATGGGTAGAGCCAGTATCTAACAAAGCGTAGACTTCACGAGAATTTATGAATAGCTTACCGGTTATCACCTCGTTCGAGTTTCGTGCCATTTGGGATGTCACAACAAAAGCTCTCCCTTGAACTACAGATTTTCCTTTATCCGCGCTAGCTTTTGGTATCATCATTGCAGCTGGACTTGATTTTGTGGCAGGACAAAACCGCGCAAGATGACCCTCTTTCCCACAACTGTAGCACTTTTTGGACTGCAGTGTACAGTTTGGGCTGATGTGACCTTCCTGACCACACCTATAGCATCTCACTGGTGGTCGATCTTCTCCCCTTGAAACTGGGGTCGGTGCTGGTGTTGGTACTGGTGCTGGTGCCCTTCCATAATTATTATGGAATCTCTTTCTTTTGAAATTGTTCCCACTAGATTCTCCTCTTATGTTATTTGGTATGGAATTACCACCGAAGTGTTGGTTACCTCCTCGATGGTTCTCGTTCCTGTGGTTGTTGTCACTCCTTTCTCTATGCTGATCATTAACTCTTGGCTGCAATGTTTCATCTGTTTGCTCCACCCTTTGAGCCATATCTACAACATCTGAATACAAACTGAATTTATGAGAACTAAGTTGTTGACGAATTTTGAGTCTCAAACCTCTCAGGAACATTCGACTCATTCGTGCTTCGTCATCTACTAGATGAGTCGCAAAACGAGACAGTTCAGCAAACTTAGCTTCATATTGAGAAACTGTCATGTTTCCCTGCTCCAGCTTAATGAATTCCACTTCCTTCATATGGCGGATGCTTTCTGGGAAGTACTTCTCGTTAAACAGTTCTTCGAATTCTGTCCAAGACATTTCGAGTGCTGAAGGTTGGATACGTTTTACCGCTTCCCACCAATGGTCCGCCTCACCTCGTAACATAAAAGTGGCAAATGGCACCTTCTGATCATCAGCGCATTGTAAGACATCAAGTATTTTTGTCGTCTGCTTCAGCCATGCCTCCGCTTTGAGTGGGTCAGGCTTCCCGTGGAATTCAGGTGGTCCTAATTCTTTAAATTGCTTAACAGTGACCATCCTCAAATTGCCAGCGTTTCTACCGTTATTATTGACTGGATTTCCTCTTCCTTGATTCTGTATGAACTGCATGAAATTCCTAAAGAATCCATCGTTCATCATGTTATCAGGAACATTATTTCCTGAGTTGGCAGGAGGATTGTTTGGGGCCTCTTGATTCTCGGCTACATTTGCTTCGGGTATTCCATAGTTAACCTCTTGATTTTCAGATGCCATACTTAACTGTGGTCACAAAATAAATGTTAGTTCAAATAAACTGACTCATCACTTCATGTTCCTACATTCAAATCGACTCATTAGATAATAAAATCTATTTTAGGTAGGACACACTAGTGACTGATTCTATTCGTCTCTCCCCTCCTAGTTCTACCCCAGATCTCCATTAAAGACCATATCCCTAAGCTCTGATGCCAACTGTGACGCCCCCAAATCTGGGCCCACACAGCCCAAACTTGAGTCGTCAAAATACTACAACAAAATTATTACAACAAAGCACAACGTACAACAATACACAACGTACAACAATACAGTGTATAATAATACACAACTAAGTCTTCACTATTTATTGCCACACTATTTTACAAAACGTGAAGACTATGATAACTATTCCTCGGACCCTCACTCCATTCCCCGGCTAGACCCTGTTATGTTTTCATCTCCTGTTGAAAAACAATGGAACAAAAGAAAGGGTGAGCTCAAATAGCCCAGTAAAGAATATCATGACTAAGATAATGACGAATAAATTATCATTAGTCTTCAACAGTTGAGTTCTTGATAGAATACAATAGACTACAAGGTTTATATCAAAAACTGCAGTTAAATTCTTAAACAACGTTCAGATCAATAATAGCAGCGGAATGAGTAATCTATTAGAAGAATAATGCAGACTATAATGTCCACTCGGTTCTCTTTTTAGGAAAAACATCATCAACTTTTATCATCTGAAATATCATTAGTCAAGATAATACAAATTCACAGTTCCTGATCATAATCATGCACATCAACAGTTCATCTTTGTACTACGGGCCAAAGATATTCAATATAACACCAACGGTCATGATTATACCAGATTCAGCCTTTGGTCATAATCATACCAAACAACAGTTCATCTTTGCACTACGGGTCAAAGAGAACATTCACCACGTGCCATAAAAGACACCGAACAGATGTATCGCCTTTAACCTATTATATCGCCTTTAACCTATCATCTGTTCAACAAATATATCACATCTGTGCCCCCGGCCACAGATATTCACAACAGCTTGATTTTTGGATGATTAGAATGATATAAATGATGAACAGAAGAAATAGGATAACAATAAGTATCGGAAGTTTACTTTGTACAGATTCAAATAATGTCCAAATTGTCAACATGATGTGGAGTGAAATTCAAGATCCACAGTTCAGAATAACGGTTACAATTCAATAGAAAGGTTCACGTAAATAGGAAGGTTCAGTTGAAATAATGAAGTTCAACTATTATGGAACATATAATATTTTCAGGAATTATAGAAGCAATAGTTCCATAATAAATTTCGATTTAGGAGTATGAAAGAAAATAATATCCCTTACCGTAGCAGGTTTGATTAACAAAAGGTGAAAGAAATTAATACAAAGGGTTATTCACCAACAGGCGGCAATCCGCTCCGTAAGGTTATTCCCACAATTTAATAGAATTTGAGTACAAAGAGTTATTCACCAAACAGGCGGCAATCCGCTCCGTAAGGTTATTCTCAGAGATTAATAATGAATGAATACGAAAGGTTATTCACCAACAGGCGGCAATCCGCTCCGTAAGGTTATTCCCACAATTTAATACATGGAAATAAAAGGCACGTCTTATGAGTAAGGAAGAAACAATATTATTATCGAGAATCAAATAATGATAATCCCTTACCATAGTACGTTTGAATAATGGAAGATGAAAAAGATGGTATCCCTTACCTCAACACGTGACTGGATATTGATTTAAATGAGGTTGATTAACTTGAACAGTACACGTATACTTATAGATCTTCACAAATACTCAAGATGACTTAAGCACACTTAGAGAGAACTTTCACAAGAAGTATTTAGAGAGAGAAAGAAAGAACAAGTAAGGAAGTTTATGAAAAATCCTTAAGTTAAGGCTTCTATTTATAGCAAAAAATCTTATCATTCATTTAATCTAAACCATTCATTTAAAGATCATCTTTTAATCTACACCATCCATTTCAAATATTATATTATCTTTAATCTACACCATTCATTTCATATCACCTAATAATCACCTAACTTTATATTATAAACAAATCAATTTAATTATTCAACAATAATTCACACTTTAATCTACACCATTCATTTCATATCACCTAATAATCACCTAACTTTATATTATAAACAAATCAATTCAATTATTCAACAATAATTCACACTTTAATCTACACCATTCATTTCATATCACCTAATAATCACCTAACTTTATATTATAAACAAATAACTTTATCAATTCAATTATTATGACTAATTGTTATAAATACAGTATAGTTAGCTCTTAGATATCAAGTCAATAAATTAATGAAATACAACTGTTTAAATAACATCATAATAGAGATAACAATAATGTAAAATAAAGCATACGTTACTGTGTAATGACAATTATTGATTCAATAATGTGAATTACTGTGCATATGTTACTGTGACAATTATTAGGTTCAATAATTTTAAAAACAGTGCAACAACAATTATTGACTCAATGATATAAAATACAGTGTAATGACAATTATTAAATCAATAATGCAAAATACTGTGTAACAACAATTATTGAATTGATAATATAAAATATTATGCAGTGACAATTATCGATGAAATGATGCGTAACAGTTACGGTGTCAATTATCAGACCAATAATATGAGACACTATGCAATACCGTGTGTTACTGTAGAGTACCGTGTGCTACAGAAAATACCATAAACTACCGTATGCTACTATTCTTTTATCACCGGTATTTTAACAGTTCCGTTGACTATTTTTATTTAAAAAGGTTACTTCTGTCGTTTTCTATATCCGACAAATATTCCGTTGTGGGGTCCACCAATAATTTATTATTTCGGCGCCGTCGTACGGCACGAATATTCCCCGACCAAACGAATATTCCCCGACAAAGCGAATATTGTCCGATAAAATAAAATTTGCACATAACATCCTTAACTTTTAACTTTATCGATTTAACCACTTACTGTTTAAAAAAAATATCTATATGAAGAAAAATTAAATTTTGTATTTCATAAAATTCGGGGTCTTATAAAAAACGTCAGGAAACTCATTAACAATGGGAATATCATTCAAGTTTGACGTATTTTTGTTCAAATCAGTGACATGAGCTAAAAAGGCTTGACATCCGTTTTTCAATAAACGAATGGCTTTATGGCTAGAAATAACAGTTATAGATTTCAATGGTTTAGTTGCTTGAATTTGCATGACAGGTTGATTAGGAATATGAAAACTAATAATTTTATGAAAACAATCAATTTTAGCATGATGGGTAGTCAACCAATCAATTCCTAAAATCACATCAAATTCACGCATCTCCAAAGAAATAAGGTCAACAGGTAATGTGAGGTTGTTAATTTGAACTAGGCAAGATTTATAGATAGTAGATGTAATGGTAATTTCTCCTAATGGGGTTTCAACTGATAAGTCAAAGTCCAAGTTTTCAGGAGTTAAGTTTAAACGCTGAGCACATGCAGGTGAGATAAAAGAATGGGTAGAGCCAGTATCTAACAAAGCGTAGACTTCACGAGAATTTATGAATAGCTTACCGGTTATCACCTCGTTCGAGTTTCGTGCCATTTGGGATGTCACAACAAAAGCTCTCCCTTGAACTACAGATTTTCCTTTATCCGCGCTAGCTTTTGGTATCATCATTGCACCTGGACTTGATTTTGTGGCAGGACAAAATCGCGCAAGATGACCCTTTTTCCCACAACTGTAGCACTTTTTGGACTGCAGTGTACAGTTTGGGCTGATGTGACCTTCCTGACCACACCTATAGCATCTCACTGGTGGTCGATCTTCTCCCCTTGAAACTGGGGTCGGTGCTGGTGTTGGTACTGGTGCTGGTGCCCTTCCATAATTATTATGGAATCTCTTTCTTTTGAAATTGTTCCCACTAGATTCTCCTCTTATGTTATTTGGTATGGAATTACCACCGAAGTGTTGGTTACCTCCTCGATGGTTCTCGTTCCTGTGGTTGTTGTCACTCCTTTCTCTATGCTGATCATTAACTCTTGGCTGCAATGTTTCATCTGTTTGCTCCACCCTTTGAGCCATATCTACAACATCTGAATACAAACTGAATTTATGAGAACTAAGTTGTTGACGAATTTTGAGTCTCAAACCTCTCAGGAACATTCGACTCATTCGTGCTTCGTCATCTACTAGATGAGTCGCAAAACGAGACAGTTCAGCAAACTTAGCTTCATATTGAGAAACTGTCATGTTTCCCTGCTCCAGCTTAATGAATTCCACTTCCTTCATATGGCGGATGCTTTCTGGGAAGTACTTCTCGTTAAACAGTTCTTCGAATTCTGTCCAAGACATTTCGAGTGCTGAAGGTTGGATACGTTTTACCGCTTCCCACCAATGGTCCGCCTCACCTCGTAACATAAAAGTGGCAAATGGCACCTTCTGATCATCAGCGCATTGTAAGACATCAAGTATTTTTGTCGTCTGCTTCAGCCATGCCTCCGCTTTGAGTGGGTCAGGCTTCCCGTGGAATTCAGGTGGTCCTAATTCTTTAAATTGCTTAACAGTGACCATCCTCAAATTGCCAGCGTTTCTACCGTTATTATTGACTGGATTTCCTCTTCCTTGATTCTGTATGAACTGCATGAAATTCCTAAAGAATCCATCGTTCATCATGTTATCAGGAACATTATTTCCTGAGTTGGCAGGAGGATTGTTTGGGGCCTCTTGATTCTCGGCTACATTTGCTTCGGGTATTCCATAGTTAACCTCTTGATTTTCAGATGCCATACTTAACTGTGGTCACAAAATAAATGTTAGTTCAAATAAACTGACTCATCACTTCATGTTCCTACATTCAAATCGACTCATTAGATAATAAAATCTATTTTAGGTAGGACACACTAGTGACTGATTCTATTCGTCTCTCCCCTCCTAGTTCTACCCCAGATCTCCATTAAAGACCATATCCCTAAGCTCTGATGCCAACTGTGACGCCCCCAAATCTGGGCCCACACAACCCAAACTTGAGTCGTCAAAATACTACAACAAAATTATTACAACAAAGCACAACGTACAACAATACACAACGTACAACAATACAGTGTATAATAATACACAACTAAGTCTTCACTATTTATTGCCACACTATTTTACAAAACGTGAAGACTATGATAACTATTCCTCGGACCCTCACTCCATTCCCCGGCTAGACCCTGTTATGTTTTCATCTCCTGTTGAAAAACAATGGAACAAAAGAAAGGGTGAGCTCAAATAGCCCAGTAAAGAATATCATGACTAAGATAATGACGAATAAATTATCATTAGTCTTCAACAGTTGAGTTCTTGATAGAATACAATAGACTACAAGGTTTATATCAAAAACTGCAGTTAAATTCTTAAACAACGTTCAGATCAATAATAGCAGCGGAATGAGTAATCTATTAGAAGAATAATGCAGACTATAATGTCCACTCGGTTCTCTTTTTAGGAAAAACATCATCAACTTTTATCATCTGAAATATCATTAGTCAAGATAATACAAATTCACAGTTCCTGATCATAATCATGCACATCAACAGTTCATCTTTGTACTACGGGCCAAAGATATTCAATATAACACCAACGGTCATGATTATACCAGATTCAGCCTTTGGTCATAATCATACCAAACAACAGTTCATCTTTGCACTACGGGCCAAAGAGAACATTCACCACGTGCCATAAAAGACACCGAACAGATGTATCGCCTTTAACCTATTATATCGCCTTTAACCTATCATCTGTTCAACAAATATATCACATCTGTGCCCCCGGCCACAGATATTCACAACAGCTTGATTTTTGGATGATTAGAATGATATAAATGATGAACAGAAGAAATAGGATAACAATAAGTATCGGAAGTTTACTTTGTACAGATTCAAATAATGTCCAAATTGTCAACATGATGTGGAGTGAAATTCAAGATCCACAGTTCAGAATAACGGTTACAATTCAATAGAAAGGTTCACGTAAATAGGAAGGTTCAGTTGAAATAATGAAGTTCAACTATTATGGAACATATAATATTTTCAGGAATTATAGAAGCAATAGTTCCATAATAAATTTCGATTTAGGAGTATGAAAGAAAATAATATCCCTTACCGTAGCAGGTTTGATTAACAAAAGGTGAAAGAAATTAATACAAAGGGTTATTCACCAACAGGCGGCAATCCGCTCCGTAAGGTTATTCCCACAATTTAATAGAATTTGAGTACAAAGAGTTATTCACCAAACAGGCGGCAATCCGCTCCGTAAGGTTATTCTCAGAGATTAATAATGAATGAATACGAAAGGTTATTCACCAACAGGCGGCAATCCGCTCCGTAAGGTTATTCCCACAATTTAATACATGGAAATAAAAGGCACGTCTTATGAGTAAGGAAGAAACAATATTATTATCGAGAATCAAATAATGATAATCCCTTACCATAGTACGTTTGAATAATGGAAGATGAAAAAGATGGTATCCCTTACCTCAACACGTGACTGGATATTGATTTAAATGAGGTTGATTAACTTGAACAGTACACGTATACTTATAGATCTTCACAAATACTCAAGATGACTTAAGCACACTTAGAGAGAACTTTCACAAGAAGTATTTAGAGAGAGAAAGAAAGAACAAGTAAGGAAGTTTATGAAAAATCCTTAAGTTAAGGCTTCTATTTATAGCAAAAAATCTTATCATTCATTTAATCTAAACCATTCATTTAAAGATCATCTTTTAATCTACACCATCCATTTCAAATATTATATTATCTTTAATCTACACCATTCATTTCATATCACCTAATAATCACCTAACTTTATATTATAAACAAATCAATTTAATTATTCAACAATAATTCACACTTTAATCTACACCATTCATTTCATATCACCTAATAATCACCTAACTTTATATTATAAACAAATCAATTCAATTATTCAACAATAATTCACACTTTAATCTACACCATTCATTTCATATCACCTAATAATCACCTAACTTTATATTATAAACAAATAACTTTATCAATTCAATTATTATGACTAATTGTTATAAATACAGTATAGTTAGCTCTTAGATATCAAGTCAATAAATTAATGAAATACAACTGTTTAAATAACATCATAATAGAGATAACAATAATGTAAAATAAAGCATACGTTACTGTGTAATGACAATTATTGATTCAATAATGTGAATTACTGTGCATATGTTACTGTGACAATTATTAGGTTCAATAATTTTAAAAACAGTGCAACAACAATTATTGACTCAATGATATAAAATACAGTGTAATGACAATTATTAAATCAATAATGCAAAATACTGTGTAACAACAATTATTGAATTGATAATATAAAATATTATGCAGTGACAATTATCGATGAAATGATGCGTAACAGTTACGGTGTCAATTATCAGACCAATAATATGAGACACTATGCAATACCGTGTGTTACTGTAGAGTACCGTGTGCTACAGAAAATACCATAAACTACCGTATGCTACTATTCTTTTATCACCGGTATTTTAACAGTTCCGTTGACTATTTTTATTTAAAAAGGTTACTTCTGTCGTTTTCTATATCCGACAAATATTCCGTTGTGGGGTCCACCAATAATTTATTATTTCGGCGCCGTCGTACGGCACGAATATTCCCCGACCAAACGAATATTCCCCGACAAAGCGAATATTGTCCGACAAAATAAAATTTGCACATAACATCCTTAACTTTTAACTTTATCGATTTAACCACTTACTGTTTCAAAAAAAATATATATGAAGAAAAATTAAATTTTGTATTTCATAAAATTCGGGGTCTTACAACTATGATCACATGTCTAGTTATTTTAATAAATAATAATTAAAATAAAATCTTAAAGTCACTTTTATAGGACTTTTTACTAATAATCATTCTGTTTTAAAATTACAAATGCAAATTTCCTTTAGTTCAGTCTTAATTTGTTATCATTTATAGAATTGCATTAACATTACATAGCTAATACTATTATATAACGAATACATATAGTAATATAAATTACAATTAATAAATAAATTTTGTACTTGACATAGGACACCGAGCTAGGTAAATTATAATAATACAAACAATGATATTTTGTATGAGTTAACTGAAATTTTTTAGTTAGTTATAAACTGAGTTGTCTCATAAATTTGATTGGTTGATATTTTCTTTTTATTTTAGATATGTATTATCTAATTCACGATATATATATATATATATATATATATATATATATATATATATATATATCAAAAATAGTAATTTTCATCAATTTTGAATCCCTTTTTAATTTTTCTTCTTCTTTCTACTTCATTTTTTATTTGGTTCTTTTTTAAAAATTATATCAATTTATAATAACTTGAGGATATATCAATCATTTAAATTTCAACGTGACTCTAAATTTTAATTAGGACACATGAAATTTATTATACATTTATTTATGGGGTCCGCTTAATGTGTGTATTAAGGGTACATATTAAGCGCGAAAAATAAGAGATGTGACCCGCTAAAAATTATTTCTTTATATAGTTACACTGAATTCAATAAATGGAGTCCACTAGTATATTATTTTTTTATACATTGAATTCAGTGCACCTACATAAACAAATAATATTATATATTATTTTCCGTGCTTAATGTGTGTCCTAAGGGCACACATTAAGAAAATCCTTATTTATAATACTCTTATAATTATTCTAAATGTAGGTCCCACATGCCTCCGTGTATACGCCGTGTCAGAGTATTATAAAGAAAGTCAAGCCTCATCCCAAACAATTGCTAAGCTTCCAGCAAATCTCTTCGCCGACTTTCTTCTTCCCAAATGCCCCATCTTCCCTTCCATCGATTTCTTCGTAGTCCCTTTTTATCTCTTTCATAGTCCATTTTTCTTATACAGAAAATAAATTCAATACTTTCGTAACAAAATCCAATCAATTTTTCAACAATTCTCAGCAAGCAAATACCCCAATCAGACTATAATTTTGCCTCCATTTTGTGATTGTTGATCTTTGATTTAGGTTTAGAAGATGGATGATGTGAAAGATAAATTCAAGGGTTTTATGAAGAAAGTCAACAATCCATTCTCATCTTCTCCTTCTGGTAAATTCAAAGGCCAAGGTAGAGTCTTGGGTTCTTCTTCGTCTTCTTCTTCGGCTCCTTCCAATCCAACTCTCAGTTCTACCTCAAATCGTCCGCTGCATAGTTCGGAAAATTACGAGCCTTTGCCTCAACGAAGGTATGATTCTGATAATCAAGTCCGGAGTAACTTGAATAAATTGGAGCCAAATGCTAAACCATCAAATGGGTTTGTAGCTTCTAACTTAAATAACACCAAATCACTGCCTCAAAAAATCAACAATTCTGTCATTCAAGTTCAAGATAAGTCTGATAATATGAGTAATTCGGAGTCTAATCCGAAACCAACTGATGGATTTGATCCATTTGACTCGCTGATCACTACTGGGAAAAGAAACAAAAATGGGTATTCTTTAGATAATGTGTTTGAGTGTCCTGTTTGTGGTGGAGGTTTCGGGTCCGAGGAAGAGGTTGCAGCTCATATTGAGAATTGTCTGATTAATGTAGAGTCTAATAACGTGGTTAGTGAAAATAGGGTGGACGATCAAAGTGAATTGGAGGCTTGTGTTGGTGCATATGTTTCTGGAAAGCCTGCAGAAGAGTCAGTCAGTGTTGTGCTTAAGCTTTTGAAGAATATAGTTAAAGAACCAGAGAATGTAAAGTTTAGGAGGATCAGAATGGGGAATCCAAAGATAAAGGAGGCCATAGTGGATGTTGTTGGAGGCGTGGAGTTGTTGGAGTTTTTGGGGTTTGAATTGCAAGAGGAAGGTGGGGAGATGTGGGCAGTCATGGGAGTTCCTTCGAGTGAGTGTATTGGGGTAGTTAAGAATGTCATGTCATTCTTGGAACCACCAAAGCTTGAAGATTTGTCATCTACGGCTCCAGCTAAGAAGGAAGAACCGGTGGAGCAGAAGCAAGAGCCAATGGAGCATAAGCAAATGGACAGACAGGTACATTTATCTAGGCTCTTATTATGTTTTGTATTATCATTAATTCGTTATGACTTATTAGTGGTTAGTCGTTATCAAAGTGTACTTTCTTTCACTTTATGCTTAGGATTATCAGTATTATTGGCTCTTATTATGTTGTGTAAGATAGTTAATGTTTTATAAGTGTTTTGTCGTTATCAAATGTTCTTGCATTCACTTTATTTTTTGGGTTATCGTTGCCTTTATATACTTTGGAGGCTTCTGTTTATGTTTTGTCTTATAAATTGTGAAATTTATTGGATGCGGTTAGATAGAATAGGAGCTTAGAAACTGTCTGAACACATGTCTTCAAATTTATTTTGAAATGAATCATAACTGGGGAAAAACAAAATGGATAGAAAAGGATTGAGAGAAATTTTCCTTATAGAATAAAGAGTTGAGAACAAATTTATTTAGGCATGGTATTTCCTGTCAAAAAATTTAAAAAGAGAAGTCATAATTTTTCTCTTCTTCTGCTAATCAAACTTTGAACATCGAATTAAGTGTGCCTTCGTGATAATTGTCTAAGTAGGATCTCTTTGAACCCATGATTCAGGTGTATTGCAGTAGAATTTCGTTTAAAATGTATTAAATTTTTTTATGTGAATGTTAATTATTAGAATTGAAGTTGAACAAGATCAAATCAGACCCCTTACCTGCATTGATCTATGTGCAATTCTGTTCATGCATCCAAAGCTCTGTACATTCCATTTCAGATGTTGTCTTTTGCAATTTTGAAAATCATTCCCTTTCTCTTTTCACTTCATTTATAATATCTAGTTTTACATGGATGTATATTATAATTTATTCTCTCTAATAAAAGGATCTTTTCTTTTGATGAAATGAGTAATTAATTTTCTTCTTTTGGAAAAAAGGGGGACTATGGGCAAGTAGAAGATAAAATAACACATAAAGAAATAATATTATTAACCTCTGGTCTCTGGATCAAATAAATGTCTTTTGGTTTTCTTATTCTTTTCACTGAAAAATCAGACCGCTTGGCTAAACTAGTAGCCGTTTCAATAAACAAATTCATTATGTACTACAAATCTTTTCTGCTATGTATCTTCAACCTGAGTCTCTGTCCAGCTCTTCATAAGTAGAAAACAGATCCTAGATCACATAATCAAGGTACTTGGGGTGCCTATCTAAGGCACAAAGAGATAATGAGTGGATGCCGAAAAATCTGTGAACCAATTCCAAGAATTCATGGATTGATTTCAAAATACTCATGTTTTTAACCATTTAGGCCCCAAATTGTGAAAATTTCAGCATGTTTGTACTACTACATCTGTAGCAAATCAAAAGTTAAAGCTTTATCTATCATCTTTCAAAATCTTCCAGTTAAATAGTAAATCTATGAACTTTTAAAGGAAGAATAGATGAAAAGATTGAAAATATGAAAAAATGGTAACTACCATTGATTGATCCAATTCATAGATTATTAATCTCACTAAGCATTTCATATGTTCTGAGCAGACGATAGGCCACCATTTTACTGAATTTTGAAGGCAAAAAAGGGGTTGGAAAAGAACATGAGAAGTGGTATACGTGTTTGGGTTTTTGCTTTTATTTTCTCTCAATTTAGGATGCGTGCCTTTTTTATAGTTATCAAATTGTCGCTTAATGTCGTTGTTGGAAGTGCAAGTCGAGAGCTCGACTTGGTTGTTGTCTCTAAGTTGTGTGACTTGAACAGTTAGTCATCACCTAGTCGGTTCAAATCGACGATTTTTTCGACTTGGTATCTACTTAGACGACTAATTTTAATTTATCCAACTCAATTCCAAATTTCATTTGCCTTAATATGTATTTATTTAACATGTATACCATTCGTCTTAGCCCTTAAGATGTATTTATATATATCCAGTGAGTTTATGCAATGAGTTTGTTTATTTTATTTAACATTAGAATATATAATTAATTTATAGTATATTAATTTATAGTATAGTGTTTTCAGCAAATTAATTTATTTAATAGTTTTGATTGTGAAATTATAATTTTTATGTTAATTGTAATTTGTAAAATTATATATATATATATGAGTATTGTAAATTATTTGTCAATTTATAGTTGGGCGACTAGTCGATTGGTTGTTTAAGCAGTTTGTTACCAACTCACTTCGACTTGACGACTTTGACCTTTTTTAATTCGGTTTGCAAAAACAACTTGCTCATTTATGGACAAATTTGTGAATTCTCTCCAACATAGCGCCCATTGATGTAACAAATGGATGCATAACCAGAACTAATTATAACACATTGGAGATATCTTATCAGTGCAAATGTGATGAGGACAAGTTTTGACAATACATGCCTAAAGTGAATATTGTTAGGTCTAAACTCTAGTTCTCACACTTGACAGATTGATCTTTTATAACTTAGTAAGGACTGCTTAACTCGTAAAAGAACATATAACTTCCTTATTTATTAGGACAATTGTAAATTTTTACTTACTGTTTTATAAAACAAAAATAGATACTTTTAAATTTAAAATGAATCATCAATTATGATCTCAATGTGTTTGGTTGTTTGTGATGATTGTTATTAGAATTTGGATTCATAGCTAAAGGTTCATGAATGAATGATGCAGTGGCAGATATTAGTTCATAATTGGATTTAGAATAGGATTTAATTTAGTATTATTTTTATTTTAATATTTTCTAACTACTTGTAGGAAAGTTAATTAGTAGTTTTATTATCTTTTCAAAGTAGAATAGGAAAGTTATTTATTATTCCTTTCAAAGTAAATGTAGGAGAGTAATTAAACCTATAAATATAAGTTATCTTGAGATTTCTTATTAAATCGATTCATAATAATACACTTACGAAAGAATAAAACTTGATGAAACCTTGAATTAACAAGAAAGATAAAGAATTCTCTAAGAGAAATAACAAGTGTATTATTATGAATTGATTTAATAAGAAGTCTCAAGATAACCTATATTTATAGTCCTAGGTACTCTCTTACATATATTTTGAAAAGGATAATAAATAATTTTCTTATTCTACTTTGAAAAGGATAATAAAACTACTAATTAATTTTTCTACAAGTAGTTAGGGCTACAAAAGGATATATACGGATCCGGATACGAAAGTATCCGTATCCGAAAAACTAATACCCTATCCGTATTAGTATCCAGTAATCAACGGATTTTTAAAATACTATCCATATTCGGTGTATTTGAAATAATATTCGAATACCGATAATATTCATTTTCGTTTATTTAAATAATTTACAAAAATTAAAAAAAAAAATTAATAATTACTCATCACCATTTAAAGTTTGTCAAGCACGTTATCATCCATCATTGATCATAAAAATCAATCAAAATTTAAACATCTTAAATAAAGTATTAAATTAACCGCATTTTAAATAAAAGTTTATTAACCACTCTTGTTCTCGTACGTAAGTTTTGAAATTAAATTATTTGTAACAAATTAATAATTGTAATTTTGTTCTTGTAGTATATAATTTTCTCATTAAATGATACGTTTTAGATATTTTACATTTTACAATAGTAAAAATACCTTAATTAAAATTAAAATATTTTAGTTTTTAATATTATACTTAAAAGTTATTTTATATTTTCTAAAAGTGAAATGACATTTTAAAAATAATTTTCTTACGATAGTAAAAACTAATTATTATATATGTAAGGAAGGTTATTCAGATACGAATACGAATACGAATTCGCATATCGGATACCGAATATCTGTTATCCGTCGAATATATTTACGGTCAGATAGTAAACAAATACGAATACCCCTATATCCGTATACTTATCTGTTTATTTACGGATACCTTAAAATCGAATACGGATATATTCATTTTGTTTAATATCCGTTTTTTTCCGAATACGGATGGGAACATATACGAATTTTCCGGTTACCATTTACAAGCCCTATAAGTAGTTAGAAACTATTAAAATAAAAATAATACTAAATTTAAATCCTATTCTAAATCTGATTCTGAATTGGAATCTGCCACTACATCAATGAATCTATTAGCGATATTTTGTTAATCTTGTTCTTTCTTGTTATAGTTGGTATGCTATATTGCTATCTAAGTTTTGTGTTTCCAGCTTTAGCCATTAATCACTTCTCTGTTCTTTTTAATAACAGCATCTGATGGTTTCCAATTTTTTATCATACTAGATCCGGGTGTTCTTTTCTGTTCCCGAGTATGAAGCAGCAAAAATTGTGCTGCCAGATTCGTTTTATAAGCTCTCGCTTGACGAATTGAAAAGAGAAGCTGATATGAAGCAGAAAAAGATGGCAGAATCCCAACTTTTGGTTCCCAAATCCTACAAGGAAAAGCAAGTAAAAGCTGCAAGGAAGAGGTACACAAAAACTGTAATCAGGGTACAATTTCCGGATGGAGTGGTTCTCCAAGGGGTATTTTCTCCTCAGGAGCCAACTACCGCTCTCTATGAGGTAAGTTCTTAATGAGTTTTTCTTGTTTTTACTTCTTGTTGTATACTATATCGTTCATTGTAATGTACAAAGCAATGTTACCTAGACATGGTTCGATGTAGTACGTGGAACAAAATCGGAGTCATGAGCCTTATTTGTGAATGTATTTGGAGAAAGAGCATGAAATGTATTTTCGAGGATAGGTCTTGCAGATGACAAAAGCATAAATTTAGTAAAAATTCTTCTCTCTGTTATTAAAGTTTCAAGGGGTAATATAATTCCTTTGCAGTAAAGTTGAAAACTCAAAGTTTATGCCATATGCAAGTTTATATAAAGTTTCTCTGTTAGCAACTGCTACTTTCTTCTAGGAGAAGTCATTACTAGATCCTAGTCTTGCCAATGTGGGCATGCTGGGAGGGATGGACTACATATAGAACTAACCTATGCCAATACTTGACAAACAGCACTTCTCTCTGACTTAATATTCTCATGCTTGGCAGAAAAACTTTTATGGGTAATTGAGGCCCCAGATCTTTAACTTAAATGTTGGGTTCCTAATTCAGCGTACCTGCTACCTTTCTGGATGAATAGTTTCATTAGACTTATAAATTGTCATAATATTTATGGTATTATCCTCGTGCTGATTTTTTAGGTAAAAGTTCTTACTTTTAAGTTATTAGTATATATGTCCACTAGTGCGAGTATATGTGCATGTGGTCGGTGTGCATTGGATTATTATTTACTAATTTATGCTCTTGTTGTGTTCTTACTTTTTAGTTCGTTAGCTCGGCACTAAAAGATCCTAGCTTGGAATTCGAGCTTTTAGATCCTGTTCTTGTCAAACGGCGGGTGATTCCACATTTTCCTGCAGCAGGAAAGAGAGTCATAACTCTCCAGGAGGAGGAGTTGGTTCCTGCAGCTCTTATCAAGTTTAAACCTTTGGAAACAGATTCCGTTGTATTCACAGGTCTTTGCAATGAACTACTTGAAATTATGGAACCCCTTGTAGCTGACTCAGCAGTTGCTCCTATATAAGGTCCTCTCTACAAGTGAAAACTAAATGCTTGGGATGTAGTCTTTCAGTTTGTACTAGCGAGATGTCTCAAACTGTGGGAATCACAATGGAAAATCCTTTGTTTGTTGTTTTGGTACTACAGAACATTGTTCATTCTTCTTTCTTTCATTTTTGTTAATCACATGGGGAATATACCTGTAAATTTGAATTGCACTTGCCTTGAGCTAAAGAAAGCATTTTGACTTTAACATTTAATTTGATGAAGCATATAGATCAATCTTTACTGTCACATTTAATTCAATAACGCATGCATATAGTTTATTATACCAATAAATATTAATAGAATCTGCTAATCTGGAACGAAACGGGGACTGTTAAACTGAGAGACATTTTTACTGTTTAAATGTTCGCTCTTGTTTCTTCAAGATTTCATGAATAAATTCCGAGTGTTAGTTAGCTGCAGGAAAAGACTACATGTATTAGAAGAAAAAAAAGCTACATGCCAACACCAATCATATAAAGTATGAAGCATGTGACAGGTCCAAAAGGTATTTGAATGCATCTGCTAGCTGCATATATTTAGTGATGCCAATCGAATTTCGTTTGGTGTTAGGTCAAAAGGGTGCTTAAAAATGAAGTGAATCATTGCGTACGAACATGGTCTGCCGGCCATGAAACACCCAAAAGTCGGGCTCACAAACAATATTTCAAGAATTTTATATAGCTAAGAATTAATATATGGTGATGATGAAAATCAGAGTCACATCTGCATGTCTGTACTATTCTTTATGTGGTGTGGGAAGAAGTTAGATGAATGAATCGTTGATGCAGACTAGTAACATGCATGCATGATAGAATTATTGCTTTTCTCCTTCCTGGATAAGCTCTTAATTTAGACTTAAGAAAAAATTAAAAAAAAATATGGCGTTCCAAGTTTGTTTGAGATTTTACGGCTTGGCTTCAAGCGATTAAATTTAGAATTATTATTTGTCCCATGCATCTATATATATATATATATATATATATATAGATGTATTCCAGGAAGTTACCTAATGATTTAAGCAAAGTATTCAATAGAGCTCACCAAACTAGACTCGACTCTAATAGGGCGTTAATTATACACCCCATTTAGTAAACTGTTGACCTAGCTCTTTGTTCTCAATTTAATATTCAAAATATTTATATTGTGTCGTATGCAAACTTTAGCATAGAAAATGGTTAACCTAAGATACACGTAGTACTCTCTTTATGGTAGCTACGGGGAGAGTACTGTCATACATCCTTTTTCACACCAAAATAACACTTAACACCTTCTTATTGTACTACTACTTAGATGATGGTAGTCACATTAATTAAAAATATTTAAAATTAATTTTAATTTTATATTTTAAAACAAATAAAATATTATCTCCCTCGAAGGCGTAAACTTGTGACTGGTCAACTTTAAACCACTACGACAGAAATTAATTATTGGTAGGGGGTAGGTTAAGGTAGGCCATTTTTTTAATAATTAATCAAGTTTAGTGCATGGTTTTCGTACAAATTAGTTGTAGTAGTGTTTGGTAACCGCCGAACTTTTATAATCTTACAACATTATATACTACCAAACAACCAATACATGTTGATTTACTCCTTTATAATGACACACGTAATTATATATATATTAGTACTCATTCGCAGATACCGTGCATGTATAAATTAGGAAGAATATATATTTTATTATAAAATTAAAAAAAACTAAATAAATAAAAAGAAATTAATATAAAAAAATAAAATAATTAAATAATTAAATTTATTAAAAAAAAAATATGACACAATTATACTAATGACATTATCGGCTTAAAGAGCCGCTTCAAAATTAAGAGGTGTGTGTGACGTATACTATAAGTTCTTGGATGAATATATATATATATATATATATATATATATATATATATATATATATATATATATTCCTAAATCTTACGATACATATCAAAAAAATATAAGTGTATAATATTTAAATATTATATTCATCTTAATTATAAATAAAATATGACACAAATTTTAATATTATATTCACTTTTTAATAAATAAAATAAATATAATATTTAAATTTTATATATTTATACTTATCCATATATATTTCTCTATATTTGTATCTTTAATCACCCCGAGATTGCCGCTGCTGCTTATTTAATAATTATTTATGATACATGTGTTGTCAACTACATGCTTCTACAGTAATAATTGTGGATGCAGCAAATATTAAAAACTTAGCTCTGTGTGTGGTCCTTGTGGGCTCGAAATATGCCGAACAAATATCACTGCAGTTGTTAAGCTATGATCTGGCCTTATTGAAGAAAGAATGAAAACTCGAGGCGAAAAGAAAACAGAGAAGCATTTTTTATTTATTTGGTTTTGCTTTATGCACCAGCTATATATATATATATATATATATATATATATATAAATGTATGTATATATATAAATGTATGTATGTATACACTGATCTTAACATAAACGCCGTCAACTTAAACATAATTTTGTAACCTTTTCTTAATTATGGGGATAATGTAATCCTTCAGATTAAATAATAGTCGTACATTTTTTAGGATTAATAATTCGTTTCGTAAGTCGTAATGCATCCTTCTTCCTTGAAGTTTACATTTACCGGAATTTTTAATATTCTATCCCTTTTAAAATATTAAAACATTATTGATTTTTTAAACTCAATTTTAAACATTTTTAAATTTAAATTTGACATAATTTTTTTTAATTTTAATCAATATAATGATAAATTATAAATTTTTTAAAATTTATTATTAATTATTTTATATTTTTTAATAAATCATCTTAATTTTAATTTTTTTAAAAATAAAATTTCAAAAATTAATAATTATCTTATAATTTAAACAGTAAATAATACAGTTAATGGAGGTTAAGGTTAAAGAATCATTCCATAAAGCTATTTTATTTGATTATTTTTGCAGTCTTTAGTCTTTAATTTGTCGGCTATTTGGTTTTAGTCATGATTTTTAATACTCCATAAAACGGCGTATATAATAAGAAAACTGAGATTAGAAGTTGGTTAGATCCACCGCTACATTCTTTTTTAGGCTTATGATAATAATTATTTCATATCCATTCCTGCCTTAGGAAGCTCATTAAAGCAAGCTAAATTTGCGGGTTAAAGACAACTGTACTATTATTATTATTTTAAATAAGTATTTTTATCTCTTAATATTTATCGTTTTAAAATTTTAAGTAAGTATTAATTATTTAATTTATAATATTATTTCAAATATTAAATATGACTTTAAATTTTTCATTATTTTTTATTTAATAAATAACACTATTTTATTTTAATATAAAAATAATATAAATAATTAATATTATATAATTATTTTTTTAATATTTATGCATAATTTTAAAATAATATATATTAAAGGACGAAAGGAGTAGCGTGTAATAAATACTTTTTATCTAGGAGAGAGAAAGTATTAAAAGAATGGTTTTGAGAAGAAGAACACAGTTTTATGCTCTTCATTTATCAAATAGAATAGTGGGCCCCACGTTTCCACTCACACAATAACCCACGTGCCTACATGGAGAGTGAAAAGGACAAATCCAAAAATGGGTTGGGACCACTTCCCGGCTGAGGCGGTCACCCAAGTTTTATGCGCAAACTCAACTTCACACGAGATATTCATGCGCCTATCCTCCTGTCCCACTTTTATCATCTCCACTCTGTCACCTCTCTCTGTTTTTCACTATTATTTATTTAATTCACTTTTGCCTCAAACTTTTAGAAAAAATTAGAGAAATAATTTTGGTTTAGTTTTTTATTTTTATGCTTCGCCTATCATTTCTATGATTTGTTTACTTGCGTATTCAAATCTTACTTTAAAGTGCTTTTAATTATCTTTCATTTAAATTTGAAAATATAAATTATATATAAAATATTTTTCGTATCATATATCGAGTACAACAATAAGATCATCTTATACATGAGTGTGTGTATATATAGGACGGATCTAAAATATACATCTTAAATAGCATATATTTTTTAAATATCATATATTTATCAAAATAACGTCATTTTGAAGATTTTTAAAAAAAAAATAATATTAAAAAAGATATGACATTCCGTAATTCCATTTGTTTTTCTTTTATTTAAGAAAATGTCATCAAAGAATTTTCAAAACGACGTCGTTTTGAAAAATGTATGCTATTTTAGGAGATATACTATTTAAAATGTATGTTTTTTATCCGTCTTCCCCCCCCCCCTCTCTCTCTATATATATATATACTAGGGATAACCCGTGCCTGAAGGCACGATACAATTAATATAACAGTTAAGTACTGTATTTAATATTTTTAAATTGAAAAATCTAAAACTGTTGTGGCCAACCATTAATACAAAAAGATTAGTACTCAATCCAGTCATAGTTTATTTTTGAGACAAACATTAGTGTGTTACTCATTCCCAACTTAAAATTAGTTATTAACAGGTTTAAGCAATTAATTGATTGACGATAGCGGAGTCAAATTTGTGTAATATAATATTTTCGAGTATATTACACATCTTTCCTTTAATGACAAAATAGAATGAGAAGTTTGACAGCATTTATTTGCTTCTAGTATATCTAACCATCGATCAATATGATCCATGAACAATATTTTCTGTGGAAAAATGGTAGTACTGCAAGCCATTTCGTGAGATACAATAAGGAAAAAAAATATATATAAAAATTCAAAAGAAATATTTTTGCATATATATCCAAAAGTATAAAATGAATTCTCTAAGTCCAAATAAAAAAATATTGTCATTACACCAATTAAATCGCATCACCATAACATTTTTTTCTCTATAATTTTTCTTGAAATTGGACAAAAGATTTTCATAGCATGAGTCAGAACTTACTACAATAGTTACTTTCAATATATCCCGCAAAAACACCAAAGAGATGATACGTAATTATCCGTGCCTAAAGGCACAGTGTAAATTAAAATTTCAAAAATACTCTATTACCTAAAGACTCTTTGCAACATAAAATAACTTACAAATCAATTAGAATGAATCTGAACCGTCCCCGTGATTTTCTACCCAAATTAATTTGCATGTGTAAATATAACGACCGCAATACCCGACAAGCAGAAAAATGACATCAATGCTAAAAAGGTGACTCATTTTATTTATGTGCAATTTTTTATTTATTATTATTATAATAATTATAATTATTATTATTATTATTACCACTACTACTATTATTATAATAATAGTAATAATAATAACAATAATTATTATTATTATTGTTATTACTATTACTATTATTATTATTATTATTATTAGTAATAATAATAATAAAATAATAATAATAAATATAATAATAATAATAATAATAATAATAATAATAATAATAATAATAATAATAATAAAAGTAATAATAATAATAATAATAATAATAATAATAATAATAATAATAATAATAATGATAATTGTTATTATTATTACTACTATTATTACTATTATTATTATTAATATATTAATTATTATTATTATATTTATTATTATTATTATTATTATATTAATTATTATTATTATTATTATTATTATTATTATTATTATTATTACTATTATTATTACTATTATTATTATTATTATTATTATTATTATTATTATTATTATTATTATTTCTATTATTATTATTATTAATATATTAATTATTATTATTATTATTATTATTATTATTATTATTATTATTATTACTATTATTATTTTTATTATTATTACTATTATATTAATTATTATTATTATATTAATTATTATAATAATAATAATTATTATTATTATTATTATTACTACTACTACTATTATTATTATCATTATCATTATTATTATTATTATTATTACTATTACTATTATTATTATTATTATTATTATTATTATTATTATTATTACTATTATTATTATTAATATATTAATTATTATTATTATTATTATTATTATTATTATTATTATTATTAATATTATTATTATTATTATTATTATTATTATAGTTTTGAATTTGATTTGGGTGGGAAATGGGAGTGGGTAGATTTTTGAAAATTAGAATTTGAATTGGGTGGAGGGAAAAATGAGAGATAGATTAATCTCAACCGTTATTTGTTGAAGCCATGAGATGATTTGAAACCATTAGATATTGAAGATTCATTTTCTCTCTCCGTTCTGTTTTATATAATAGATATATATGTTTAAAATTAAATACTAACTTTGTACTAAATGACAATCATAATTTACTAAAAGACGAAGAGTAAACTACTTCCACTTAATGCATTTTCTGTTATATTTTCAGAAAAGAGAAGGAAAAAATTAACACATGTCTCCTCTACGAATCATAAATTGAGATTCTCGTTATAATTTTTAATAGAGATCGTATTGGCAAAATTTGATAAATATTATGTTGAAACATGCATCTAAAAATCAATCGTTACTAAGCGGAAACACTTGATTATGATATAATGATGAAACGTTCATGCTAAAATCAATCGGTAATAAGAGTTTGTTCCACTATTAACGTTTGTGATAGTAATTTTTGTAATATTTAAATTTTCAAACATCTCGTATTAATTTTGATGTGTTACGTTTAAGGTATAAAAAAATGCGTTTGTAAGTTAAATAAGTTATATTTAAAATGCGTTTAAACTTTTAAGTACTCTAAACACGTCAAACGCTCAAAACATTGAATAACTAAACGTGCATTTAGTTATTTCTCTAAAATAATATACATTTATTAAAACTATATTATTTTGGATATTTTTTTAAAAAATAAGTGAGATCGCGGGTGACATTTTTATAAATAAAAAGAAAGTAAGTGGGGCCACTCTCTTTTCATATTATTTTTTTTTTATATAAAAAATGTCCAAAATAACATAATTTTAATAAATGTATATTATTTTAAAGAAATATACTATTTAAAAGATATGATTCTCAATATATATATATATATATATATATATATGGTGAGTTTTTGTAGCTATATATGGTGAGTTTTTGTAGCTTGGCTCAATAGATGTGAGAATTTAACTCGATAGACTGAAAATTTTAAAATAAAAAATTAGGTCAAAGAATTTGAATAAACAATAATCATAAACTAACAGTTAATCCAACACATTTTTAATCATCCTCCTTTTGACAATTGACATCGTATCACTATGCATAAAAAAAATTATTAAATATTTTTAAAATATTTATCACGTAATATTTTACTTAATTTATATATTATTATTTTAATATTAAAATAATAATATATAAATAATATAAAATATTACGTAATAAATATCCCAAAACGTCTGAATAATTACACCTCTGAATACGTCGTAAATAGTAATAGCCAATGGTTTGGTCACGTGAAATCTCGTCATTATTTAACTCTCACGACTCACCGAGAGGGCTGTTAAACGTGTCAAGTTGTCAGCATACACAATTGCCGTACAACCGACAATCGTGTGCAAATAGAGAAAAGCGGTTCAGCCGGTGGCACTAGTGTTCAAGTGTGTGAAATAGCTCGCACATGGTACGTTACCGAACCAGCCGATAACCCTTTACCCCTCAAGGCTCAGCACAACATTATTTTAATTTATAAATCTCTCTCTCTCCTGCTCCTGCTCCTCTCTCTCTCTCTCTCTCTCTCTCCTGCTCCTCTCTCCTTTTGCTGCAGTTGAAAGCATTTTGGCAGATGAGGAGTTGCACACACTCTCTCTCTATCTATTATCCATCTCTTCTTTAGTATTTTTTTAGAGAATTTGGTTTTAGGACTAGGTATTGAATAAGTTGAAAGCTTCTTCTTTACTTAATCTGCAAATTTTCAGGTATCTTGCTAAAAAAAGCAATACTTTTTGCTTTTTTTTCAAAATTTGGGGAAACTAATTAATTGAATTCTAAGATGGAGAGGGACTTTATGGGCTTGAATTCAAAAGATTCTGTTACTGTAATTAAGGAAGAAGCTGCTGAAGGATTCAAGGACTCGGGTAATTTGTATATAAATTTAACTATTAGTATATGTATGTTTTGTTGAATTTGGGGTTAGTTTAATTTAGTTCTTTATCTTAAATTTTACTTGTATTTCAATTTTAATGGCTTGACAGTCATTTCTTTTTGGAGTTTTACCTTTAATGCAAGTGCTGCTGTAGTCTTTCTTAAGTTATTTACATTGAGTTGTTATTAATTTAGAGCAATATGTTGAACTTGCTTGCTTGACTGTGAGTTGTTAGCTATTTATATTGTGAGACTTTTATGGGTTTCAGTGCTCTGGTATAAAGGTGTACTTAAGCGCTTAGGGGTAGTGGAGAGGCAGAGGTCGGTTTATTGGGTGATATTTAATACTTGTGTTGTTGTAAGCTAGATTGTAGTAGATGTATCTGGCAGGGGAACACCAATTTATTGAAGTAAATGATCTGTAAATTAATAAGAAGTAGTAGTTGGTAGGATTTAATAATTTGCCAAGTTTAGATATGCTTCTTGATATTATCAGTTTTTAAAATTTTATTGGATCTAGTTGTGGTATTAAATGTTCTCGAGTATTCACTGATCATTTCCTCCAAGAGAGTCTTAGATTCTCCCAATTGCTCTTAAAGGCGAAGAAATTAGGTTAGAAAACAAAAAGAAAAAAAAAAGATGTAAAATGTGATGCTAGATGTGGCAATAATGTCTTCCCAATTTTCTTTTGTTTCTGATGTGTTATACTGTATGACAAAAAATTTGTACTTGATGCGGCCGCTATCTTGCAGCAAGTGTTTCCTGGTTCTTATGACCAAGCAGTTGTACGCGCTCTTAGCTAGGTTTTTACTGAATTTGCTGTGTTATATATAGTGTATGATTGAAGATTTGTTGTCTTAATGGAAATGATAGAGATTTCCGTTTGGGTTCAAGTACTGACAAATTCATGGTAATGGTCTTCCCAGTTTTGTTCAAAAGTGTGCGTTTTGTTTTGACCTATTAAGAGAGGGAGAGAGGGAGAGAAAGAGAAGATTTTGATAATGCTTGTACAAACACGAGAGAGAAAGAGTATGCTGATTGTGTGAATAACAGAAACATAAAGAGAGGTAAACAGGAATTTTGATTCTGCTCTGGTATATTCTGGTTTGTTTGCAGAGAGAGAGGGAGAGAAAGAGAAGATTTTTACAATGCTTGTACAAACACTAGAGAGAGAGAGAGTATGCTGATTATGTGAATAAAAGAAATGTAAAGAGAGGAAAACAGGAATTATGATTCTGCTCTGGTATATTCTAGTTTGTTTGCAGTGTGGGAAAGTAGATTATAACGATTTAGTAAGTAGAGCTGTTTGAGAACATTCAATACTTTGGAATATAATAATCCGATTTCTTTAATGGTTAGATAACGATTGCAAAGCACAAGAAGTCAACGGTGTAATCATTGCAGTTCAACCCTTCATGAACCGTTATAAACAAAACAAAATTTTGGTTTAGAGTCAAACACTGTTTGCCATCATTAAAATTGAAAGACAACAAATCTAAATTGTGTCACATCATGGGCTTGGCTTACAGAATACGTGAAAGATTTCATTTGGTTCAAATATACCAACAAATAAGGTTTGGATCATACCAATTTTGCTTGAAGGCATTGTGGCTTTACCTTTTCCCCCCTTTCCACCGTTTTGGCTGGTGTTCCTTGTTTCTGTTTCGGATTAATTGTCAATCAGATTATGATATTTAAGTTTAGCAAATTACATGAACATTTTGGTACTGAAATGTGTGTATGCTATCTAACTGGGCATTGTTGTCCATCTTTTTGGTTATTTGTAGCATTCTTTAAAGGTCAGCAAGTTCAGTGGCCCCTGCGTAGTAAGCTCTTCCCTTCCTTATGTCATGTTCTTTAAGGTTGCTCAAGGAAAAAAGACTTTGAATATCATGTCTGATTCTATTGTTTATTCTCAATTCATTTTATCTACATTACAGATATTTTTGATCCCTCCAACAAGCGTCAATTGGGTGAAAACCAGGTACGATTTTATCCTTATACTGATTTTTTGTGCACGAGTAAAACTAAATGTTCCCAGGTCATCTGCAGATGTAAGCAATTTAGCTACACCCATGTGCTATGCTTTGAAAATTTGAATGAGGCCTTTGTATTGTTGTACCACTCATCGTTAATTAACACCATGAACTTGAGTATTTAGAATTTCCTTAAATATGCGAGGTCAGAGGATTGGATTGACATTAGATGCAATTAAATTAAGGGATAATTGTGCTTTGGATGCTATATTATGTATGTAACCTCATAATAATATTTCCACGTAAGGTTAAATTACTACTGCATCTTTTGGTTAATCAACGAAGTTTTAATAGCTAAAATCAACTTGCTTCCTCATTTTTTTCACTTCAATTTTTTTTAATATTTTTTTTTCCTTTTCTCTTGCCTTTACGCTCTATGTTTTCATTTGGGATTCATCCTTAGTTTGGGATAAAAGGCATCGCGGAGACGTATTTTATGAAATTCTATGTCAGACAACTGATTATGTATTTTGTCATTTCATCTCCGATGTTTTTTACTATTTAGAAAAACTTCAATCACAATATAGAAGGTGGCAGTCATTTTTCAATGACAGCTTATCCCTTTCAACAGAATGCTCATTCAGTGCATCTTCCCCATGACGTGAAAGTGCTTCAGGGCTCTAACGAAGGAGTTTCACTTTCCATGAACAACCCTTTCTTTAAGACACAATTTCCTGTTGCTGGTCAGAATTTTGTGGCTGCTTCCACAAAGCCACATTTTCTTGGAGGGATTCCTATCACAACCCCTCGTACATTTGTTCCTTCTATTGGCTCCATGGCAGGGAGCACTGAACCATGGTGAGGATAATCTTATACTTTAATCTATTCTTTGTTTCTTATAAATATGTCCATAGACATATAACTAAAACTATTGGGGGCTAAAATGAAATCATATAATTGAGAATAATTATTTAGTTGGACTTTTTTTGTTTCTTTAAGGTTGAATTTGAAGACCTCCCAAACTCCTACTCAGTTGACAATCTTTTATGGAGATACTGTGAATGTCTTTGATGATATCTCCCCTGAGAAGGTTCTCTCTCTCTCTCTCTCTCTCTACACGTGCGTGTATACATATTGAGTCACATGTGTCTTTGCAGTTAGCTGCAAACTTAATTCTTTATATTATGTGGCATCTTATCTAGGCTCAGGCAATTATGTTCTTGGCGGGTGTCTCAAAACAACCTAGACATCCAGTTCAGGCACCTATCTCAAAACCTGTGGCAGAGGATGTTTTTTATGTGAACCAGCCTGTGAATACACCACCATGCTCTGGTCTCTCAAGCCCTATATCTGTTTCATCACATCCTGTGGGGCAGTCTGGTGGTGGGTTGACTACGAATGATGGATTAGCTAAAACCAGTGGAGGTTCGACCACTCCTGTTAATAAGGTGGAGGCTCCAAAGATGGTGACCTCACGTGGACATGCTGCTGCTGCGACTACCATGATACAGTCGGGTAAAGCATCAGTTTCATACACCCTCTTTTTATCATAGGATGTCCCAGTTTAAGTTGCACTATTCCATATAAAAATGAATCAACTCTTTAATTTGACTCAACTAGATTTCCATTTCATATATCATGCATTACTTTAAAGGTATAGCAGGAACCAACATTAAATTCTTGTCAAGACTCCTTTTGTATACCATGTGTCGTGTGAAGATCTTGGTAACCTTAATTGGGACTGACCGAGTACAAGTTATGACATGTTTTACTCACTTTCTTTTGTTGTCATTTATTATTATTTTTTGATAAGTAAATTTATTTATTTTTACAATTTTACAAATCTATCTGCCCCTAGCTGCAATATGTTAAATTTATGACAATTTTAAGTTTGGATCGGCCATGTGAAAATGACAAGTTTGGTATACCATGCAGCTGTACCACAAGCTCGGAAAGCATCCTTGGCTCGGTTTCTAGAGAAGCGCAAGGAAAGGTAAGCTGTCATTGAAAATTATTATTCCCAGTCTAATTATTATCTAATTTTTAAATTATTTGCTCTTTTATAAATGATTATTAATTTCCTGATTTTTTATAGCTATAGTTAGGTAGCCTGGTTAATTTTTACTGATTTGCTATTATTAGCATTTAGAATCATCAGACTTCTGTTTATCTGACACCCTACTAGACATCTAGGGGATGAACGTAGTCCTTCTATAGATATTTCTCGTAGTTTAGTGTCGATTCTTCACAAACAACCCCCGGACAATGATCCATTTTGAATTGTTTAGCTGAATGAGTTTATTGTTTATGTATTCAGGGTGATGAGTTCGGCACCTTACAACCACCTCACCAAGAAAACTACGGAGTGTGCCACTCCAGGATCTGACTGTGTTGTTTTATCTGGGAGTTCTGGTCTGGGCTCTCGTTCCATCTCAACTGGCAAGGACAATATTAGCCACTAGCTATATGATTGTACTATAAGGGCCAGAGTAGTAAGAAGAACTTGTTCACATTTTATTTAGTAAGTTAGAGCTCTAAGCCTGCAAGTAAATGCTCAATTTGTTGTGGTCTTAATTTTTATTTGTAATCTCCACTTCTTGGACCATTTAGGCACAGTTTGTTATATAGAGTTATTCAGCTCATTGTTTATGAAATTTCTTCTGTCCACTATTATGTCCGTGACTTTTTACTCTACCTTTGTTTATGTGTCTGGCATTTGGAGAACTTAATCTAAAAGTAATCCATGGTTTTGATTCCTTTAAAAAAACTTTATTTCTAAGATCAGTATGTGTTGCATTTAAGATTGAATATTGCAAAAAATCTCACATAAATTAAAGAACGGAAAGTAAACGACACATTAATGAACGGAAACTAAATAATATTTATATAATAATTATTTTTTATTTATTTATTATAATATGAATTCAAACCCATGATTATAATATATGTTAAAATTCATGAGATTCAAAATATTAATCAAATTCAAGATTAGGTCACTAGTAAATTCTCTGACCTACTCAGTCTTGGCGACCACTAGTCGGATTGAATGAAAGACGAAATGAAGAATAGAATTGACGGCAGGAAGACAATGTCATCGCGTGCCAACCACGTACTAGTAATTTGGAGGGAAAAGACGAGGTTGATAGATATTTTAGGAGAGAATAATGTAAAAATAAAAAGCAACATAAACGTGATTAGAAAGGAAGGAATTCATGGGTTGTAGCCAGTGCACATCAAAGAAAGTTGTCTTCCGGGATTTGAGTGGTTGTTGTAAATTCTCTCTCATTACCTTTTTCTTCGATTTGAAAAAAGAAAAAATCTCACGTTTAACTTAACCTCCTACGAAATCAAATGCTTATTTTTGTCAAACATTCTAGGTGGCCAATAAAAGGAACGTGGAGAATCAGATATCATGCTACTTGTTCGTGGGAAAAATTATTACTTCGTCTTGGGACAGGATCGACTCATGTTTCACATTAATTATATATTATTATTTGTATAAAATTTACGTAAATTTCAACAGATCAATAGGCTCAAATATGAAATTTATGCAAACCTCGTACAAATGGGAGACACCACCTAACCTTGCTCTTGAACTCTGAATAATTATCTCTATTAAGGGTGGGTGGAAAATTGTGATCGCTACTTGAAATGATATTGTAACTATCATCTTTAAACTAAATCACAAAATCAAAATAAACTAAGAAATTTGTCACCTACAAGTAGACATGCACAGTAGGTCGGACTGGTCCGGCTTGACCTAGTAGGCTTTGACCGTTGACAAGGCCAGACCAGACTTTGACTTTTGGGCCTATAGGCCGGGTCAGGCCGAGCTTCTCGATCAAAGTCTGGCCTTTTGAGGCTTGTAAGCCAGGGCGGGTCAAACTTTGGGTCAGGTCAGGCCAGTTCTTAGTCCGGGTCAGGCCAGGTCAAACCTAAAAATGTAATCAACTAATTTTTAATGTGAAATATAAATATTAAATAAACTAAGTACTATATTAATTAAATGTATTGACAAAAAATTAAAAATGAGTAATTAATCAATAATAAATAATGAGTCGGTTACAAATATTTTGCTTCAAAATATTTTAAAAATGTCTTCAAAATTCAAATATTCAAAAAATGTATCTTCCTATCTTCAAAAAATATCTCTTCGTTATATCTTTAAAAAACATATCTTCAATCTTAAAAAAAAACATATATCTTCAATATTCACGGATGGGCAATTTCGTCAGTTTTTACTCGAACTTCGAGATCTTCTGAGCTATCTTGATTGTCTATTACATCTTGTACTCTTCTTTGTGCGACAAGATAATCTCTATAACAAATGCATATCTCCAACGATTCTGGGCTAAGTCTACTTCTCTTTTTATCCAATACCCTGTCAGATAAAGAAAAATATTGATGAATTTATTTATCTAACTTTTTAAAAAAATTAATTTTGAAAATTTGAGTAGTATATTTTTAGATAATTTATAATTATATTGAATCAATTTTAAATTTAAATATATTTTAAAATTAATTTTAGAATACCCAAATTAATTAATTCTATTTTGAAACTGAAAAAGTTGTATAACATTAACCGGATTTGTCAACCAATTATGATTAGTACAATGAACAGAAAAGCCAAACAAAAAATTTCAAAGTTTATTATTTCTCTACAATGAACCATTTATTCCCTTCATTCGTCTTTTTGCTGCTTATATATATCAAGTTATTGTCTATAGTTAAAACGAATTAGTTAGGTTGGCCTGTGGGCCGTAGGCTTTTTGTGCCTGCAAGTAACAACCATTCCATTAGCTTCTTCGTGATGTATAAATTTGGAAATTAAACAATGATTAGCTTGAGGTGATTAGGGACTAACAAAAATGATTCAATAATTGTCTTGTCTTATTATATATAAATATTTTGGTATTAATTGATTTTAAACATTTTAAAAAAATGAAGGTAACATTGAACGAAAATACGTACTTAAAATTTATAAATTTCGTGAACACACAAGGAGTACAAGTCAAAAAATAATAGCAAGTAGCCAAACAGCTTGATCTCAAATGCACGAACCAAAACCATAAGCATACAAAATCAAACAATTACCAATCCAAGCCATAGATGGGTAGAGCCCAACACCACCGACAGCTCTCAACAAACAAAGGCCGAACACTTGAAGCTTAGTTTTTCAATTGCAGAACCAGCCTTGCTCAAACATACATATAAAAGGAAAAAAATAAATAACTAGTAAATACACAATCAGATTAATTTATTTTTGAGAAGGAAGGGGTTAATTCTCGGTTGTCTTTTTTGTTGTTGTCAGTTAAACTAAATAGCAAGGAATAACTCTATCTCGATTGTAACACGGCATTTCTATTGGATAGTTATCTTTTCAATTAATATATAGACAAAACAAGTTACTTTCATTGATAGATTGCGTTTGCAGGTTAGGTACTTAAATAGATATTCTCTCTCTTTTAAAATTAAAAAAATAATTTAATTTTTTAAAATTTAATAAAAATATATTAAATTTTAAATTAATATAAATTTATTTAATTTTAATTGATATAATTATTATAATTGTATAATATATAATAAAATTTATTAATCATAAAATTTATTTTATTTTAAACTTTTACGTGACATACCAATTTTAAAATTTAATAAATTATCATTTAATATCAAAGATTAAATTATATCTATAATTTTGAAATAAAGAGAATAATTATTTAAGGTGGACAATTTTTTTGTATTAAATCGACCTTACATTTAGGTAGTACGAATTTAAAGAGAATTATTTCAATTTCTCACCATAAATTTAATTTTCAAAATTCACTAAAAAGTTAGGTCTCAATATATTTTAAATAAAAAAATAATTAAGGCTTTTTTCATTTTTGGGACGTTGAGTACTTTTCTTCCCTTTATAATAATTTCTTGCGCCCGGTCAGGTCATTAAGCTCAAATGAAAAAACTGAATAACCCACGTGGGTGCGCTTTTGGTGAACCGAAACAAGTGTCACTGTTTACTCACGCGTGGCAGTAGCGCGTCGTTGCAGAAAACAAGCTTGGCTTGGTAACGGGACAGCTTTGGTTAAAAGAGTTTAATGGAGTTAGGGCTGGAGATTGTTTTTAAAGTCTTTAACATCATCAGATTCTGTGGTCGGTTTCCCCAGTTATCTTTCTCCTCATCTGGTAAGCGCCCTCTCTCTCTCTCTCGGTCTCTCTCTCTCTCTCTATATATATCTATATGTATGTATACCCTTGCATATGAATAGTTATCTTTGTTCATTTGGAAAGAAAGCAGCATAAGAATTATATTTATCTGTTGAGTTATTGAAAGGTTTTGTATCTCAAATATTAGCTGTTGCTTAAATCGAATTGATTTTAGAATTATTGAAAACTGTGAATTTTGTAACTTTTTTTCTGCAAGTTTTGAAATCGAAGCTTGAATTCTGAATTTCTTGAAAAATTCTTACGGATTATATTGAAAATTTTAATTTTTTGTGTTTCTGATTTTTAGCATATGTTAATTTCAATTCCTTCTTTTCCTTACATCGGCAGTTTCATGTACTGTTTAAATAATGTGTTACTAACTCACTAGTATATTCCGTTTATTTGAAAATTATTATGCATTCTTTAATGTTGGGTGGAAAATTTTATTTTTATGTTTAAATGGATTGTTGGTTTATGTAGATATAGCTGAGTCTAGATTAATACATGTAGTTAAGGTGTCGGGTGATGGATATTGCTATGCTATGTTTATTTACAAAAAATATACTTGGTATTGAACTATTGTATTAATTTAAAACTACTTTGGACTATTTTATGGGGAATTAATAGTTATTTAAATAATCCTATGGACTATTTTTTTTTATCATTCTTAAGGCAATTTACGAGGGATTATATAATCTCACGAAAAATTTGGGATTAATAGTCCTCCTCATTTTAAGCTATTAAATGATTTTATGGGACTAATAGTCTAACATTAAGGGATTAATAATTTCTCATCAAAGGATTAAATAGTGCAAAATAGTGTTAAATTAAGATAAATAGTCCAATTCCAAGCATGTTTTTTACAAACAAACATAACTTTAGGGTCTTTAGCTAGCTTGTGTATTTCGGAATGGTGGTCACACATTGCCTTTAGAATAATAAGAAGGGAATTACAGTTGAAATATGTTGTCTACTTAATTATTCTTTTACTATTTTGGCGAGGAATGGATAATGATCAGTGTAGTTGTTTTGCATCGTCTTTCCAGGTTTCTTAGTAACTTCTTGGATTTTTGTTTTTGTCCTCTATATTCAGAACCTGAGTGGCTGCTATGAGCCACTACTGTGACCCTGTATTCTGGTTTTTGAATGAAGGGTTTCAATAATCAGACTGATAGTTCAAAGTATCCTAATAAAAGTTCTTCTGAGTCCTCAAAAGAAATTCCGGGTTCCATCTGTGCAGAGCCCGGAACTAAGTATTTCAAGACTTCTTTATGGTCAGGATTACTGGGGTCCGCTTCTTCGATTTTTGTGACGTACAGAGAGTCAAAAGATTGTGGAAAGAAAGAATCCAGTACTAGAAGCCATGGTTGGACTGCAGCAGTGAAGAGGGTAATGTTTGGTGCCACAATGAGGAGAATTCAAGAGCATGTGCTAGGGCTAAAGAAGACTGACATTTCTATCTCATCTAGTGACATATGGCTTCTTGGCGTGTGTTACAAAATATCTCATGAAGATTCATCCGCAGATCCAGCTCATAGCCACGGATTTGCTACATTTGTTGAAGATTTTGAATCTAGAATTCTAATGACATACCGTAAAGGTTTGTCTTATGCATGGCTATTGCTTTTATATATGGATTTACTTAAATATTAAACTTCAGGCAATTATGAAGATGCAGATTAAGGGTTTTCTTTTTGGTGTTCACAGGCTTCACTGCCATTGGAGATTCGAAGTATACCAGTGATGTAAACTGGGGATGCATGCTTCGAAGCAGTCAGATGCTTGTCGCTCAGGTATTGTGCCGTATGGTCTGCTTTTGTAGTAGGTTGTGTTCAACCTTTTTTATTAGAATTTACTGGTTCATATTTGTTTTTGATTGTCAATAAAAGACTTAACTTCCTTATGTGACAGACCTTGCTTTTCCATCGATTGGGCAGAAATTGGAGAAAACCTCTACACAAGGTATATATTAGATGGTATAGGATTTGATTTTGAATAGTTGATTCTGAATTATACTTTCTGGTTGAACTTTGTGATTAACGTTCTCATAAATAAAGAGCCTCAATCACCGTTTAACTGCCATTTGCTGAAGTTGCTGCCTTTCTAATGATGCAGCCACTGGATCAAGACTATATTGAGATCTTGCACTATTTTGGTGATTCTGAGGCATCACCTTTCTCTATCCACAATCTTCTTCAAGCTGGAAATGCGTATGCACTCTCTCCTGGATCATGGGTAGGCCCGTATGCCATGTGTCGGACTTGGGAAACTCTAGCACGCAGTGAAATAAAGGAAAGTGAACTTATGTACCGGTCATTGCCAATTGCTGTTTATGTTATTTCTGGAGATGAAGATGGGGAGCGAGGTGGAGCTCCTGTTGTCTGCGTTGAAGATGCCTCTAGACGTTGTTTTGAATTTTCAAGAGGGCAAGCTGATTGGAGTCCTATTCTTTTGTTAGTTCCGTTGGTTCTAGGACTTGATAAAATCAATCCAAGGTATGAAATTTTTGGTTCATAATACTTGTGAGGTTTTGGAGCCTATTGAAATTTTATGGAAGATAAAGTGAAATATTTTCTAGTAATTTTCTCTTGTGAATTTAGATGTACCATTTCGATTTTAATGATGTATTTGGATCAAAATTTTGTTGTATAATCAATTTTTTTTTCTTCATGAATTTGTTTCCCCTACTTTCCCATCCCAATTTAAGTCAGCCGGTTTGGTTGGTCATAGTTTCAGGATAAGTGTTATGAGTGCTTTACTTTTTCTTATAATGATTATAATCGTTGGATGAAGAAGAGATGAATGGTTAGGATTGAATGAGCTCGCTAATTTTGGGACAAAATAGAAAGGACCTAGCTTGAATTGGGATGAAGGAATTGTCATATTGTATCATCTGGACTGTTCTCTTTGACCTGTCAAAAATTGGGAAGCAGAAATTTCTTGCCCATTGTAGTGAAGTATCTGCTTTATGTTTCAGTTAGAATTAATCTTCATTTCTTATAAGGTACATTCCGTTGTTGGACACGACATTCACCTTTCCTCAGAGCCTTGGGATTTTGGGTGGTAGACCTGGTGCTTCAACATATATTGTTGGTGTGCAAGATGACAAAGCCTTTTACCTTGATCCACATGAAGTTCAGCAGGTGCAGTGTAATCTTAAGTTTTCCCAACCATGAAGTTACTTAATGATATATAGTAGATATTAGATGGCAGTAGCTAAGCAAGTATGTGCATAGGCATCTGAACTGTAACATGCAATTTACATAGACTATGGTGCTCAGTCTTACATTAACTTGAATGAAATTAAAGGCCTTCTTTTGGTGGACATTTGCACTTATGTCAGCGTGAGGATTATGATTGTTGTACATAAATAGATATGGATTTATGGAACTGACGTGTTTGAATTTCTTTTCTTACACATTCGGTTTCATGTGCCTTCTCCTATGAGGGTGTAATTGGGTTCTTGTCCATTCGATGCGGTTATGTTTCTCTCTTTTCATAAAATAAAAATAAATTTGCTTCATTTTATCATTCTCTTTAAAACATTCAATGTTCTCAAACCCATCTTCTCTGATTTCCGTAGCTTCAAGCTAGCATGTCTACTTTTTAAGGGTAGCATCATAAATGTAGTTACCAGTAATCATTTTTGCTTGTTACTTTCTTAATCTTTTTGTTTTACTTTGAATTTTATTCCTTGTCCGGTTATGTGTGCGTATTTTCCATTTAATTGCCGAACCATGAATGCGCTTTTATTGCTCGGTGTTAATATTCTTGATTTGATTCTTTAAAATATTGTCTTTTTGTTTAAGAAATGGTAAGAATTATTAAGTATACTTTCTATTAGCACTTTTTTGGTAACCACCGTCTGTACTTGCTGGTTATCATCAGGTAGTTGATATCAGGCGGGATAATCTGGAGGCTGATACTTCATCTTACCACTGCAAGTAAGTATCATGGTTGAGACTTGAAATCAATTAGCTTTATTCTTATTTGTCGACTCTGCTTTGTTTATTTGAATCTCTGTAGTGGCTTACTGTTGAATTCCATCTCTTTTCTACTTCACTGTTCCAGTGTCATACGGCAAATTCCCCTTGAGCTGATTGATCCATCCTTGGCAATTGGATTTTACTGCCGAGACAAAGGTATGCTCGATTCTCCTGATTTCATTAAGTTCCTTTAGGTGCGTTTGAAATGAATATGAATCATTTAAATGTATATTTTGACAGACGTAATGTATAAAGAGAAAACTGATGAATAATGCGAGTACAGTGAGAAAAATATAATAAAATAGGAGAAATATTCGAAAGAAAGTGAAGACTGAAGAGGATGAGTGTGTGTGGACAAATGATTATCGCTCCTGAGATTAGCAGTAATGGAGCATTCTTGTTAATTGAGTTTACTTGTTAACATTTTCAGAAGATCCATTGAATTTTAATTTTTGTTATTTCCTTTTCTAATCTGAAAGTTGCCTAGGTTAGAATATCTTAGAATAAGTTCTTACTAGTTACTGTTTCCTGTTTTTGCTTTTCAGATGATTTTGATAATTTCTGTCTCCGAGCCTCTGAGTTAGCAGATCAATCAAATGGTGCTCCATTATTTACTGTTACTCAGACGCCCAATTTGCCGAAGCCACCGGGTCAACATGAGATATTGTGCGACAGTGCTGGGATTCACGAGGACGAACCATTTGATGTGCCTACAGGCGATGCGGAGAACAATACACATGAAGATGACTGGCAAATCCTTTGACCTTCAGTAGGACTCACTCTGGGGTTGCAAACTTGTACATAATCTTCTCTGCTGTTAATTCTAATGGTACCTAATGCGGCCCCATCGTCACTGCAACCACAATTGAAGGGCGTTCATGACTGCGTTGATATTTGGTGGTTCTTTTACTCTTAAAATTTTAGGTAGAGAAAATATTTGTATGAGATTAAAAGTCAGCTTCTTTCTCTTTTATAATTTATTTTCTTGTTAATTTGAAGATGTTCGTATGCATAAAACAAATTACACTTGTGAAATAGTGCAGCATTGCAAGCTTTTTCTTCTTTTGTGTAATTTTTTATTTTTATTTTTTTATTTCATACTATTTGAGTATGATATATCATTCTGGACACGTTGAATTTTCCAGCTCCTCCAGGGCTTTTGCAGTCCAGAGCTCTCTACAGCCCTGGATGTTACTCTTCCCGACCTGCTCTCTCAAATACATTACTTTCTTTTGATATAAAACTACACCCTGTTACAGAAAAAAAGACTCCCATTTCAAAAAATTACAATATTAAAAAATATATTTTTGCCGTTTAAAATATAATAAATTATTAATTTTGCATTGCATTATGTTAATAAAATTATAATAATAAAATCGGGATTATTATTTTCTTTTATATTGCTATGGATTTTGTATGAGTTTTTCCCTGACAAAATTCTTAATGTTTATAAATTCTTTAAATTGATATTAGATAGTAAGAATTACTCACATTGACAGGTAATTAAAATCCTAAGTTAATGAGTAGTTAGTTAATTAATGGTAATTAATAACGAAAGGCGTTAAAGAAAAATAAGAGTTGAATAGAATCCTGCTATGATCTCTGACACTAGTCCTCGTAGATCGCAATCTTTGGACAGAGAAAGCCAAACCAGCCCTCCCGTGTCCTACCCTGATTTTCTGCAGAATAACTCACAAGGCTAAGGACGTAATTTCAGATGGCAGAATTCTAGCAATTAAAACTTTAATTTCAGTCGTTGGATCTCTGACAAATTTCATTTCAACAAGACCCAACTAAAAATTTCCCCCAAAGTCCCCACCTTTCGACACTCTCTCCGAGCTTCAGTCGCCCTTTCTTTTCTCTTTCTCTCCGTTGTTCAAAATGAGCCCCTTTCTCTCTCTACATTTCCTTTCTGGGTTTTCTTTGAGATTTTTGAATCTGTGGGGTTTTGTATGGCCTTGTAAGACTAAAGGATTTGGAGTTAAAAAGGCAATGGCTCTTCTATTGTTTCTTCTGCTTTTCGTAGTCTCTGCTGTTTATGGTGATCAAGGTGAAGCTCTTTCCTTTCTTTGTTTGCTTCCATTTTAAGCATTATTCCTTGTGGGGGGAGGTTCTATCTTCTAGTTGCTTCTTGTTCTGTATTCAAACTCAGCTTTATGATTTGTGCATATATCGTATTTTACTTCCTGGAGATTTTTTCTGTTTTCCTGCATCCGTTGTTAAATTTTTTCTCTTTCCTTTTTCAGCTTGGGTTTTTGTGTATACCCTTTTGGGCATTTTATTTCTTAGTTAGTTTACACTGAGCTGTTCTTTTATGATTACTTGTGTTCGTTTTGTGATGGTCATTGTCTCTATTTGTGGATTTATTTAGCGGTTTTCATGAAATAAGATTGCTCGTACTTTGTAGATTTTAATTTCAGAAGAAATCTTCAATGACTAGTGTAAAATGACAAATTGCCGACTGCTGTTGTAAACTTTGATTCCATATCCTGTTTTTCTTAAGCAGATTGTTCTTTATAGGTTAAATCATTCAGGTGTTTCGTTATTTTCTTTGAGAGGGGTAAAGATAGAGACTTTGAAGTCAGGTTAGTTTAGTCAAGTACAGATTCTGTTTACTCGGTAAATCAGGTTAGTTTGGTACATAGTTTGTATATATGTACTCATTACTCATTCATAGAGAGGGAGACTTTCTTTTACCAGTAATAAAGTTATTAAATCCTGCAGTCTATTCTCAAACAGCACTAGAATAGACCCTACCGAATGCAACCCAGCTCGTGTAGTTTTCTTTTAGTTATAAACATGTTTAACCATAAAAAATTACCCCAGGACCATAACTCCAATATGGGTCCAACATATTGTCCAAATTTACTTTTTGGAAGGGTATTGTACTATTGTAATCATTATGCTAATTTGCAAAGAGTTGCACCAAAACATTAGGCTATTATATTAATGTTAAGCCCATTAAGTTCTGACCTATATTCCTTGTATGAACCTCATGCTCAGATCTAACAATATGGGTATTTTCTGGTATGAATATGTTTATAATATAAACAACAATAATAATAAGACGATATCTATTAACCTCTGTCTAGAAATATTCTGTAAAATATTAGAACATGAAGGAAAAAGCTTTCAAAGTTCAAATGTGACTAGGTTTCTCGTCATTTTCTTTATTTGATAACCTTTGATACTCTAAAAGGTTATTGTGGGCCATGAAAGGACATACTACACCACATACAGTTATGGAGTGTCACCCACGTGCAATTTGGCACCTGTCTTGAGTAACTAGACTGTTCATGTTATCATGTACCAAGTGGTCTATGTGGATATGAGTTCAAAGACTATCATTTAGGTCGTTGTTTACTTACCCTAATTTTTGCTCCTTTATATTCTTTTTATTTTAGTTTCCTTGTATGGGTGCACTAATGTCCTGACGTTCAGGTTCTATTACAATTTGTTTGATTGTACCTTCCTGCTTTAATTGCCGCAAATGTCCATCACAGCTTTTGACTGGTCTTTCTGTGTGTTTATGAGGGCAGAAAAATAATGTAACTGTTTGTTTGCATAGAATATGAATTATTGCTTTCCTTAAGAAGTACTGTGAAAAGAAAGCTAATTATAATGTCCAAGATTCTAATAAAAGCCCCGTTGTCCGCTCTCAATAAAATTTTGACTGGCCCCTTCCCCACCCAACCCAATCATGGATTTTCTCTATCTTTTGATGGAGCTCTTATGTATTTCATTAAATTGAGAAACATGAGTGCTTTAGACCCAGGGATCTAAAAATTAGATAGGGCTTTAAATGGTAACCGAAAAATTTGTATTCGTCCGCATCTGTATTCGAAAAAAAACGGAAATTATTCGCATTGGTAAAAAACCGGATATATCCGTATTCGGTTTAAAAGTATCCGCAAATAAACGAATACGAATATAGGCGTATTCATATTCGTTTAACATCCGATCATAAATATATCCGGCAGATATCTGAAATCTGAATTCGGATCCGTATCCGAATAACATATATATAAAATAAGCAAAATAAATTTTTTTAAGTGACATTCCTTATATAATAATTAGTTTTCACTATCATACGAAAATTATTTTTAAAATATGTCATTTCACTTCTAAAAAGTAGGAAATAACACTTTTATTATAATATTAATAAACTGAAATAAATTGATTTAAGTATAGTTAATGGATTTTTACTATTATAAAGTTAAAATATCTAAAATGTATCATTTAACAAGTGTTATAAATGTTATAAATATCATTTAACAAGTGTTAAAATATAATTTTTGGATCATTTAACAAGTGTTATAAATGTTATAAATATCTTTTAAATGTTATAATTATAGATTATAAATATTCATACACACTACAGTATTATTCCAAACACATAAAATGAACATCAATTTATTAATTTACATCTAAACTTTAATAAGTAGAGCATTCATTTTGAAATTTAGGATTTCAAAAATAATGAAAACTTATTTGAATTGTAATTTAGAGCGTTGATTATTGTATTTATTAAAAATAAATAAATTAACATTCATTTATTAATGAACTATAATTTAAAACTCATTATTTTTTTTCCTTTATTCTAGTTATATATAGTGTTACAATATATCTAAAATGCATCATTTAACAAGTGTTGTAAATATCATTTAAATGTTATAATTATAGATTATAAATATTTATATACACTACAGTATTATTCCAAATTAACATATAAAATGGACATCTAAATATTAATAAGTACAACATTCATTTTGAATTAGGATTTCTAAAATAATGAAAACTTATTTGAATTGTAATTTAGAGGATTGATTATTGTATTTATTAAAAATAAATAAATTAACATTAATTCATTAATATGTATGATTTAAGCTTTAAATTGTGATTGGTTATGAATAATTATTCAATTTTTTTCTTTATTTTTTGTAAATAATTTGAATGAATTTTATATTAGGTGACTGATAAACGAATCTGGATATCCGAATATTCGAATAATCTGTTTATTCGAATAAAATAAACGGAAACGGATATTATATGTATTCGGATATTATTTCGAATACCGGATACGGATAGCATTTTTAAAATCCGTCGAATATCGGATACGAATACGGATAACGAATTGATTTTCCGGATACGGATACTAATGTATTCGAATTCGTTTATATCTGTATACACCCCTACCCTTAATAATGTTTGTGTATAATGTTTCTAGCTTTTTCCACATTTCCCTAAGCACGACTTTTGCATATCCTACTCATATTTTTCTCTAGTATAAGTGTAATAGTGTAAGTAAACCTTTTACTGGTCTTCCATATTCAAGGAGTTTTAAGAGCAGTACATTTAGTGTTTTTTATTGAATCAATTATTGTGGTCAAGTATTTGAAAATTTGGCATGCCTTGATATTTCCACTAGATTTTCCCTATGTCAAATTATATGCTTCAATATGTTTATGTTCTTGGTGACAAATAGAAGTAGTTCAGTTAATGTAATAGTCTGTGATCTCTCATTTGCTACAGATTCTTTCATTGGTGTGAACGTAGGCATGGACCTCTCTGACATGCCGAGCGCCACGCAGGTAGTGGCTCTTCTCAAGGCTCAGCAAATCCGACATGTCAGGCTATATGATGCTGACAGAGCCATGTTACTTGCGCTTGCTAACACTGGAATACGTGTTACTGTTTCGGTTCCCAATGACCAGCTACTTGGCATTGGTCAGTCCAATGCCACGGCTGCCAGCTGGGTTTCTCGCAATATTCTGGCACATGTCCCTGCTACCAACATTACATCCATATCTGTTGGATCTGAAGTCCTTACCACCCTCCCAAATGCTGCTCCGATCCTAGTCTCCGCAGTGAAATTCATCCACTCTGCCCTTGTTTCTTTGAATCTTGATTCCCAAATTAAAGTCTCCACCGCACACTCTTCTTCCGTTATCCTCGACTCGTTCCCACCCTCACAAGCATTTTTTAACCGCTCCTGGGACCCAGTCATGGTTCCTTTGCTCAAGTTTTTGCAGTCCACGGGTTCTCATCTTATGCTCAATGTTTACCCATACCATGATTACATGCAATCAAACAGTGTTATCCCACTGGACTATGCTCTCTTTCGTCCACTCCCTCCAAATAAAGAAGCTGTGGATTCTAACACGCTCTTGCACTATACTAATGTTTTTGATGCAGTTGTTGATGCAGCCTATTTTGCAATGTCCTATTTAAACTTCACTAATATCCCCATCATTGTGACTGAATCTGGTTGGCCATCCAAGGGTGACTCCTCAGAGCCAGATGCCACTATTGACAATGCTAACACTTACAATAGCAACCTAATCAAGCATGTCCTTAATAATACAGGGACTCCTAAACACCCTGGAATCGCAGTTAGTACTTACATTTATGAGCTTTACAATGAAGATTCAAGTCCTGGATCAGTCTCAGAGAAGAATTGGGGCCTTTTTGATGCCAATGGGTTGCCAGTTTATATCCTACACCTGACAGGCTCCGGCACTGTGTTGGCAAATGATACTACTAACCAAACCTACTGCATGGCGAAGGATAATGCTGATCCGAAGATGCTGCAAGCAGCCTTGGATTGGGCTTGTGGCCCGGGAAAAGTGGATTGCTCTCCTTTATTGCAAGGGAAGCCTTGTTATGAACCCGATACTGTGGTTGCGCATGCAACCTATGCGTTTGATGCATATTATCACCGGATGGCTTTGGCTGAAGGGGCCTGTGACTTCAATGGGGTGGCTACTTTCACTACCACAGACCCAAGTATGAAATCCTGATATTGCTATTTGTGATAGCAGCATCTTTAAAGTGGGATTCTTCTGTGAGTTGGGCTTATGATCTTTGTGTGAAGTGTGTATTCGTTGGGAAGCTTCCGCATCTCAATAGAGAAAACAATTCTATAGCTCACACAAACCTGCACCAGTAATTTTTTTGAATATGTCATAGAGATACTGATTTGATTGGTCTTTAGGTGTGGGCTTCTTAACTGAATGCCAACTCATTTACAGAAGATCAGGAAACCCAATCACAGACATTTATGTGTTAGTTTATAGGTTTTACTTGCATGTACATCATCAGCTTTTCTTTGGCGTCTAATACTGATTTTTTGAGTATTAAGATTCTGATGTTAGTTTCGTTGTTGCAGGTCATGGTGCTTGTGTATTTCCAGGAAGGTAAAAATCATAGCTCTGTCTAACATTTAGTGCATGGCTTATTTATTGGTTTGTTTTCAGCTCAACATATCAAATATTGTTATATCCTTGTCAATGATATTCTTTCACTTGTAATTTTTTCTGGATATGATGGTTTGGATGGTCTCCTGAAACTTAAATTATTGATTGAATTATCATGTAGTAGTGGGAGAAATGACACCTTCATAAATGGTACATCACTTGCTCCATCTTCAAATTCAACTACACCAGGCAGCTCATCACAATGTGTCCACAACGCTGATACATTAATGTGCTCCGTCATTGGTGGTGTTTTACTCTGCATTGCAGTTTTATTGTAAAGTGACAAGTTTTGTTTATTTGCAACATTGAAACTGCATTTGTACCTCTGGAAATATTTGGTTTCACTTCTGCTGGATAACTTCTAGTTATACTCAATTTTGTTCCTTGAATAGAGGATGGAGGGAGGGGGGACAGTAAAGGATGGCAATTTTTTCTTTGAACATATAGCTGGGCTGGCTGCTGTACTGCGAGTGATCCATTGATTTGTACAAAAAAGCCAAAGAAATTATTTGGGATCATTGGTGTAACAACCTTGTTGCGGTGGGAATCGATCCTTTTTCCATAAGTTAGATTTCTTTGAACTGGTTCCAAAGTTTTGGTTGGCATATGATAATTGTCATTGGTCATCAAATGTTGGAAAGTTGTCCTCTCACATGCTAAAAGTTGAACTAGAGTTGCTTCCAATGGAAATATCTTATGGATATACATTATGGGAGTAATTAATGCTATAATGTAATGCATTATCTTGAATACTAATAGATTTTCTGCTTGCAGCAGTTGAAAGTTGTGGAGTGCATTTTTATCAGTAATTGGCAGTAGTCCTCATTTCTACGAAGATTTATGATAAATTGATTCTTTATTCATCATTGTGGAAGTAAAGAGGAGTCTAGAGGCTGATGGGCATATGCACTTTTCAACTTCCTGGGCAAAATTATACTTTGTTCTTTGTATTGTTTGGATTTCTTCTTCCCCTATTCTCTTCATATCTGAATGTTTGTCTTTCGACTAAATGGGTGCTGTTCAAGTAATTACATCTAAAAAAATTATGTTACTGGTAATACAAGTAGATTTATAGATTGCAATCCCAGCCCTATACGGAACAAGGAACAAACATACGTAGGTACTTTCCTATATGCAGCCTAAGTTATTTGAGGCTTTCCATGAACATTGAATGACGAACATGACATAAAAACCCAGAAAAGCCTGGAAGACTGCACTGCTGGTGAGCATGTTGGTTACAATAAGGCTTGTTACAGAAATTACATTTTGGTAGCTGAAGCCAGCACTCTGTGCACAAGATATCTGCACAAGCTGCCTCGGAGTCATCCCGTTCTTCTGCATCTACACATCTACCACACTCTTCACACCTTGGGTTGCAAACATGACATCCACGACACTCGATCAGTTGTTTCTCCCGCTTCCTCGTGCACGTCTAATGTGGGCAGTCGAACTCGAACACCATCCTTACTTCACTGCATTTTGGGCAGATATCGATGTCAATTGCAGGATTAGTTTCATCTTCTTTCCTAAAACTTACGAAGTGCATGTGCTTGTTGTGATAGGAGTTGCACAACTGTTTTCTGCGTGTCTGATTCACTTGAATTAGAGAGAGAAGCGTCTCAAGATGTTCTTTGTTTATGTTGTAGATGCCATTTATTTTTAGGCATATTGGTTTACTGCTGTGCGCGGATAAAATCTCCACTGCTCTAATGACTCCCTCAGGGGTTAGGCCCGTGCATCCTGGTATATAGAGCTAAAAGAAAATCAGATATTTGTCAGCTCCAACTTTTTCAATAGCGATACTAACTTTGAAGAAATCCCCACCAATCATATCTCATCTTTATTATCCCCATAAGAACTATAAGATAGTGTTTGTTATCAAGGTAAAAGATCAGTTCTGTATTTCATACCTTGTTGATGAGAGGATTGTTTGCTATGACAGCTTGAAGTCCATCATCTGTAATCTTCACGCAATCTATGAGTCCCAAAGATTTGAGACGACTGTTGGCCTTGGATGTAATACCCATGAGAATATAATCAGAAACACGCGAATTCAGAGGGTTTTCCACAAAGAGATTGAGCCATGGCTAGAGTATGTTTAAGTGACTTGCAAACTTGGCTCATGGAGAGAAGCTCAAAAGTGGAAGGTAAGCTAAGACGAGGAACATGGCTTCATCGGGTGGCCCTGGCTGTATAAAATTGTTGGCAGCTTCTTGCTGCTCTTCATTATGTTCCGTACTTGAAATTTCCATAACCACAGTTTGATGTTGCTTAATTTCAACTGAATATGAGAGAGTTTATGATGAAGAAACCTTGAAGGGAGAAGACGGAAAGCGTAGAGCAATTGCTTGGTTGAGATGAGACTGTTTTCACACCTCCATAATGGATTCTTATTGCTTGGTTGGGTTAATTGCTTTTTGTTATTTGTGAATGGTGAGAGTTGGCATGAGAGTCTTTGTCCGATCACTTTCCCAAATTTTCTTTTCTTAAAATAAATAAATAAATTATTTACGCACACAAGGAATGTTAGCTAAAAATATAAATGTACTTTAATTTTAGGACGGATTAAAAAAAATAATACTAATTGTAATTTTGGAACCGTATAATAATATACGTCTGCGATAACTACTAAAGATTAAATTGGTTTACAATGGCACAATAAATTAATTGAAATATTACAATAACAATAAAACATTGAAAAAATATATATTTAATCTCAAAACATGCATAGTATGTGGCTAGCGCTTATTCAATCCAAATCTGCCGTGCATTTTATCTGCTCATTCCTCCGTGCAGTATTGGCGCCATTCCCACTGCACCACCATTCTGTCTCTCCACATTCCCTTGCCATCCTGTATATGCAATTTTACATACACCATTAAAATCCAATATGATAATACCGAATAAAAGATACACACAATTAATTTAAAGAATTGATATTTTCACAAGAAAACCGTTGTTATAGACAAACGACAGTTAAAAATGTCGGTATAAACTTATAGTGACAATTTTTTTTATGAAAATATCAATTTTTTTTGTAGAAATATCAATTCCTTTAATTTATAAATAACTAGTAATTCAAATGAATTACCAAGGGACATGTCAAATCCACGAATTCGGAGCTCGCGGTGCTCTTGACACAAGGCGCATGGCTCGCAGCAGCAATGAACAAGACAATCCCCGCAAGGGCTTTCGGCCAACATGTATTGATTCCTCATCTTTGAGCGATAGAAACATGAATAGATGCATCCGCACGCAGTTATTAAGTTTAGCAGTGTATACAGAGCCCCACTCGTCGCACAAGCTGCAATAAGCTCAAATTATTACAAACCGTGCATCATAATAAATAATACTCTATTTATTATATAAAATAAAATTTACGAACATTATGAATATATTTTTGCTCCATGGGCTTTTGTAAATAAAATTATTAATTGTTCAGTTCAGTTTAGTAGCAATAGTTACATGATAATGAAATTATAATGATAAATTTGTGTATCGGTCATTTTTACAAGTGCAAAAAGCGAAGCTCTTTTTTTGAAGCAAAACAATAGTTGTGGGTTGGAAAGAGTAAATTCACACAACAAAATATTTAACGAAATTAAACACACCCTATCAATTTTGTCTTTTGCCAAGAATGAAAACCCCTATCTTATGGTTATCATGAGGAGAGTTATACCATTCAGACTAATGGCCATCGGTTAATTTTTATTTTGATTAATTTAAAATTTAATATTATAATTACTTATTAGTATTTTAAAGTCAAACGATATTTTTTTCATATAAAAATAGGGTAGTAATATATAAATGTACTCACATGTGGATCCTTGGTCTACAATCTCGGCAATCTGTCCAAAAGTAATGCACGGACAGCAACATGTTATGCAACCTGTAAAAGAAAAAAATAAGATTATCATATTAGGTCATTCGTTCAAAATTTGTATGCATGTTTTTAACCAACAATATTGTCCTTTCACAAACACACATAATAATAATAATAATAATAATAATAATAATAATAATAATAATAATAATAATTTGAATTCAAGAATCTTCTATACTCAATTTTTTATCCATACTAGTTGGGGTAGGCAGATCAAGAGTCTTATATATCTCTGTACTACCCTGTATGTACGTTGAGAGCCATGAATCATGTAATTGTTGAAAGTTCTGCACTAGTTAATACAATAACGATTTGCTGGAGTTAAAAAATTAGTAAGTAGCAGATGAATTATACGTACAATTTGGAAAGTCAGAAAAGCAGTCACAGAGGCCGGTGGACCAAGATGCAGGAGTGATTGAGTGCTGAATTGGAATTCCGGTCACCGGGGGCTGACCATATGAATATGGTGGCGGTGGTGGTGCAGACGGCGGCGGTGTTGCAGGCGGCAGTGATTTCCCAAAAGAATTTTGGTTTGAGGAGTACATGATCGATTGATAACTATTACTTCACTACTAATAATTTAGATTTTAGATATAGAGAGCAATTTATAGTACTACTAATTGGAAATAAAGTGCTTTTGTCCTTGTTTATATGCACAAATTAGTTGTGGTATAAATATATATATACTACTTATATAGGACGGATGAAATGTATGTGGTCAATATAATACCTACCAGGAGTCCATCTTGGCGGAGTCAATTCTTCGAAACTATCCGCAACGCGTTGGCGGCTATTGTTTAAGCATATTAATTATTAAAGTCGGTATTTAACTTAATCACCCTCTCTCTCCTATAATAAATGTCTAAATTTAATTTTTAAAACTAAATTATTTATTTTTAAAATTAATAAATCTTAAAAAATTTCAACCTATATACCGATTGACTATAATAATAATAAATTTTGAAAAATTTACTACTCTTATTGTCAAGTTTCTTGATTAAAATTTTTTATGTACATATTTTTAGTTAATTATTTTAAAAATAATTAATTTTACCATTATAATCAAAGTAGAATGTTTATAATGGGACGGAAGGAGTATTATATTCCTCCATTTTTCCCCCATACAATTTATAAGTTTATAATACGCAACAAACGCATACGTACATATATATATATATATATATATATATATATATATATATATATATATATATATAGTTGGACAATATAAATTAAACTAGTGTTTGAAACTTTGAATGAAGGCCATCGTGCTATAATTCCTTTTTGCCCTTTAAAGATGTTTTATTTTTTGCTTAATTTAAATGTTGTTAGTTATTGTCTGAACAAAATACACTCATGCTCCTGAAGTAAATATACATATATTAATATTATTGTAATTGTTTTAATATTTTTTAATAATTTAAGTGACATTAACTATTATTATGTTAATAATATTTTTATTTCGATAACATCAACCACCTAATGCAATAATCATGCCATTGCCAGATATTGTAGAACTTTGTTATTCAGTAGTATGCTAAATCTGATCATTAATTAATTGAATCATAAGTTTCTTTTTTTTTTAATATATAATTTTTGTGTTGTGAATATTGAAGATATATTCATCGGCAAACACATAATATATTTAAATGTTTTGGCCAGTGAAAGTCGAGACTATGCATCAGTAATATACGATAACACCCATTCTCGCACTACGAGATCTATACATGTTCCTATTTCAAAAATATTTATATATTCATTATTTTTTATACCTCATAAAGGGAAGGGTCTTTTAGCCATTTGGTTTGTTAACGTATTGGTTCAAATTAAATTGTATAGCTATGGCGTTGATCACATCATCTTTTATTTATTTTCTACACATACAATGTCTATCACTACAAAAAAAAAATGACTATAATAATAATATTAAAGGAAATATATGTGAATTGATTTACTAAATAAAATTAGTCCCACATAAAATTTGACGATTGCAATAAAAATTACAAATACTTTATAATGATGGTAAAATTAATCATCATTAATAGCCATCATATATATTATTATTTTGTGATACTTTAAAATTTTCATATATCACAAAATACCTTTTTTTTAATTGTAAATAAAAGTTGCCATAACAATTTATCTTTTTTAGTGATTGTCATGATCGTAAAAAAATATCGTTTTGATTATTTTTTTATTAGAATATTAGTGATAGCTTAAATGCAATCACAAAAGGGTATATCCATAATTGATGACTTAGTGCACAAAAAGAAAATTTATTTTGAGTTAAAAATTTGTTAATTGACACGGTCATCACAATTATAATATATTGATGGTAAGATCAATCATCACAAAAGGCATCATATGCACCATTATTTTGTGATTACTTAAAAAGTTTATTGCAAATTATGATCTTTTATAATTATTTTTAAAAATTATTACAAAATTCCGTCTCGTATTTTTATTTTTGTAGTAGCGTATGCTATATAGCTAGGAAGCATCAAAGTGTAATAATTCTCGTGCCTTTAGTTTTGAAGGTTGTTTGTCTTTTCTCCGAATGCTCCATTAATTTATCTCGTCATATATATGACAAACTAATAATAAAATATCAAGGCATTAGTTTTTTTTCAATCGACAAACCAATTTTATTAAAAATAAAAGCCGGCGGATCCAAAACATTTGAACATGACCAGCAATAACGCACACAACGCCTCCCCCTTAAAAAAATACACACAAATTACAAGGTAATTAATATGAAAACACCTGACACAAGAAGTTAAATGACTTCTTTATTACAATTTTATTTAATATTTTCACCCCGCACACAGAAATAAACTCCCAACCAAGCCACAACCCGAGTCCATATTGATTTTCAGACTTTATAACCAAATAAGTTAATTAAATAAGTGCTTTCAACTAATTCTCAAAGGCCCATAAGGTTTTGTGTAAAATAACATGTTTGTAACAAATAGACTTGTAATTGACAAAAGGTGTTCTCAAATCACACAAGCACTTGGATTCCCCCCCCCAAATAGGGCTTTTCTAGTTGAAAAGTATTAGTTCATGCATTATGAAAACATATGGGCGGCGTGAGGATATATTTATTGATAGCACTATTAATTAATTATATTTGGGAATAAAGTCTAATAAAACAGTGGACAAAAAGGTACGTACGCAGCTAGCGTTTCATGCCGGAGTCCACAACCGGAGCCATCGCCACTCCACGAGTTTTTCTATTCGCATTTCCTTCCCATCCTAACAAATTCAAGGAAACCAGCAAGAACAAATTAAGGAGTAGTATATACATGGAAAAAGATTCACAGTTAAATTAAGTGGGTCATAGCCATCTGTTACACACTAGACCACAGAACAGGAGGTATATAATTTCCAGATCCCAGAAGAGATATACATCCAATAAGTTTACAACCACTGAGACAGAAATTCTAAGTGGAGAACCAGAACCGACAAAGGAATTGCCGCAGGAAGGGACTAATTCAGATATATAGGTTACAGCTTGACGGTGATATGGAAGGCTGGAGGATTACAATGATGAGCTGGAAAAACTAGCCTTCACTGATGTGGAAAGAGAAGAGGATGAGCTGGAGCAACTATCCACTCTGGGTGGTCTTAGAAGGTCTAGAAGAGAAGTCAAGGATTCCCTTTATTTCTCTATCTAGGATTCCCTTTTATTTCCGTGTCTAGAAGCACTATAAATTAGCTGAAATTGTCACAGACTGGGTATGAATGAAACTTAATTGCTTCTTATATCTATTCATCTTCTTCTTCCTATTTGCTTTAGCTACACACTTTGAAAGGAGCATCACCAACAGTCTGTCAAACAGTTGAGTTTACAATATTTATTATTACAGTCTGACCAATATTATTTGCATCTCTACCAAACAGGTAGGTGGTCGCTAGTGTTTTTTAAAATTCATCCACCCAACTGTATGACGGATATATAATATGATTTATCGGTAGATTTAATTACAAAGAAAGAAAGAGAGAATAATTACCAAGAGACATGTCGAATCCACGGTTTTGGAGCTCACGGTACTCTTGGCAAAGGGCACATGGTGTGCAGAGGCAGTGAACCAGGCAATCATGGCATGGAGTCGGCTGCAAAGAGTATTGATGCCTCAGCTTTGAACGATAGTTGCAAGTGTAGATCCACGAACAACCAAGCAGACAAGCCAGTATTGTGCAAATTGTCCCACTAGAACAGCACGCTGCATTAATTAAATACATATATACCACAGCATCACGTATACTCTTAATTTTGTGACAAATTATTGCAAAATCAAGTGGTTCTAGTTCTGTAAATATTCTTTACATCTCAAGATGTCTTCTATTATTTTTTATGGTCAAATTGACCGTTTTAAAAATTAATTATTAAACATATATATTTAAATTTTCAAAAAGACAAATATTGAGATTAATACTAAAGATAATTGATATTTCTACAAGAGAAATTAATATTTTCGCAAGACTTCACTCGCATGAATAGCAAGTTGGGAAAATATCAATTCTCCTTGAAAAAATATCAATTCTCATACTAAATTGTATATAGTTTATAATATTTATAGACTTTTTGTACATATATAAAAAAATAATAAGATATAGTGATTTAAAAAATGATCATTTAACTATAACAGTTAATGAAAACTTTTAGTCTGAATCAGAGGGAGTAATAAATTAATTAATCTTTTACCTAATTTGATTTAGGCAAAAACAAAAATTAATCACTTGATTATACATAAGCATGATCATAAATATTGAGAAAATAGCCTATAGCTGTGCTTAATTAATTATTAATTAAACGAACTCAAATATGTAATGAACAGAATGCATAGTACTTACAAGTTGCACCTTCATCCACAATCTCGGCAGTTCGTCCGAAAACAACACATGGACACCAAATGGTCAGGCAACCTGCAGATAATATATAAATAGGAATATTTAATTTAATACACACTACTATATTTATATATATAAAGAGAATAAATATGTACAAGTTTAAGACAGTACATGAACTGTAGTCAGAGAAGCAGTCACACAGGTCAGTAGACCACCCATTTGCTGAAGAACTCATTGTCCACGATCGATCGGCTGGCGTAGGTTGAGATAAGTTATATACGTAGTAGGCCTATATATAGGGAGTGATATAATTCAAAAAAATAGTCTCATTTACTAATTTATATTGTTTTAGAAAAAGAATTTACTTGTTTATAAATATTAGCATCAAATATGCACAAATTGGGAAAGCTTTTAACTTTTTTCAATCCACAAGGACCGCAATAATGAACTTACCGGCACATTCACGTGTAATAATGATGTCATATATTAGAGAAATAATAATTTAGGATAGTTTTATATTTATCAAGTTGTTATATTAGGATTAGGATAGAGTAGACTTTGAATTATGAGATAATTATTCAAGTATTTGTATTACTTGAAAACTCTCCAAACTCATGATTATATATTAGGATGATGTATTATTATTTCATACACAATAATATAATATTCATTCACCTTATTTGATGTTCCAATATGGTATCAAGAGCCATATAGCCTAACGGCAATTTTTTTTCTTCTTCTTCTTTTGATCCTCTATTTCCCCTTTATTCCATGCTGTACGGTTACCTCCAACCTAAATTCTAGTTCTGCAATTCTGCAGAATTAGAATTCTGCAACTCTGTCGTTTTCCAATTCTGTAGATTTCTGTTTCGTTTTCCAATTCTGCAGATTTCTGTTTCTATTCTGCAGACTTCTGTTTTTGCTGATTTCTGTTTCTGCACTTCTGTTGCAACATAAATTCTGCAACACAGTTCTCCACTTTTTCAGATTCCATCTCTATGGAAGAAAATACTATTTATCCATCTCTAGATTTTCAATCCTCTCCATACGATCCCAAATGGTGGCTTGATCCTCCATCTTATTCAACCATTTCAGATGATTTTGCTTATGATTATTCTCATGAGTTGCAAGATAAATTTTCCATAAACAATCTTGTCTCCATGGCCGATCAGATATACGGTCCATTTCCAGATTTTGACGACTCCTTCGTTGATGAAAATGATGATTACAATTTTGCAAGTGAAGCAACATTAAGTTGGTATACGGATGATCTGTTTGATCAACTTGCTTGCTTACAAAAGCATCCTACTCAATCTGTTCGGAGTTATGTTTCAGAAGCCAAATCAATTCTAACGGCATTAAATAACGCGGGAGGGTCACTCTCTGACTCTGAATTCACTGATTTTTTGGTTGAAGGGTTAGATGAATATCTTTTTAAAAGAATTCAATCTTATTACTATTTGATGCATCCTTGTTTCACTTCTCTATGTACTTTGCTTCTTGAGCATGAAGTTGTACCACCATCTCTACCGGGCTTTCATCAGCCTCTTTTAAACCCAACTCCTTCCGTAGTTCCTGTGCCCTCCTCCTCATCATCTAGTACACTGCCGGTAATTCCAGCAACTCCAATCAAGACAGCTACTAATAACACAAGTCCATTTAATATCTCTTCAGATGAGGTTTCTTGTTTAGCGGTTCCAAAAAGTTGCACTCTTCTCAAATCCCAATTATTAGACTATTTCTACGCAAGTCTCCATGGTCGTCTTCATTCACATGTCCTGGATAATTCATTTTTACTATGTCCTTCATCTTCATTCCATATGAAGCCAGAACCTATTCACTTCGGTCCAGGATCCTTTTTTATTCATGATGCCTTGTCCGACATTGGTACGCATGTTTCCGGAGTTTTATGTTGCACAGATGCAAACCAAGGATGTCAAGGTTCTTATTTGTTGCAAGTGTGCGTCAAACCAAAAGCTCAATATTTCTGGCTTGATATTATAGCTATGCGTGTCATGCTCTTGTTCAATATGGCGTTGAGATTGCTCGTGTTGTCTATTGTTGGCGGTTTTGTTATTTCCTTGATTTTCTGTTTACGCAGATGTTCTTTCCAGTGCAAGCAAAAGCTTCAGTATCTTACGTTTTGTTTGAGGGGGTGTATTAGAGAAATAATAATTTAGGATAGTTTTATATTTATCAAGTTGTTATATTAGGATTAGGATAGAGTAGACTTTGAATTATGAGATAATTATTCAAGTATTTGTATTACTTGAGAACTCTCCAAACTCATGATTATATATTAGGATGATGTATTATTATTTCATACACAATAATATAATATTCATTCACCTTATTTGATGTTCCAATATCATAAATCCATGAATCTCTTTAATTTTTAATTTCACGCATAACAATATAAAAATTAACCAAGCTTTTTTAAACCCATGACAACCACTAAACTCTTAACAACATAATCCACATTGACTAATGACACAGATCAAGGAATCTCTTTTCCAGAAAAAATTTCAACCAAGAATTTAGATAAACGCAGCACATGTTTTGCTGAATAAGGTCATATGAGTGGACACATAGAAGGAATCTTTTCACAACGTCCAACTTTCGCATGTTAATCCTTGAATTTGTATGTCTGAATCACCAAACAGTAAGTCGTTTTGCACATGGAACAATCAGTGATCACACATGGAACAATCAGTGATCACACAAAAAAGTGTCTGGGCTTTTGATATGAGCCGTCTGAGATAATTTCGGTATGAAAATTAGTATAGGTCAAAAATAATAAGTGGTTTCGACTGTTGAAATAATAATAATAAATGTAATGAAAAAGTAATAATTGAAATGTACCTGTATTTATAGTTGTTCATCACTCTTTGTCCATGCACGTCCGAGACCAATTAGAATTAGAGTAATTAAAACCCATAACTGGATGAGTTCATAATAGAATAAATCTCCTTATCCCTTCCCTTCAATGTTGGAAACCCAATTACACTCGACCACAACCCAATTATATTTAACCGTGGACTGTACATTCAGCAATCAAAATACACTGTGATGGGTCAATCCGCCCAAAGTACAATATTAATATAGGGCAACGTAACACCTGATTCGAGTCTTAAGCGCAAGTTTAATGTGAATTGGCACTAATTTATATCGGGTCCTAAATAATTTCATCAAAACAATATCTATATATAGCACCCTAGGTTTTCACATTGAAATAGCGACCAAGGGCTACTTTCGCATCCATATATCTATATATTGCACCCTAGGTTTTTACACTGAAATAGCGGCCAAGGGCCAAAGTTAACTTCTCACGTTGGACTATCTCAGGGCCAAATTAGGTTTTCACAGCTGATGAATGGGCCAAAATTTGGTTTCTGATTTCATATATGTACAAATATATATGTAGCTAGTTGATCATATATAACGATAAATATTACTTCTTCTGTTTCAAATTAAAAATATATTTATAAAATGACTACTTTTAAAAATAATTTTATGTTTTCAAATATAGTCTTAGTATTAGGAATTCAATTGGAATGATTTGATATTAAAAATAATAGTAAAAATGTAATGATAAATTAAAAATATCATGCTATTTTATAATATCATAAAATATAAATGTATCTTTAATTTTGAAACAAGCTAAAAAAATGTATCTCTAATTAATTTTAGAAAGAGAGAATATCAATTATTGAGTCAATATATATTATATAATTATATACAATACATAATAGACCATTAGTTTACAGCAACACAAAGTAAATGAACAGAAGAACTTTTGGAATTTAAAGTGGAATCCACATAACGGTTTATGAGGTAACAAAAGGTTGTCTAGATTATTGTCAAGCCTTTAGTTTTGAAGGTGCAATTGGTATCTTCCACTCTATCATATAACAAGTTAATGTCATTAATTTTCTGTGTTGTTTCTCTGTTTTTCTTTTCTAATTAGAAAGTTTATTTTACATCTTATGAAAGAGACATATCAAAGCTACTTTCTTGGATTAACAGTTATTTCGTAATGTCCCACAAAAATATACTATCACAATTTTTAAAAATGCAAACGATCTTATATTTTAAAATAGATAGAGTATGTTGGGATAGGATTTGTCCGACCCGGATGTCGTCTGGGCTGGGTAAAAATGATGGGTTGGGTTCGGATTTTGGTTATGGACCTTGTGGCATGGGGGTTCGGCCGGGCTGGGCTCGGGGATGAGAGGCCCAGTTCTTGGTTGATAGTTTCCGCACGGCTTGGGGTGATTGAGGTTTAGTCCTATTAGGTGTCCTTTTCCTGTTTTCGTGGAGATCAGACATGTGATTAGGAAGGGTTTCTATGGACAACAAGGGTAATCCTAATATGGTTTGGATTGGGATACCTCACTCCAATAAGGATTCTGGGGATGACATGCATTATAAATACAAGCCATTAGCTCCTGAATTATGGTACACACTCTTATATTTTACACAGAGTTATAATAATTCCAGCATTATTGTTCTCTATTGTTACGCTTTTGGCCTGCTACTTACTCTCACACCGGAGCATCCCCGGACGGTCCAAGCCGTCGCTATTGTTGGGGGTGATTAACGGTCTTGTGGTTGCAGGTGCTCGTGCTTTGGTGATTTTCCACGTGCTTACAAAATCAGGCGTTAACATTGACGCTAGAAGGAGGGCTGTTTTCTGTGTAACGGAAATCATTGTTCACGAGAGTTGAGGTAGTAATCTCGTTTGATAATTAAAGCGGACAGCCATGGTGCAGGTTGAGCGAACTGGTTCGTCTGCGGGCAAATCAACTCATGCTGTTAAGGGTTCTGTGATGGATCGTTTGGGACCTGGTGGTGGGAGGTCTACATCGAAAGGGACCCTGTCAGACAGATTGAGGCGTAGGTTGGACTTTTCTTCGAGTACAAAGAATGGGGGGTCTCGAAGGAGTACTCACGGAGGGGCGAACAACACGATTGATCAGAGGGAAACCATCAGGAAGGGGAAAGTTCAGGAGACTCAGGATGCTATACAGGTTCTGCAGGCGCAGCAGCAGGACTTGGAAAACTTGCTGCTTAAGCTTGAGGGGGATAAAGAGCGACACACTGCGGGGGAAAGATCCAGGGAGTCCACCCCCCTAGAGTCGTCATCGAAGAAGGAGAGTTAGTATATCCCCCATTGTGCGGACAAGAGCGACTGCGGACACACCACCTGGACGGGGGGACTTCAGGTTCAGCAGTCACCACACTGTTGTTCGGGGGCCTCATGATGATCCCCCGAAGAATAAATCAGAAACGTACGAGAGCAGAACCAAGAGCGGCTACGCTCGTAGCCGTCGAGAAGACCCAAAAGAGGGTCGGTCTGGTTCGGAAAGTAACCGCTATCGGGGGGATCCGAGGCGGGATAGCTTTGATTTGAAGGATGATCGCCATCGGGACGATCCGAGGCGAGGAAGATCTGATTTGAAGGGTGATCGCCGTCGGGATAATCTGAGGCGGGGTCGGTCTGGTTCGGGGGGTGATCGCCATCGGGAGGATCCGAGGCCGGGTCAACCGAACCACCTTGGGGCCGAACACCGCGTGAACAATGGAGGTCAGATAGTCGAAGGCCCCGCGAAAGAGCCTTTACAGCAGGGCCCAGCTCCTACCGATCTTCTGATGGAAAGACTGGCGGAAATGGAACGAATGATAGCCGAGGTGAAACCAGAGGCGGTGACGTTGAGCAGCAAGTCGCCCTTCTCGGCAGCTATTAACCAGGAGAAAGCAGACCCAAAAATGAAGTTGCCGCCTTTGGATACGTATGATGGCACTGGGGACCCATTTGACCACACCAATGGATATGAGATAGTGATGGGTTATTTCAATCACTCGGAGGCGGGGATGTGCAAGATCTTTGTGACCACGCTTACAAAGGCAGCAAAGCAATGGGTGGTGTCCTTGCCCCCGGGTAGCATCAATTTATGGAGAGAACTCACTGACAAGTTCCATGAGCGATTCGGAAGCAATAAAAGGAGAGGAAAGCTTACCGCTTCGTTGATGCAGATCAGGCAGAGGAGTAATGAATCCCTGGCACAGTACGTACAGAGGTTCAGGGATGCTGTCGGGACTGTGGCGGAACTTAATGTGACTCAGGCCCTAGGGTTCTTCACTACCGGGTTGGATGTTAGCCGGTCTAAGAAACTACTGAAAAATATCATGTTCAACCCTCCTAAAGATTTGGCCGACGCCTACGAGAGAGCTGAAAAATTGATATCGATAGAAGAAGCGATGAACAACCTTACGCCGGCGCAGGAGTTGGCCGGTCGGCCCAAAGGGGAAGGATCCAAGCCGGGGGTGTGGGATCGGATTGGTCCGAAGACAGCAGTACCACCTCAGACCGAGAAAATGCCGTTCCGTCCGAAACAGCCACCGAAGGTATATACTCCATTGAACACTGACAGGGTGCTCATTTTGGACGAGATAAGGGGAAAACCTTGCTATGAACCGCCTCCACCAATTAAAGGGGGGGATCGGAGGTTCTACTGTCAGTACCACCAGGACAAGGGCCACTCTACAGGGAGGTGCAAAGCGTTGAAGGAGATGATCGAAAGAAATGTACAGAAAGGTGAACTAGTTCAGTATGTCGCAGGTCGGCAGGTTCTGGAGGGTGGTCAGCCTCCCGCTCAGGAGGAGTGTCCGCGGAGAAGAGTCGTCGATGTCATCTCTGGGGGAACCTTCCAGAAGCAAGGCGGCAAAAAACGGCAAGCCGGACCCGATGGGGTCATGACAGTAGACCGACCAACAAAACTAGAAAAGTAATTCCCGGGGACCGTGATTTCTTTCACTGACGAGGATTACCCTCTCGATGCTGTAGAGCCACATGAAGGGGCTCTGGTCATCACGGCCCAGGTCGGCCTAGTGGATATGAAACGGATGATGATTGACAATGGTTCTTCGGTCGATATCTTATACAGCCATGCATATCAGAGGATGGATTTACAAGGCGTGAAAATGGAGGTGGGTTTCGAGGCTCCCCTGTACGGGTTTGGCAATGAACAAGTTCCCGTGGTCGGGACGGTTGAGCTACCGGTAGTATTCGGAACTCCTCCGCGACAGAGGCGGGTCATGGTAAAGTTTTTTGTGGTACAAGTGGATTCGGCCTACAATGCCATTTTAGGCCGAACCACCTTATCGGCCCTTCAGGCAGTGACCTCGATCCCGCATTTTAAGATGAAGTTTCCTACTGCTAACGGGGTCGGGGAAGTGTTGGGCGACTTGGATATAGCCCGAATGTGCTATCGACATACGCTTACGTCGTCTTCGGTAGGGGTCAGTAAGTTCAAGCAAACGATGAGGGTGGACGTGGAGCCTTTCACAGAGGGGGTTACGGAACCCTTGGCTCTACCTGCTGAGGAGACCGAAGACGTTAAGCTGATACCGGGCAATCCCCTGAAGGTGGTGAAGATTGGTGCCGGGTTACAGGACCCAGTTAAGAAGGAATTGGTGAAGCTGCTCCAGACATATGCCGATATCTTTGCCTGGACACCCAACGACATGCCCGGATTAGCTAAAGGAGTGGTTGTCCATCGGCTGTCGGTTGATTCAGAAAGGAAACCAGTTCGACAGAAGAGGAGGATCTTTGCACCCGAAAGACAAAAGGTAATTGACGACGAGATCGGAAAGCTTTTGGAAGCTGGTATAATTCAGGAGATCGAGTACCCGGAATGGTTAGCCAATGTAGTGCTTGTCAGAAAGCAGAATGGGAAGTGGAGGGTCTGTATTGATTACACCGACCTCAATAAGGCGTGCCCAAAGGATTTCTACCCCCTTCCTCATATCGATCAGTTAATTGATGCTACGTCGGGGAATGCAATTCTCAGCTTTCTGGATGCATTCTCAGGGTATCACCAGATTCTGATGGCAGAAGAAGATATCCCAAAAACGGCCTTTAAAACCCATCGGGCGACTTATGCTTATAAGAGGATGACGTTCGGGTTAATCAATGCGGGCGCAACTTATCAAAGGATGATGAATCTGGTGTTCGAGAAACAGATCAGAAGGAATATGGAGGTTTACGTGGACGACATGATAGTTCGAAGCACCAAAGTGCAAGATCACCTGAGGGATCTGGAGGAATGTTTCCAAACTGTCAGAAGTTACAACATGAGGTTGAATCCCACCAAGTGCACTTTTGGTTTGGGTTCGGGAAAATTTCTGGGGTATTTGGTTAGTAGAAGGGGCATAGAGGCTAATCCGGAAAAGATCAGGGCCATACTGGACATGAGATCTCCCCAGACTATTAAGGACGTGCAAAGGCTGACCGGAAGAATTGCCGCGTTAAGAAGGTTCATGTCCCGGTCGGCTGAAAGGTGTCTTCCCTTCTTCGACACTCTGAAGGGCCCGAAGAATGAAAAAACTTTCCAATGGACGTCTGAATGTGAGGATGCCTTTCAGAACGTAAAGAGGTACCTGATGACAGTCCTTTCCCTACAAAAGCCGAAGCCCCGAGAAACGCTTTATCTTTATCTAGCCGTAAGTTCTTTGGCGGTGGGAGCAGTACTAGTTCGGGAAGAGGATGGTAGGCAGACCCCTGTGTATTACGTCAGCCATGCTTTGAGAGACGCTGAGACTCGCTATCCGAATCTGGAAAAATGTGCCTATGCTCTGGTAATCGCAAGTAGGAAGCTCAGACACTACTTTCAGGGTCGGATGGTGGTCATCTATACGGATCAGCCGTTAAAGAAAGTACTTCATAAGCTGGACACGTCAGGTCGATTGATAGCGTGGGCAGTGGAGTTGAGCCAGTTTGTCTTGGAGTACAAGCCTCGGACGGCAATTAAAGGGCAGGCATTGGCTGATTTTATAGTGGAATGTATGTTTTCTGAGGAGGATGAAGGACCGAACTCTGGTGGTCGGGTTGAGTTGCTATCCAAAGAACAGTTCCAAACATCTTCGGCGTGGACTTTATATGTGGATGGTTCGTCTTCGGCTGATGCAAGTGGGGCAGGGATGATCCTCGCTAGTCCTGAGGGTTTCCGGGTTCAGCAGGCGGTGCAGTTTCTGTTCAAAACAACTAACAATGAAGCCGAGTATGAGGCCATTTTAGCAGGATTGAGGTTGGCTCGGAGCTTGGAAGTGAAGCGTATCATCATCTTCAGTGATTCACAGTTGGTGGTTAAGCAGATCAAAGGAGAGTATGAAGCCAGGGGGGATAGGATGGCTAAATATTTGGCGGAAGTAAAGATGTTGCTCCATCAGTTTGACTCATACTCCCTTCAAGGTGTGGGACGGGAAGATAATACGGTTGCTGATGCCCTATCCAAGTTGGCTGCTACGCAGGCAGAGTCCCTTACTGGGTCGGTATATATGGAAGTGCTTAAGGAGCCTAGCATCCAGAAAAAGGAAATTAAGTGTTTAACGGAAAGGGAAAATTGTTGGATGACACCGTATATAGAGTACTTGGCGGATGGGAAGTTGCCAACCGATAAGCTCTTGGCAAAAAAGATCAAATACAGGAGTTCTTACTTTTGTTTGATCGATGGGGATTTATATCGTCGCACGTACTCAGGTCCTTTGGCAAAATGTTTGGTTCCGGCAGAAGCGGCCTATCCTCTACAGGAGGTCCATGAGGGGATCTGTGGCGATCATATGGGGGCTAAGTCGCTGGCATGTAAGTTGGTTCGACAAGGTTATTATTGGCCGACCATGTTTCAAGAGGCGAAAGGTTACGTGCAAAGGTGTCCAAAGTGTCAGCTCAACAGTTCTGTACGTGCAAAGGTGTCCAAAGTGTCAGCTCAACAGTTCTGTACCACATAAGCCTCCGGAGGAGCTGTCATCGGTGCTGTCACCTATCCCTTTTGCGGTATGGGGGGTTGACTTGGTCGGTCCAATGCCAAAGGGAAAAGGGCAGGTGGCTTACATGATAGTCGCCATTGATTATATGACGAAGTGGGTTGAGGCGAAGCCACTTCGAAGGATTGCTGAGAAGGATTGTATTCAATTTCTGAAGGAATATGTGGTGTATAGGTTCGGCATTCCAATGGTTCTGGTATCGGACAATGGGTTGCAATTTGTAGGGTCGGACTTTGAAAAATTTCTCGAAGAGTTGGGTGTTCAGCATCGAAGGGTATCAGTGGCACATCCTCAAGCTAATGGGCAGGTCGAGGTGACCAATAAAACTCTCCTCAACGGGATCAAGAAGAGGTTAGATGGGGCCAAAGGGCGATGGCCGGAAGAGTTACCAAGTGTGTTATGGGCGTACCGAACGACCCCTCGGTCTACTACCGGAGACTCTCCCTTTCGGCTAGCTTATGGGACTGAAGCCCTAATTCCTGTGGATGTGGGGTCGCCTTCGTTCAGAAGGGTTACCTTTAGAGAAGCTTACAATGACCAGGGTCTGAGGTTAAATCTTGATCTGGTGGATGAGGTCAGGGATGCTGCGATTTTTCGATTGGCAGCATATCAACAGAGAACGGCCAGGCATTACAACAGAAGAGTCAGGCAAAGGAGGTTTGAGGTCGGGGATCTGGTCCTTCGGGAGGCTGAGGCCTCTACTCCTCTGGAAACGGGAAAGTTGATGCCAACTTGGGAGGGGCCGTATGAGATCATCGAGGTTGTCAAGCCAGGTACTTATCGTCTAAAGGATATGTCGGGGGTCGAACTAAAAAATTACTGGCATGCTACCAGATTAAGGAGGTACTATCAGTGATTGCTTGAAGTAGTTCGGGTGTCACTTCGGTTACGTTCAGTTATTTTTATGTTATCAATTTTTAGTGTTATGTAGTTGTTATCAGTTCTTGAGGTCATTTAAGCTTGTTTAGAAAGTCGGAGGGTTTATATTATTTAAAGTGCTGATGTCTGTCCGGATGCAAAATGTAATACTTGGAAAAGACGTCAATGAAGCAAGATATTTTTCATTCAAATTTGTTACATTTACATATAAGAACAACAAATACATTAAACTAATGGTTGAGGGGCATCGGCAAGTGAAGCTTCGGGGTCGGGGGATCCCTTGTCTTCGGTAGGGGTCTGAACCTCTTGGGGGGTCGGTTCCTCTTGCGGGTTCTGACATTCGGGAGGAGAATGGACCGAAGGTGGTGCTTCGGTCGTGGGCGGCTGGATGGGATCTGTTGTCTGACCTTCGGGGTTTTGTTGGTCGGGCGTGGGGTTCGGCTCTGTGGGTGGATTTGGTTGTTTGGGGGAGTTGATTGCGGGTTCTTCCTGATCGGACATGTCATCGTCCGACGAGAAGCCCAGAGTGATGGGATTGACTCCAGATTGTGCTACCAGGCTCTTGGCGTATAGGTACCCCTTGGTGTACTGGTCCATTACTGCCTCCGTCAGCTCCTTGGATTTCCTATACTCCTCAATGATAGCTTTTTTGGAGTCTTCGGATGGTTGAAGGGTTTGGGTCTTGAGCTGCTCGATCTCCACTGCGAGGAGTTTGTTCGTTGTAGTCAGGAGGGTGATGGACTCGCTTTTCTCGTCCAGGTTTCGGGTCAGCTGGAGGGTTTTCTGATGGAGGTCCTGGTTCTGCTTCAAGAGCTCTTCCGATTTCTTGGTTCTGTTCTCTAGCTCTTGAAGCAGGGAGGTTCTGTTTGTGGCGAGGTCGGCCAGTTTTGCTTCCAGGGATTGGTTCTGGTAGGTTTGTTTGGTCACTTGGTTCTGAAGGTTTTGGAGTAAGGCGTCGGTGGCGTTTGCTTGAGTGAGGTGTTCGGCCATCTCTTGCTGAATCTCGATGTGTTTCTCAAGGAGTTGACCGTGTTCTTTTCTGAGGTTGTCATGATCCTCATGGAGTTGGTGATGGTCCGTTTTGAGTTGTTCCAGTTCAGCCTGGAGTTGGGTGATGGTGTCGGTCTGATCTGGTTGGGTTTTCTGTTGGTTATGTAGGCGGCTGAACCCTCCAAGTGTCTGCGAAAGATAAGTAGATTATTGCTTCAGTTTTTGATATGAATTGATAATTTTACTGAAAGTAAGGTGTTTACCTGTCCGAGGTGTAGCATAGTTTTGGTCAGCAGCGCCTGGGGGTTTGAGACAGGATAATGCGGATCGTCTGCGGGAAGGTTGAAAAAACGGAATAGATCTTCAGGAATGTAAGAGTTGGGTTCGGTGGGGAAGAAGGAGAGTTGGGAAAATAGAGGAAGGGGAATGTGGGGATATGATTTGTCTTGGTTGGAGGTTGAAGCTCTGGGTTCAGGGTTTTTTGTTGAGGTTGGGGCTGGGGAGTGGTCAGATTCGATCTCAATGGGTGTTGGGGATCGGGTAGGTTGTTGAAGGGGTATGTTCTGGTCGGTGGGGGTTGGGGTCGGCGAAAGGGGGTGTGAAGGTTGGGTCTGGTTTGGGGAGATTGGTTCTTTCTCTCCGAGCATGGGTGATGGTGAAGTGGGTGGAGAAGGGGTGTTCGGATGGGTAGTGGCTGGGGGGTTTACTGGGAGGGGGTCAGCAGTTCGGGGAGGGAGATCAACGGTCTTGACTAGTCTTCTCCTTTTCTTTCTTCTGAACTGCTGCTTCTCAAGATCTGTCATGTGTAGGACACTTTTTTCAGGGTGAGGTTCGTTTGGGGAGGTATGAGGGAGGACGGTTCGGATGGTCGAGGTACCGGCAGATTGTGGTTCTGTGACCGCCGTGGGGGGTCTACGGGCATGGTGATCTGGTCTTACCGTTGGTTGGGGAGCAGGGTGAGAAGAGGGTTTTGGTCTTGTAGCCGGGTCGGGAGTGGGTTCGATGGCTGATGAAGGGTTAGCCGCGAAGGGCTGGTTTTTGTAAATTTCAACTACTGATGCCAAAATAAAATAAAAGAGGGGAGATTAGATGAATGCCTTAGTACGAAGAATAAAGGAAAATTGAGTTCGGGAACTTACGCCCGTGGGAATGTAGCCATTTGTGGTCCGCCAAGAGGTTGATACTCCATGGGTCTTCGGGGATCTTCCTACAGAGGCGTTTGAACTTGTTTTCTCGCTCTTCGGTGATGGGGTCGACGGTTGGTTTCTCTGGGTTTCCCCATGGTGGAATCAGATGGGTGTCAGGGCCGGAGACGTAGAACCATTCCTTGTTCCATCCTTTGTTGCTTGAGGGCAGCTGCATCCATGCTTTCTGGCCTGAGAGTCTGTTTATGGTTCTGAACCCTGCCTCTTTGGATCGGGTTAGGCAAAAGATGTGGAAGAAGAAGTCGAGAGATGGGGTAATTTTGAGGTCGTGACAGTGGGCGATGAAGCATATGATATGGATATATGAGTTGGGGACTAATTGGGATAGACCTATTCCCACGAAGTCTAGGAGATCGGTAATAAAGGGATGGAGGGGAAATCGAACGCCGTTCCTTAAGACCTGGACTGGGACGGCGACTTTAGGAGTGGATGGACGCCAGTACAGTCGTTCTTCAGGCTTCGGTACGGTAAGGGAGTACTCGCCGGGGAAATGGAAATCTCTTTTGTATTGATGGAGGGTTTGTTTAGTGATTTTAGAGGGGGTGTTGGCGTGGTTGAATTCCTCTTCGTCATTGAACATTGCCCTTATTGCGGCTTCTTGCTGTTTTGTTATGGAGGCGACAACAGTGGAGGAAGCCATGGATTCCGATAGAAGGATTTGGGTTTTGGGGGTTAGTGCTTAAATGAGTTTTGGAGTCTGTAATCGAATGGGGAGTGCCGATTAGAGGAATCGGAGGATTTTTGATGCTATAGCAGGGGCGTTGTTGAGAGTTTTGCTGTTAAACCTGTACGAGGAGAGAGGAGGGGACTTTGAAATGTTGAGGACGATGAAGGGTTTCTATCGAAAACAAGGGTTTTGTATCTGGGTTTTGGAGAACACGTGTGTCTGATGTGATAGGGTGGCAGTTGGGGGTTTGTTTGGCAACGGTTAGGATTATGTATGATTAAAGGGGTGGCGTTATACTCTCCTCATTCTACCTTTTAAATTAGGAGAGTGGGGGGTAATGTTGGGATAGGATTTGTCCGACCCGGATGTCGTCTGGGCTGGGTAAAAATGATGGGTTGGGTTCGGATTTTGGTTATGGACCTTGTGGCATGGGGGTTCGGCCGGGCTGGGCTCGGGGATGAGAGGCCCAGTTCTTGGTTGATAGTTTCCGCACGGCTTGTGGTGATTGAGGTTTAGTCCTATTAGGTGTCCTTTTCCTGTTTTCGTGGAGATCAGACATGTGATTAGGAAGGGTTTCTATGGACAACAAGGGTAATCCTAATATGGTTTGGATTGGGATACCTCACTCCAATAAGGATTCTGGGGATGACATGCATTATAAATACAAGCCATTAGCTCCTGAATTATGGTACACACTCTTATATTTTACACAGAGTTATAATAATTCCAGCATTATTGTTCTCTATTGTTACGCTTTTGGCCTGCTACTTACTCTCACACCGGAGCATCCCCGGACGGCCCAAGTCGTCGCTATTGTTGGGGGTGATTAACGGTCTTGTGGTTGCAGGTGCTCGTGCTTTGGTGATTTTCCACGTGCTTACAAAATCAGGCGTTAACAGAGTATGACAACAAAATAATAATAATAATAATAATAACATAGATAGAGTATAATAATTGGAATAAAATAAAGTATAGTGACCGTTTTTTTTTGTCCTTTTAATTAACAGTGTGCTAATAGAAGTGTCAACTAAATTTTCTCGAAATTTACCATGGGGACATGTGGGCATGAACATGAAAAAATTTGTTATGCATGTAATCTTTAAACAAGCACGCATATTGCTTGTTTAACATCCCAATCTAGAACAATTTAGAGAATTGATATTTTTAAAAGAAAAATTGATAGTTTCGTAAGGTGTAACTCACATGAATAGTAAATAAGTCTCGCACTCATGTTAGTGAGATCTTGCGGAACTATTAATTCTCATAATTTATTATTTTTAAAGATAAACATATATAGAATAAAAATGCATTTTTAATTTATGCAAATTTTAACAATGAAACTCTGTAGAACAAAGGGAGTATATTACATGAGAATTAGGAGCGAGCTACCTAGCTCGGTCAAACAAGTATTACAGGAGGGCCGGAGGGGACCATGCATGAACTTGCTCGAATGCTTGTCTATGTCAGTGACAATTTATGAACATGCGACTACAGCTCATGTAGGCTATACGAGTTAATTTGTATATTCTGCAAATATAATGAGCCTACATATATCCAAATGCTCTTCAACTTTTTTTCCCGAAAAATGCAATATTCCATTTTTATGGCCCAATATTCAGGGACGGAGCCAAAGGTCGGCTCTACAGGTTGTTTAGCCCCCAAAAAAAAAATTATCCTCCATTTCTAAGAATTATAATTTTAAATTTTTGTATTATAATATTCTTAATCTGTCCCAATTAAAATTCTTGACTTTGCCACCGTCAATATTAATGCTCTTCCAAGTAGCAAATAGCAAGAAGGGATGAGATTTTTATTAAGGAAATAACATTCTCACTTCAAATAGCTATATTCAATTCATTAATTAAGCTAGCTAACTCTTAAATTACTTAACTAAAAAAGAAGAATTTATTTTTTTACTTATTGATGGAGGAACGAAGGGTAAACCACAAACCACAAGGGTCTCTTGAAATAATATTGATGCCCCGAGAAAGCAATTCTACGTACTAATTGAGTCCATGTGAATCAAATAATGATGACAATCCTTCATGATGATGAATTAGATACATCAACTTTAGGTGGAGCCACAAAGTGCCATTGATCATCTCTAGAAGTCTGACAGCGAGTCAAACCTTAAACCTAATTTTAGATGTTTTTGTTAAGCTTTCTTGCCGTAATGGCGCGCGAGGAGAAGAAGCAAAGCTTTGACTAGCTTAATCAATCGGATCATATGGAAACATGGAAATTGCTAGCTATTAGTATTAGTGATATATTCTTCGGTACTTCGGCCTAACATGGATTGATTTGGCTTATTTTAAGAAAACCATCATAATAATGTAGCTTAATTTGAGGGGGGAAATCCCGTAGTGGTTAAAAAATCAATTGATGAAATGTTAAGAGAGACTGCGCTGCTCTTATATCATGTCAAGTATCTAACTCAAAATTAATAGATAATAAATAGAGTACATATCTCGTTCAAATTACATTACGGACAAATTTATATAAACAATATTTAAATACAAAATCAAAACTACATCCAATTTAATCATTAAAAAGTGAGACATGGTACGGATTTCAATACCATACCCCACTTTTTAATAATTAAAATGAATGTTGTACTTATACTTATTCATTACATATATACTGAATTTTCAAGTTTTACTCTACTAATTTGAAATTTATATGTCAAAACCATTTGAAGTTGGTATGCAATTATTTTGGATATATAGGACTACTATATGTGGTATATCTTGTGTTCATATGGAGCTAGAGTATACGTAGCCATGGTCTTTTGTTCTTTCTTTGATCTTTACGTTTCCCGCCGGCCCATAATTCCCATGCAAGGTGCTTGTCTACATCAAATCAATGAGGAGTTTTAGCTTTTTTTAATCCAGAATTAAGGACCACAATAACAAACTTATATGCGAGCACATTCACATGTAATAATGATGTCATAAATGGAGAGCAGAAGAAGCAAATCTTTGACTAGCTTAATCAATCAGCTGCTCATATGGAAACAATATGGAATAATGCTAGCTATTATATATATATATATATATATATATATATATATATATATATATATAATTCCGTTCAGCCTATTATCATTTATTGATTTAGCTTATTTTAAGAAAATTGAACGTAATAATTTGGTTTAACTTGGGGTGGGAAAATCCCATAGTGTTTTTAAATATCAAAATTCGTGTAAAATATACACTGTTCAAGGCCAAACAAAAAATAAAACACAAAATGGTAGAGAGATTAATGTCATGCTCTTATATCTATCTCCAGATGAATTGATAGTGAGTAGAGTAGCTCATTCTTTTACTTTTCTATTTTTTAGCTAAGCACACATAATAAAAACCATTTGAATTAAATTAATTTGTATGCAATTATTTTGGATGAGAGTATGAAGTAGTACATATATATATATATATTTGATTGGTAGAAAAATATTGTATTAAAGGCCCAAAATCATACAAATATGATAAATTCAAATGATATAAATAGGACCACAATTGAATTACAAATCCAAAAGTATGAAATGGTATGTATTTCTTTGGACAGAATACGTAGCCATTGTCTTTGTCCTAGGACCATCTCTGGGACAGGTATTTATATATGTTGCATGGGAATTATGGGCCGGGAAAGTAAAGAAGAAAAATGCTGGCAGACATACATATTTGGTGCTTGTCTAGATCAATGAGGAACCTTTAACTTTTTTTTAGAATAACAAACTTACTAGCACTTTCACATGTAATAATGATGTCATAAATCCATGAATCTCGGTAAATTTTCACGCACAATAATATAAAAATTAACAAAGCTTTTTTAATCCCATGGCAAAAAATAAGCTGGTAGCAACATAATCTTATCCCATTCAGATGTAATAATGATGTCATAAATCAATGAATCTCGTACGTACAACAATACAAAAATTAACAAAGCTTTTTTAACCCCAAAAAAAAAAAAACAAACTGGCAGCAACATAATCCACATGTAATAAGGACATTGATCAAGGAATCTATTTTCCAGGAAAATTTCAACCAAGAATTTGGATGAACATCATACATACATATGTATCGTCGAATAAAGATCATATGAGTTGATATACAGAAGGAATTGTTCACAACGTCCAAAACTTTTGCATCCATCTATTTATCTATATATAGCACCCTAGGTTTTTACATTCAAATATAAATAGTTTTTTTTTTTTTTGAATGAACAAGATATTGAGAAATTGTTCATACGTAAACGAAAAGAGTGGGTATTCAAGTTGATCTATTCACGAGGATGAAGAAATTTATTGGGATATTTTACATTAGATAAATTCAAGAGTGTAGATCGCTGTGTTAATAAATATAGTGGAGACTCAACCTAATAAGTTAACCTTTTAGATAAGGAGGTGATCCAACATACTTATTTGGACAGTTTACACAGGTGTGCGTCGCATTGATGATAAATTGATGCTCTGCTACAAGTGGTTGATAAATCTCACATCAGATAAATTCACACATTCACAAGAGAAGGAATGGACTAGCTCATAATGACTCTGATGATAAATCAATCTCACATATATCAGATAAATTCAAGTGGTTGATAAATCTCACATCAAAATCACACATTCACAAGATTCCGCTACAAGTGGTGATATATCCACACATTTACAAGGGAAGGAATAGAGCAGCTCAGAATGTCGACTCTAATGATAAATCTTACGTTACATAAATTCAAGTGGTTGATAAATCTCACATCAGAATCATGCATTCTCAAGATTCCTGTAAGACCCCGAATTTATGAAATACAAAATTTAATTTTTCTTCATATATATTTTTCCTGAAACAGTAAATGGTTAAATTGACAAAATTGAAAGTTAAGGATGTTATGTGCAAATTTTATTTTGTCGGACAATATTCTTTTTGTCGGGGAATATTCGTTTTATCGGGGAATATTCGGGCCGTACGACGGCGCCGAAATAACAAATTATTTGTGGACCCCACAACGGAATATTTGTCGGATATAGAAAACGACAGAAGTAACATTTTTAAATAAAAATAGTCAACGGTGTTAACTGTTAAAATACCGGTGATAAAAGAATAGTAGCATACGGTAATTTATGGTATTTTACTGTAGCATGCGGTACTCTACAGTAGCACACGGTATTGCACAGTGTCTCATATTATTGACACCGTATGTGACGCCCCCAAATCTGAGCCCACACAGCCCAAACTTGAGTCGTCAAAATACTACAACAAAATTATTACAACAAAGCACAACGTACAACAATACAGTGTATAATAATACACAACTAAGTCTTCACTATTATTGCCACACTATTTTACAAAACGTGAAGACTATGATAACTATTCCTCGGACCCTCACTCCATTCCCCGGCTAGACCCTGTTATGTTTTCATCTCCTGTTGAAAAACAATGGAACAAAAGAAAGGGTGAGCTCAAATAGCCCAGTAAGAAATATCATGACTAAGATAATGACGAATAAATTATCATTAGCCTTCAACAGTTGAGTTCTTGATAGAATACAATAGACTACAAGGTTTATATCAAAAACTGCAGTTAAATTCTTAAACAACGTTCAGATCAATAATAGCAGCGGAATGAGTAATCTATTAGAAGAATAATGCAGACTATAATGTCCACTCGGTTCTCTTTTTAGGAAAAACATCATCAACTTTTATCATCTGAAATATCATTAGTCAAGATAATACAAATTCACAGTTCCTGATCATAATCATGCACATCAACAGTTCATCTTTGTACTACGGGCCAAAGATATTCAATATAGCACCAACGGTCATGATTATACCAGATTCAGCCTTTGGTCATAATCATACCAAACAACAGTTCATCTTTGCACTACGGGCCAAAGAGAACATTCACCACGTGCCATAAAAGACACCGAACAGATGTATCGCCTTTAACCTATTATATCGCCTTTAACCTATCATCTGTTCAACAAATATATCACATCTGTGCCCCCGGCCACAGATATTCACAACAGCTTGATTTTTGGATGATTAGAATGATGTAAATGATGAACAGAAGAAATAGGATAACAATAAGTATCGGAAGTTTACTTTGTACAGATTCAAATAATGTCCAAATTGTCAACATGATGTGGAGTGAAATTCAAGATCCACAGTTCAGAATAACGGTTACAATTCAATAGAAAGGTTCACGTAAATAGGAAGGTTCAGTTGAAATAATGAAGTTCAACTATTATGGAACATATAATATTTTCAGGAATTATAGAAGCAATAGTTCCATAATAAATTTCGATTTAGGAGTATGAAAGAAAATAATATCCCTTACCGTAGCAGGTTTGATTAACAAAAGGTGAAGGAAATTAATACAAAGGGTTATTCACCAACAGGCGGCAATCCGCTCCGTAAGGTTATTCCCACAATTTAATAGAATTTGAGTACAAAGAGTTATTCACCAAACAGGCGGCAATCCGCTCCGTAAGGTTATTCTCAGAGATTAATAATAAATGAATACGAAAGGTTATTCACCAACAGGCGGCAATCCGCTCCGTAAGGTTATTCCCACAATTTAATACATGGAAATAAAAGGCACGTCTTATGAGTAAGGAAGAAACAATATTATTATCGAGAATCAAATAATGATAATCCCTTACCATAGTACGTTTGAATAATAGAAGATGAAAAAGATGGTATCCCTTACCATAGTACGTTTGAATAATAGAAGATGAAAAAGATGGTATCCCTTACCATAGTACGTTTGAATAATAGAAGATGAAAAAGATGGTATCCCTTACCTCAACACGTGACTGGATATTGATTTAAATGAGGTTGATTAACTTGAACAGTACACGTATACTTATAGATCTTCACAAATACTCAAGATGACTTAAGCACACTTAGAGAGAACTTTCACAAGAAGTATTTAGAGAGAGAAAGAAAGAACAAGTAAGGAAGTTTATGAAAAATCCTTAAGTTAAGACTTCTATTTATAGCCAAAAATCTTATCATTCATTTAATCTAAACCATTCATTTAAAGATCATCTTTTAATCTACACCATCCATTTCAAATATTATATTATCTTTAATTTACACCATTCATTTCATATCACCTAATAATCACCTAACTTTATATTATAAACAAATCAATTTAATTATTCAACAATAATTCACACTTTAATCTACACCATTCATTTCATATCACCTAATAATCACCTAACTTTATATTATAAACAAATCAATTCAATTATTCAACAATAATTCACACTTTAATCTACACCATTCATTTCATATCACCTAATAATCACCTAACTTTATATTATAAACAAATAACTTTATCAATTCAATTATTATGACTAATTGTTATAAATACAGTATAGTTAGCTCTTAGATATCAAGTCAATAAATTAATGAAATACAACTGTTTAAATAACATCATAATAGAGATAACAATAATGTAAAATAAAGCATACGTTACTGTGTAATGACAATTATTGATTCAATAATGTGAATTACTGTGCATATGTTACTGTGACAATTATTAGGTTCAATAATTTTAAAAACAGTCCAACAACAATTATTGACTCAATGATATAAAATACAGTGTAATGACAATTATTAAATCAATAATGCAAAATACTGTGTAACAACAATTATTGAATTGATAATATAAAATATTATGCAGTGACAATTATCGATGAAATGATGCGTAACAGTTACGGTGTCAATTATCAGACCAATAATATGAGACACTATGCAATACCGTGTGTTACTGTAGAGTACCGTGTGCTACAGAAAATACCATAAACTACCGTATGCTACTATTCTTTTATCACCGGTATTTTAACAGTTCCGTTGACTATTTTTATTTAAAAAGGTTACTTCTGTCGTTTTCTATATCCGACAAATATTCCGTTGTGGGGTCCACCAATAATTTATTATTTCGGCGCCGTCGTACGGCACGAATATTCCCCGACCAAACGAATATTCCCCGACAAAGCGAATATTGTCCGACAAAATAAAATTTGCACATAACATCCTTAACTTTTAACTTTATCGATTTAACCACTTACTGTTTAAAAAAAAAATATCTATATGAAGAAAAATTAAATTTTGTATTTCATAAAATTCGGGGTCTTACAACCTCCCCTCCTTATGAAATTTCGTCCCCGAAATTGACGTACCTGACATATCGAAGAGGTAAGGATACTTAGATTTTATCTCAGATTCTAGCTCCCAGGTCATTTCCTCAGTATCTTGGTTCCTCCATAAAACCTTAACTTGAGGTATAACCTTTGAGCGTAGGATCTGCTCCTTCTTATCCAGGATCTTAACAGGTACCTCCTCGTATGTTAAATCGTCTGCTATAACGTCTGGTTCTAACTCAATGACGTGGTTTGGGTCCTTCACATATTTACGTAACATAGATATGTGAAAAACGTTATGGATGCGAGACATACTTGGTGGTAGGGCTAGTCTGTAGGCTACGGTTCCTATTCGATCGAGGATTTCAAATGGGCCAATAAATCGAGGGTTGAGCTTTCCTCTCTTTCCGAATCTCGTAACCCCTTTCCATGGAGAAACACGTAAGAATACATGATCTCCGACGTTGAAACTTTCGTCTCTCCGATGAAGATCAGCATAACTCTTTTGTCGTTCTTGTGCGGTCTGTATTCGTTGTCGGATCATTTGGATCTTTTCGGTCGTCAAGCGTACCAACTCGGGTCCCAACAATTTTGCTTCTCCTACCTCATTCCAACATATTGGAGAGCGACACTTCCTTCCATACAATGCCTCGAATGGAGCCATGCCTATGCTTGCTTGGTAACTGTTGTTGTAAGAAAATTCCACCAACGGCAAGTACTTATCCCAACTTCCTTTGAAGTCTAATACACAAAGTGTCAAAAGATCTTCGAGGGTCTGGATCGTCCTTTCCGATTGTCCGTCCGTTTGAGGATGGTATGCAGAACTAAAACGTAGTTCAGTGCCCATAGCTTTTTGTAGACTGATCCAAAAGCGTGAAGTGAATCTAGGTTTTCGATCAGAAACTATGGAAACTGGCATGCCATGCAATCTCACGATCTCATTTATGTACATACCGGCAAGACGTTCAAGTGAAAAGTTTTCTCGTATAGGCAAGAAATGAGCAGATTTGGTCAATCTATCTACGATCACCCAAATTGCATCTAAGCCTTGAGAAACTTTTGGAAGACCCGTCACGAAGTCCATATTGATGTGTTCCCACTTCCATTCGGGAACTTCAAGTGATTGTAATGGACCTTTAGGAACTTGATGTTCTGCCTTGACACGTTGACAAGTTAGGCACCTTGAGATAAACTCCGCAATCTCTCTTTTCATATTGTTCCACCAAAATGTATGTCGAAGATCTCGATACATCTTGGTACCTCCTGGGTGGATTGCAAACGGCGTGTTGTGTGCCTCCATCATGATTTTATGCTTTAATTCAGGATCGTTAGGAACACAGAGTCGAGAGTTGACTCGAAGTATTCCTTTCTCGTCGATTCTTGCTTCGGGAATGGCACCTTCTTGTACTTTCTTTATCATGTTTATCAGTTCCGGATCGGTAGCTTGAGCAGCTTTAATTTTATCGATTAAAGTTGGTTCTACTCGCACGTGAGCAATCTTCGAGTGGGTCCCTGGTGTCTTTAGCTCTATCTCCATCTTTTGCAAGTCGTACAAAATACACTTTTGTGTTGTCAGCAGTGCACTTGTACTTGCATAAGATTTTCTGCTCAAAGCGTCAGCTACAACGTTCGCCTTTCCCGGGTGATACTGGATTGTGTGGTCATAATCCTTTAACAGCTCAAGCCAACGTCGTTGTCGCATGTTGAGTTCCTTCTGGGTGAAGAAATACTTGAGACTTTTATGATCCGTATAGATATCCACTTTTTCTCCGTACAAGTAGTGTCTCCAGATCTTCAACGCGAAAACGACTGCTGCCAACTCTAGATCATGAGTAGGATAATTTTTCTCATAATCTTTGAGTTGTCGAGAGGCATAGGCTATAACCTTTCCATGTTGCATAAGGACACAGCCTAGACCTTTGCCAGAAGCATCGCTGTAGATAACAAATTCTCCTGATCCTGATGGTATGGTCAGAACAGGAGCTGAAACAAGTCTCCTCTTGAGTTCTTGGAAACTCTTCTTGCATTCCTCGCTCGATATAAGTTTTGTACTATAACGAATGATACCGATATCTAATAATTAAACTTTTAACTCTTGGCGTTCTATGAGAGCCATTCGGTATGGGGCTTTGGAAATGGGCTTGGTACCGAGTTCAAGATCAATACAAAATTCATTTTCACGGTTTGGGGTAAGCTAGGAAGTTCTTCAGGAAAAACGTCAGGAAACTCATTAACAATGAGAATATCATTCAAGTTTGACGTATTTTTGTTCAAATCAGTGACATGAGCTAAAAAGGCTTGACATCCGTTTTTCAATAAACGAATGACTTTATGGCTAGAAATAACAGTTATAGATTTCAATGGTTTAGTTGCTTGAACTTGCATGACAGGTTGATTAGGAATATGAAAACTAATAATCTTATGAAAACAATCAATTTTTTTGCATGATGGGTAGTCAACCAATCAATTCCTAAAATCACATCAAATTCATGCATCTCCAAAGAAATAAGGTCAACAGGTAATGTGAGGTTGTTGATTTGAACTAGGCAAGATTTATAGATAGTAGATGTGATAGATATTTCTCCCAATGAGGTTTCAACTGATAAGTCAAAGTAAAAGTTTTCAGAAGTCAAATTTAAACGTTGAGCACACGTATGTGAGATAAAAGAATGGGTAGAGCAAGTATCTAACATGGCATAAACTTCACAAGAATTTATAAATAGCTTACCGGTTATCACCTCATTCGGTTTCTTGACTGTTATCGTCAAATCGAATCCCGAATACTTCATTCGGATCTTCACGTATTTCAACCATGGGAATACCACTGAATAATTTTCTAGCAAACTGTTTCTCGGGTTCATCAACTTCATCAGTAGTAAGGTACCAATGATTTCCATTAAAATAGTATTTTCGATAGACTGCAGTTTCCACGATAGTGACTAACTTAACCTGAATTCCTCTAAATTGTAACGCCCAAAAGTATAGAAACATCATTTTTAAATAATCTTGAAAATCATAGCTGGAACACCATAAATCCCAAAGACTAATATGAAAAGTCCATATATTCTGATCCTTTGTTATAGAGCATAACCAGGTGATATCACTCTCCCAATTAGTGAGTAAATTAAAGGCAATAATTTCCGCAAGTTCGTTACTTCCTTTAATTGCTTCTAAGAATGGATCTGGAACGACTGTAGCAGAGCTTTCACCTTCATCCTTACTGGATAGAACACGCATAATTTTTGCCTCAGGGAAATGATTCAACTCTGAGTTTGTAAGAAGATTATTCGTCGCCTCTTGTTTTGCAGCTACATTTGTTTCGGTAATTTCATAGTTAACCTCTTGATTTTCAGATGCCATACTTAACTGTGGTCACAAAATAAATGTTAGTTCAAATAAACTGACTCATCACTTCATGTTCCTACATTCAAATCGACTCATTAGATAATAAAATCTATTTTAGGTAGGACACACTAGTGACTGATTCTATTCGTCTCTCCCCTCCTAGTTCTACCCCAGATCTCCATTAAAGACCATATCCCTAAGCTCTGATGCCAACTGTGACGCCCCCAAATCTGAGCCCACACAGCCCAAACTTGAGTCGTCAAAATACTACAACAAAATTATTACAACAAAGCACAACGTACAACAATACAGTGTATAATAATACACAACTAAGTCTTCACTATTATTGCCACACTATTTTACAAAACGTGAAGACTATGATAACTATTCCTCGGACCCTCACTCCATTCCCCGGCTAGACCCTGTTATGTTTTCATCTCCTGTTGAAAAACAATGGAACAAAAGAAAGGGTGAGCTCAAATAGCCCAGTAAGAAATATCATGACTAAGATAATGACGAATAAATTATCATTAGCCTTCAACAGTTGAGTTCTTGATAGAATACAATAGACTACAAGGTTTATATCAAAAACTGCAGTTAAATTCTTAAACAACGTTCAGATCAATAATAGCAGCGGAATGAGTAATCTATTAGAAGAATAATGCAGACTATAATGTCCACTCGGTTCTCTTTTTAGGAAAAACATCATCAACTTTTATCATCTGAAATATCATTAGTCAAGATAATACAAATTCACAGTTCCTGATCATAATCATGCACATCAACAGTTCATCTTTGTACTACGGGCCAAAGATATTCAATATAGCACCAACGGTCATGATTATACCAGATTCAGCCTTTGGTCATAATCATACCAAACAACAGTTCATCTTTGCACTACGGGCCAAAGAGAACATTCACCACGTGCCATAAAAGACACCGAACAGATGTATCGCCTTTAACCTATTATATCGCCTTTAACCTATCATCTGTTCAACAAATATATCACATCTGTGCCCCCGGCCACAGATATTCACAACAGCTTGATTTTTGGATGATTAGAATGATGTAAATGATGAACAGAAGAAATAGGATAACAATAAGTATCGGAAGTTTACTTTGTACAGATTCAAATAATGTCCAAATTGTCAACATGATGTGGAGTGAAATTCAAGATCCACAGTTCAGAATAACGGTTACAATTCAATAGAAAGGTTCACGTAAATAGGAAGGTTCAGTTGAAATAATGAAGTTCAACTATTATGGAACATATAATATTTTCAGGAATTATAGAAGCAATAGTTCCATAATAAATTTCGATTTAGGAGTATGAAAGAAAATAATATCCCTTACCGTAGCAGGTTTGATTAACAAAAGGTGAAGGAAATTAATACAAAGGGTTATTCACCAACAGGCGGCAATCCGCTCCGTAAGGTTATTCCCACAATTTAATAGAATTTGAGTACAAAGAGTTATTCACCAAACAGGCGGCAATCCGCTCCGTAAGGTTATTCTCAGAGATTAATAATAAATGAATACGAAAGGTTATTCACCAACAGGCGGCAATCCGCTCCGTAAGGTTATTCCCACAATTTAATACATGGAAATAAAAGGCACGTCTTATGAGTAAGGAAGAAACAATATTATTATCGAGAATCAAATAATGATAATCCCTTACCATAGTACGTTTGAATAATAGAAGATGAAAAAGATGGTATCCCTTACCATAGTACGTTTGAATAATAGAAGATGAAAAAGATGGTATCCCTTACCATAGTACGTTTGAATAATAGAAGATGAAAAAGATGGTATCCCTTACCATAGTACGTTTGAATAATAGAAGATGAAAAAGATGGTATCCCTTACCATAGTACGTTTGAATAATAGAAGATGAAAAAGATGGTATCCCTTACCTCAACACGTGACTGGATATTGATTTAAATGAGGTTGATTAACTTGAACAGTACACGTATACTTATAGATCTTCACAAATACTCAAGATGACTTAAGCACACTTAGAGAGAACTTTCACAAGAAGTATTTAGAGAGAGAAAGAAAGAACAAGTAAGGAAGTTTATGAAAAATCCTTAAGTTAAGACTTCTATTTATAGCCAAAAATCTTATCATTCATTTAATCTAAACCATTCATTTAAAGATCATCTTTTAATCTACACCATCCATTTCAAATATTATATTATCTTTAATTTACACCATTCATTTCATATCACCTAATAATCACCTAACTTTATATTATAAACAAATCAATTTAATTATTCAACAATAATTCACACTTTAATCTACACCATTCATTTCATATCACCTAATAATCACCTAACTTTATATTATAAACAAATCAATTCAATTATTCAACAATAATTCACACTTTAATCTACACCATTCATTTCATATCACCTAATAATCACCTAACTTTATATTATAAACAAATAACTTTATCAATTCAATTATTATGACTAATTGTTATAAATACAGTATAGTTAGCTCTTAGATATCAAGTCAATAAATTAATGAAATACAACTGTTTAAATAACATCATAATAGAGATAACAATAATGTAAAATAAAGCATACGTTACTGTGTAATGACAATTATTGATTCAATAATGTGAATTACTGTGCATATGTTACTGTGACAATTATTAGGTTCAATAATTTTAAAAACAGTCCAACAACAATTATTGACTCAATGATATAAAATACAGTGTAATGACAATTATTAAATCAATAATGCAAAATACTGTGTAACAACAATTATTGAATTGATAATATAAAATATTATGCAGTGACAATTATCGATGAAATGATGCGTAACAGTTACGGTGTCAATTATCAGACCAATAATATGAGACACTATGCAATACCGTGTGTTACTGTAGAGTACCGTGTGCTACAGAAAATACCATAAACTACCGTATGCTACTATTCTTTTATCACCGGTATTTTAACAGTTCCGTTGACTATTTTTATTTAAAAAGGTTACTTCTGTCGTTTTCTATATCCGACAAATATTCCGTTGTGGGGTCCACCAATAATTTATTATTTCGGCGCCGTCGTACGGCACGAATATTCCCCGACCAAACGAATATTCCCCGACAAAGCGAATATTGTCCGACAAAATAAAATTTGCACATAACATCCTTAACTTTTAACTTTATCGATTTAACCACTTACTGTTTAAAAAAAAAATATCTATATGAAGAAAAATTAAATTTTGTATTTCATAAAATTCGGGGTCTTACACCGTAACTGTTACGCATCATTTCATCAATAATTGTCACTGCATAATATTTTATATTATCAATTCAGTTATTGTTGCTACACAATATTTTGCATTATTGATTCAATAATTGTCATTACACTGTATTTCATATCATCGAGTCAATAATTGTTGGTGCACTGTAGTTTAAAATTATTGAATCTAATAATTGTCACAGTAGCAAATACACTATAATTTATATTATTAAATTAATAAAAATATGTAACGTGTTTCTTGCATTATTGTGGTAACATTATTTTATATGTTGGACTCACAGGAAGAATAAATAAATAAATAAATAAATAAAAAATAAAATAATTAATTTTACTATTTGAAATAGTAACGTGAATAGTGACGTGAATAGTAACATGTGGGACCCATGTGGGGCCCACATGAGAAATGAATTGCAAAGTTGCTGAATTTTTTTGGCATGGGCGGCTGCTGAATTCTCAGGTTGGCGTGCAGCACGCCAACCCACCTACCGCGCATAGTAACATTTTTCTCCTATAAATAGCTTGCTCAGCTGAATAGAAAAATCACACCTAAAACATAAAATTTTTCTATAAGAATTTTATAAGTTTTCTCTGAGAATAGTAAGGTTATTTTGAGAGTTTGAAAGCCAAAAGGAGTGCAGGAATTTTTCAAGTAAGTCTTTTATTAAAGAGTAGTAATTTCATAAATTCCTATTTTTCACGGTATTCACAAATCTTCCCTTAGAAGACTCTTCTTTGAGAAGATTTATTTATAAAAGCTTTCTTTGGAAGATTTATTTTGAAATATTATTTTAAAAACTATTTTAAAGTTGTTATATTATACTACAAAAATTATGTTAAATATATATAATTTTGATAGTTCATAATATATGAATTATCATACACCTTGAAATTTATATGTGGTAATTACTAATTTTATTAAAAATATATAGGTTGATCAACCTCATTTAAATCAATATCCAGTCACGTGTTAAGGTAAGGAATTTCATTTTCTTTCATACTCTTAAACTTACTACGGTAAGGAATATCATTCTTTTCACACTCTTAAATTTATTACGGTAAGGGATATCACTCTTTTCATCATTATAAATGGATATTATTTTCTTTCTTACTTGAAGGGATTATCATTCTTTGATTCTCGAAAATAATATCGTTTCTTTCTTGTGCCATTTACTTCCATATATTAAATTGTGGGAATAACCTTACGGCGCGGTTTACCGCCTGTTGGTGAATAACCTTTTGTATTCATTCCTTATTAATCTTTGAGAATAACCTTACGGTGCGGATTATCGTCTGTTTGGTGAATAACTCTTCGTATTCAAATTGATGGGAATAACCTTACGGCGCGGATTATCGCCTGTTTGGTGAATAACTATTCGTATTCAAATTGATGGGAATAACCTTACAGTGCGGATTATCGCCTGTTGGTGAATAACCCTTTTTATTTGTCTCGTGTGGAAATAATTTGTCTACACGAATTATCACATGACACTTTTATTCCATATTCGTAAGTGATATCATTTTCCTTTATACTCATAAGGGATACCATCTTTTTCATCTTCCATTATTCAAACTTACTATGGTAAGGGATATTAATTTCCTTCACCGTTTGTTAATCAAACCTGCTACGGTAAGGGATATTATTTTCTTTCATACTCCTAAATCGAAACTTATTATGGAACTATTGCTTCTATAATTCCTGAAAATATTATATGTTCCATAATAGTTGAACTTCATTATTTCAACTGAACCTTCCTATTTACGTGAACCTTTCTATTGAACTGTAACCGTTATTCTGAACTGTGGATCTTGAATATCATTTTTAAATTTCACTCCACATCATGTTGGCAATTTGGACATTATTTGAATCTGCACAAAGTAAACTTCTGATACTTATTGTTTATCCTGTTCTTCTGTTCATCATTTGTATCACTGTTATTTGTATTAATCATCAAGAATCAAGCTGTTGTGAATATCTGTGGCCGGGGGCACAGATGTGATATAATTGTTGAACAGATGATAGGTTAAAGGCGATATACTAGGTTAAAGGCGATACATCTGTTCGGTGTCTTTTATGACACGTGGTGAATGTTCTCTTTGGCCCGTAGTGCAAAGATGAACTGTTGGTTGGTATGATTATGACCAAAGGCTGAATCTGGTATAATCATGACCGTTGGTGTTATATTGAATGTCTTTGGCCCGTAGTGCAAAGACGAACTGTTGATCTGCATGATTATGACCAGGAACTGTGAAGTTGTATTATCTTGACTAATGGTATTTCAGATGATAAAAGTTGATGATATTTTTACTAAAAAGAGAAGCGAGTGGACATTATAGTCTGCATTATTCTTCTAATAGATTGCTCATTCCGCTGCTATTATTGATCTGAACATTGTTTAAGAATTTAACTGCAGTTTTTGATATAAACTTTGTAGTCTATTGTATTCTATCAAGAACTCAACTGTTGAAAGCTAATGATAATTTATCCGTCATTATCTTAGTCATGATATTTCTTACTGGGCTATTTGAGCTCACCCTTTTGTTCCATTATTTTTCAACAGGAGATGAGAACGTAGCTGGGTCTAGCCGGGGAATGGAGTGAGAGTCCGAGGGATATCTATTATAGTCTTCACGTGTTGTAAAATAGTGTGGCAATAATAGTGAAAACTTAGTTGTGTATTATTATACACTGTATTGTTGTACGTTATGCTTTGTTGTAATAATTTTGTTGTAGTCTTTTGACGACTCAAGTTTGGGCTGTGTGGGCCTAGATTTGGGGGCGTCACAATTCCGCTACAAATGGTTGATAAATCTCACATCAGAATCATGTATGCATTCACAAGATTCCGCTACAAGTGGTTGATAATTTCACATCAGATAAATTCACACATTCACAAGGGAAGGAATGTTAAAATTTGAGCATTAAATCAACAAATAAATGTGTTCTATTTCATGAGTAGATTAAAATCAAGTATTAGGAAGCTAAAATTCATGGGATAATGAACGAGAAATTTACTCCTAAAGATCACCACTTGAATATAGTTATAAATGTTTGTGGAAAATAAGTGTCTCACATCAATTAAGAATTAAACATTAAATGAGTATATATAAAATTAGCTTGTATTTGGGTTTGGTTCCCAAGGGACACTCCACTCTAATTATGAAGGAGAGAAGACCTACCAAGGTTTGGTATGGGCATGTGCTATTGTTATTATCGTTTCAATGGGCATTGCACGCTACTATTTGTTATTATCGTTCAATTTGAACGGCAAGCCAACGTAGATGGTGGATTCTAAATCTGTCATCAATCAAGTTCAAGAACTATAAGTAATCCTGCATGAAACACATACAAAAGGTATGTCCTTGTGTTGCATCTATCATTCAAAAGTTACCATCAATGTGAAAAAATTTCAAAAATTATCTCAAGCATAAGCGTTAAAAGATGAAACTTGAAGACTTGATCGTGAGATTAAGAATAGAAGAGGACAACTGTGCTTTCGAAAAGAAAGTGAGAAAAAGCTTTATGGAAGATACGATGATGAAGAAGTTTAATCAGTTAGTTTTGACAGAAGATTAAATTGATGAAGCTATTCCAATGTGAATCTACCTATTAAACTGCGGATTGGGAGAAAGCCAAAGCCAAAAACATCGACAACCGTGCTTCCGAAAAGAAAGTGGGAAAAAGCTTTATGGAAGATACAATGATGAATAAGTTGTATCAGCCAGTTTTGACAGAAGATTAAATTGATGAAACTATTTCAATGTGAATCTACCTATTAAACTGCGGATTGGAGGAAAGTCAAAGCCAAAAATATCGACATATACTATTTCTATCGTCTGTAGTATTGACGGTAGATATTACAAAAATGTCATCGGCTGTTTAATATTACAGATGACATTTTTGCAATTTTCATCGTCCACAGTATAAAACTGCGGACAATGAGTTTCTTCATTTAAATATTGAGGGCATTTTGGACAATATCCCTCGTTCACAATAAAATATTGCGGATACTTGATTATTATACTGCGAATGAGAGCTATTTAAATTATCAAATCTCAGATTGAGATCTATTATAAAGATAAATCTACTTTTACTGCATTATCAATGGTTTGGTCCCATACATACATACATACATAATAGAGACCACTAGTTTAAAGCAACACAAAGAAGCACTGAACAGAACTTTTGAAACTTAGAGTGGAATCCACTCTATCATATGGCAAAAGGGTCAACGTTATCTTCTGCATGTCTTGTTCGTCTGTTTTTCTTTTACTTCTTATGATAGCTAGACACATATCACTGGAAAGACAAAACTAAATCTACTTCATTGGATTACAAAAATAATTCATAATGTCCTACAAAAAATATACTTCCACAATTTTTCACAGTTCTACAAATGATCTTATATTTCAAAATATATGGAGTATAATTGCAATAAAACCAAGCACATAGAGTGATTTTTTTTTTTAATTTTAATTGTCGATTATTTCAAATATGTCTCTTAACAGCAGTATGATAATAGAAGTTTTTCTACAAAGTCTTATTTATTTATTTAATATTATTATTATTATTATATAAACCTTAAATATATATATATATGCTCGCCCCGGGAGACGCTGGAGCCATCACCACTTGACGCTTTTAATTGTACAATCCGTGAACTAAAGCTAGCATATACGTACTAGCTAGATCATTTACATGGACAAATATGTGTGTGGGTAGATATACATACCTATATATGCCATTCATTCAAAATTTCTGCACACACACATACACACACTATGATTGAGAATGGTGTCATGCTTTCCTATGTATTCGTAACATTTTTTGAATTTAGTTTTGTTTGGACATCAATTTTAAGATTTAAAGCTTTTATATTTCAGGTAATAGCAAGAATTTTTATTGAGCCAAGAAACATTTACAAAATTCTGCATAAAATTCCATAGCTTTACAAGTTATTAGTAAGGAAGCCAATAATATATAACACTTTGGCAATATGTAGTCATCATGATGTAGCTTGCTGCAATAAGAATAATTGAGAAGCTAAGTGTCAACTTAAAGCTTGTTACGTCGGAGCAACATTCTCAGAGGCCCATAAGAGTGTATTTGTTAAAAAAAAAAAAAAAAAAAAAAAATTAAAAATTAACTAAGAAAAAAATATGAGTACTCCTAATTTTTTTGCAAGTGATTTGGACAGCTCAGCTTTCAGTAACCACACGAGATGGCCTTGGACATGGCCATGGGCAAGCTGACAGATCAAGCATGTATAATTGATGTATGGCCGCCTGCTTTGAGGTCTATTATAAATATTTCTTCCATTCTTATATAGAATAGATCGATTTTGACTTCAAATATTTTAAGTTCAAAATTAACACAGATACACAGGTTTAGATAATAAAATTATGAAATTATTTAAAAGTTATTATTAATTACAAATGTTATTATTTTCAAAAGTTAAATAAGTCACATTAATTTTAAAATTTAAATAGTTCAAATTGGATTTAAGAAAAGAAAAGTAATCTTCTAGGAGAAAATATAATAGAAAATTTTCCGGACAAAATGGGACTATAACTTACAAAGATTATGACCGTGCTAATCATGTATGTAGCAACCGTAGACCACCCTTTTTCGGTTCAAATGTATGTACACCCTAAAACACGAATGCATAAATATGAGCTACGTGAGAATTGAAGCCCATTTTACCTCACGTTGTGTGATTAATTTTAAAATATTGAAGCAGCTGGTGGACAACTCAAATAAATCTAAGACAATAAAAGGGAGGTTGCAGTTTTATCATAGTTAGGTTCACTATGTTAATGATTCGACCGTGAACCCAAACACCCAACGAAACTCCCAATTTGTTTTTTCCGGAATTTTGAACTGAAATCATAACAAAAATGCAAAACTAACAGAACTTTTATAGTAGTTGCAGCTGAAAATGGTTTTATTTTATTTTTTTGACATTTAAGTTGATATATATATATAGCATGGAAAAGTAAATTATTAGTATTTTTTATTTAACAAGCATTCAAATATTTGAAGCCACAAGGTATACATGTTGGTCTCTTAAAAACTAATGAAAATAGAAGGAAAGTTGCATGCATGCATGCATGTAGCTGCTAGATACATACATATTCCGTTTCCATTCATTAAATACAACAACTACAAACAATCTAGAGCACATTAATGAAATTTATAGTATAGTAGGTAGGGTGACGTTTGCCCACCGCTACAGAAACTAACATAACAGTCTCCTTTTACATATTCCACCATCATTTCAAGGATGGGCTGAAAAGTAGGCCAGTAGGCCCACTAAAGGCGCATTTATATAAGTTGTAGGCTCGGATTCCTGAAAGAAAGGCCTCGAGTCTGGGAACGCATCAGAACTATTGGGCCCACCCACCACAGCCCCGACTAGGAGATTTGGGTTCGGACTCGGACTCAAGTAATAACGGGATCCGGCTTTGCAGCCTATTCGGGCCGGGTGGGCCTTGACAGATGGCAGTGAGCTTCCCCGGTGGTGTATCCTCTGTGGGTAACGTGCACCATATCCAACCATGTACGACATTGTCATTGGATTATCCCCTAGAATGTAATCAACCTGGCAGAATCAACATTGAAATATTCTTTTTAAGTACTGTTGGGTAAAATTTGTTATTTGAGATTGATTGATTCTGGTTTTGGGACAGTAGTGAACGGTTACCTGACGCTTGGCCAGGCGTTTGAGGAGAGCAGGGGAGGCAGATTTCTGGCCACATGGCACAGCATGATTGGCGTGGCTTAGATAATTAGAATAGGCGAGAAGTAGGAAAGATAGGGACGTTACATGCTGCATGTTACTTCCTCCGGCCTTGAAAATCAGTCCGCCTAGTCAAATAAAATAGAGGTTTTGTAAATGAGTACATGTATGGGTTTAATTATAAAACAGAAGATAGCCTTGAAGGCTAGAACTACGATATATTAGTTTAAATATGTTAATTTACAACATTTATCATTCTTGATAATAGTAATTATAGTTAATCAACGTGTGTGTGTGTGTGTGTGTGTGTGTGTGTGTGTACCTGGAGAGTATTGAACTTGGGGATGAGAAATGCCAGGCAATAAAGAGCATATGAAGTCATCTGCATTGATTTGGAAAGATTTGAGGACGTTTTCTTTACCCATCAGTACTTCCTGTAAACCATCCAAACAATTTACAACAACAGTTTAGCCAGGGTGAATTGTCTTAGGAGCCATATATAGGCTCTGCTATGAAATCCCACAGCTGCCATATGGAGTATTTGTTTTTCTCTAGTTACTATTATGTTCCTGCTTTTAATAAAAATAATTTACTATTCATAATATGTGTGTGTGTTTATATATTTATATTTGGTTTTTTTTTTTTTTTTTTTGTAGTTCTCACGGATCAGTAATGCAAAGCAGACGAGCATAATAACATAAGGGAAAGGAAAGGGACTTGATGATGAGTAGTATATTATTTAACCATTTGGTCCCAAATCTGAGCCACCAAAAACTTGGTCAATTAGTCACAATCAGAATTTCAAGAAATATAAATGAAGAGCTGATCGAGGTAGAGTACATAGAAGGAAATGTCGTTCTCCCACTGACTTGAAGCACATGCATGCATCAGAAAGATTAAAAAACATTGCAAATCTAAAGGATTTGGATGCCAGCTAATAATTAATTGCCCTTAAAGATAGGAACTTAAAAAAGGAATGTCATTTTGTCAACCCCACATGATCCAACAGCTTTAAATTGCATATCATCGTGTATTCATGTGTAATAATAATAATAATCAACAACGGTCATCAAACATCCCTAATTGTCTATTTGCAATCTGATCTTTAAAATAAGCTTGGCACGCGTTGCAGTAGGACCCATCATGTGATTTAATTTGGTATATTCATTTAGTTTAAGATGTGCAAAAATAATCCCAGAAAGAATAAAAGGGGAAAAAAACCCAACAAATAATAAGAGTATTGGACGAGTACAGAAACAAGTAGCAGATAGATGGAGCAGTCATGATCGAGTATTGTTTCCTTATCCGAGGATAAATTAATACTCCATCCATCCGGGGATAAGGATACTAGGTGTAATAAGTACTAACCTTGGAAATGAGGACATTAATTCCAGCGTGTTTGTTATCCCAACCGAATTCATTAATGGTGTCTCCAGCTCTCAGAACCACCTCGTTTTTCACTATGTACTCTCTGTATTCTCGCCTCCTTGATGCCTTGTGCAACCATGCCGCTCCCCACAGCAACTCATCCTACAACATTATTAACAATATTGGAGTAACTGCTAAAATTAATCAAGCTGTTTTTTTTTTCCCGGTTACAGTCCTACATTTTTTACCTACATGGTAATCAACTGTTTTTTACTTATTTTTACTGCTACTTCCTACTCCTGTATTTCTTTTTTGCCTACCTGGTAACCATTAACGTCGCAGTAAAAAGGGCAAACTGCAGAGTGTAGGCTGGCACTGTACGCACCGCGGTGCCTGTCAGCAAACTCGAACACCTACAAAACAAAAATGTCAACAGCCCCGCTGCATGTAGTGTCTCTGTCACATACAACTAAACAATGCCATGTGAGTATGATATACAGTGGTTTAAGTAAATTTGATAGTTAGTGTAACAATCCAGAGTACACTTGTGCAACCCACAAAGTCATTGCAGAAAGGTAGTACTAATATTTATTTGCAACCTTGTACTCTTATCAAACTATCCCAAATGTTATATATCGAGACGAGACGGGGTGTTTATTCAAATATATTTAATTTGATTAGATTTTAATCTTAACAGAAACGGAAATAATTAAAGTTCAATATATTTTCAAACGTTGATACTTAAATTAGGGACATAATAGCCAAAAAGTGCCACATAAAAAGGTACATGTATAAATTATAGCATACAGAATCTACATCATACTAAATTATCGAGAAAAGATGCATGTATAAAGTAGTGTACGAATTCTAAACAAATAATACTAGTAAAATATACCCCATTTCAACGTACAAAAAGGAGATGTTCCGTATGTATATTGGTGAAAAAACAAAATCTAAATAAATTACACTACTGCAAACTAGTACAACTGTAGAAGTGTGACAGCTACAATATATAGTCAAATACTCTAAAACAGAAGAAAAAACTTACTTTAACGGCACGATCGAGGAGTAGGCGAGAGTAAGCAGGGTCACGTGACCTGAACACAATAGACGCAGCGGCTAATGCAGCGGCGGTCTCTCCTGCCACGTCCGATCCGGGGTGGTCCCTATCGATCTTATACACTGTCCGCAGCGTATCCATATCTTCAGGTCTTTCCCAGCAGTTGTGATCCGAATACGCGTTGCCCACCTGAACGTAAACGGTATTGGGCTTCGCCGTCGCCTTTAACAGGTAGTCCGTTCCCCATTTCACGGCCTTAATCGCGTTGCCCAGCTCCGGCCCCATGTTCCTTCCGAAGTCTATTACGCTCCACGCGAGTAATGTGGTCGTGAACGCCATCGGAAACCCGAACTTTACGTTGTCTCCGGCGTCGTAGTATCCGCCGGTTAAGTCCACCCCGGCAGTGGCTCCGTCGTGCAATGCGGAGTCCCGGCGCCATCTGAGACGTTGATCCGGAGGAAGCTTGCCGGAGCGTTGCCCTTCGAAGAAGAGGATGCTTTTCTTGAGGGCATTGGAGTAATCATGGGCGCAGAATGCCGGAGAGAGGAGGATAATTATGAAAAATGTAAAGGAGAAATATGGTCGGAATTTTGCCGGAGAAAGTAGTGAATTTAGCGCCATTTTTTTCACACTCCTTGAGCTGGTTGCTGGAGGGAGGGACAAGGAAGGAATGAGGAATGAGAAAATAAAACCGTCAGTGGTTTGTTTTTATAGGGGAAGGGCCCTGTCATTGGATTCTGGCTATGGGGCCAATGATATTTGGACGCGTGGGCGGATATGAGTGGTTGAAGTGTGGATACCGATGAGATCTGCCTTGACCGGTTTGGCGGTGCTTTGACTGGGGTGGTCTGGACCGGGTTATTTTGGCCAATTACGAGTTAAGGCAGACGGTGGGCCACAACGGTGAGTGATAATGAAGGGGTGGGTGTGCACTTTTCAGTTTTCACCTCACCGTCAGTTTATGGTCACCACGTGGGGAGCCGCAGTGATATAGGTAGAAATTTTGACTAATCATTTACCAATGAAGACCTGACACATGGATGTTCGACGGTGTATAGTAGTAGTATACTACGTACAGTATATACCGAATTGGGTAGTTTCAGTTGCACCATAGTTGGAGTTGGACCGAAACTTTGGTCTTGGGGGATGGATTTCGTTTTGTATCCATCCTTTGATGCAAAGGCCTTCTAGCTATTCATGTCACAAAAATGAAGATGAACGATAAAGAAGTTAAGGCCTCAGTAGGTGTGGTCCGTGCCACATGGTTGATTGACAAATGTTTTAAAATACAGCTCTTGTATTTTCATTGCAAAAATACAGTTGCTGTTAATAATAACCAAGTGTACACTGCAACTAAAAATATAATAAACTCCATTCTTTTATTGATCTATTTAACAATTAATAAGAGGTTAGTTCGTGACAATTGGTTACGTAGTTTTGATGGATGTGAAGGTTACGTTTTTTATGTTGTACTCTTAAGAAATGCGAGGGCGAAGGCGAGGGTTAGGTTTGAGTATCTGAACAAATGATCGATCAAGCGATTCACATCCTTGCGTATGGATACGATTGAGTCAGTTGAAACTGCCGAGAAGTCTCTAGGGGCTGGGGCCTTGTTGTAAGCTATATGTCCACATAAATTGGTATAAATTTGTTTTAAAAACTAAATATCGATTTTTCAGTATTTGTGATGGGATCTAGATAATCCTACCGGCAATGCAAAAATGCAGGCCATCTTTTTGACTTTTGAGTTTCAATTGTAAGTGAACTTTGTTATATATCCTGCTGTACAATTGAGCATGCGTAGTCGTGTCTGTTTATATATGTAAGTGTATACTGATATATATATATATATATATATAGCAAGGTGCATGGTTCCAAGTTCCAACAACAGAAACTCAAAACCAGTACCTGACATGGTGAGTTAATTTTAATTGATAAATATGGTCGATGGATGGATGCCAGATTCATCCCCACTCCATTTCACCAACTCAAGTCCATATATCTGATATATTAAACTAAATCGCGCACAACGTTCTCTATTGTTAAGGGTATTAATTAAGAAAAAAATATGTTTAGTTCTTTCATAGTTTAACTTGAGAAAAATGTGTTGTGCTACATCAATGCATGCATGGATGAGCTAGGTGTTGGAATCAACATTTTTTGAGTTTTTCCTCTCTCTTTTTTCCTATAAGAAACTGCATTAAAATATAACAGAGATATTTGCGACCTCCTTGCCTTAGTTGCATAGCAATGAGCTTGCATTACATCATTAACATCAACCTTAATCAGAAGAAGGCCTAGGAGCAATTTGGATTGAGGGATGCAAGAGCGTAAGCATATTTTAAATAGTACAGCCTCACTAGCCCAAATCTAAACTCTTGTCCATTTTCTATTGGTTGTTTTAGGATTTTATTTTTTTCTATTTTAGTGAAGGCTCCGGCCGGCAGTCATTACTCTACCGTGCATTAGAAAAACTTTGACTACAAAAGATCCATATGAAATTTTAAATCAATGAACTGTATCCGCTAGTACCGATCATAATTTTCAATATTATTTGAACAAACTTTTAACACTGATGCTGAGTTTTAATTAAAATGAGAAAAAAAAGAAAAGAAATGGATGGAAAATTTATGTATTCCGTCAATTGTCCAATTCCTTTATTATTGAATTTTTTAATGAACAGAAAAAAAAAAGAAAAAAAAAGAAATGGACGGAAAGCTTAGCACTTTTCTTTTTTTCCTGTTCAAAAATGGACAAATTTGGATAAAAATTTAAATAACATAAGTTCATCTTTAATAATCCATATTATACTCTATAGATTATAAATATAATAAAACTAATACAAGAATAACTTAGTATCTAAAATGTGAAACTTAAATTTTCTTTTGTTTTTCTTTACAAACAGTAACAAAATGAAGAAAAATATACAAGTTTTCTATTCTCTCTCTTTTCCATTATAAATTAAGTTTTTGTTCTTTTCTTTTTCGTCCCAAACTCAAAAAAGAGTGATAAATTAAAATGATTTAAGAGTTAAAGTAGGCATTTGCAGGCCTCAAATGTTGGCTGTATAAGTCCTTCCCCAGGACTTTATTAAAAAAGTATTGGATATGAAGCAATAATTCATTTAGGGAATTTATTACCTTGTCAGTATCATTTTGCATAGCATATTGAAACTGAAAGTATTTATCTATTCTTGGCATGTTTGATTAATTTTTTGGGGACTGTGGGGGGTTAATCAATAGGCCCAATGCTGTAGCAAAATCATACATCTGAGTCGAAGTTTACATCTCCTTAGACCCATCAGCTGCTGAACTCTTCACAACCCTTCATTTAGTCCATCAATATTCCGCCAATATATTTTTAGGGGGAGTTGGATAGTCATTACTCATTACGGAGGATTGATTCCCATAATAATTGAGTCAATCATGCAACTCTTACGGCTGAGCACTTGAGCTTTTCGATAAGTTATTACACATTTATTCCTCTATTTGTTTTCCCAAAATTTTGTTTGATTCAGAGTTTCAAATAGATTTTCAAAGTGTTGGCAATAAGTGGATTGTTGTAGGGAGCGGGTCATGGGTAGGGTGGGATAGATGGAATAAAGGTTCTTAAATGTTATTTTTTTGATAAAAAAATATTTAAAAATGTAATTATACATTCTTCTATTCTATTTATGAAGAAAATCTTAAAATTTGGAGTACGTTCTTTTATTTATTTTTTGGGTAGGATTTAAACTTTGCCCAAAGGCTTGAGACAATTTCTTATCCAAAGTTTGAGTTATTGTGATTGGGTAGAAAATAGAAATGCGACTATCATTTCTTGATGACAATTGATTTATAAATCAATAATTTTATGACGAAATTAAATTAAAATTAACATAAATATTAAAAATATATCAATTGTTTTTAATTTTTACTTATCTTATACATATACATCCGTCGATATTAATTATGCCTTGATGGAGGGCCTACGTGGGAAATCTTTGAGACATAGATGGAGTACTTGTGGGCTTTGATCATGAATGTTTGTTTCCAAATCTTCTCTCTTTTAATTTGTTGACAAATTAAATGCTTCCCCAATCTATGGCAGTGAATCCGTTTTGTGTTCCTTTTTCAAAGAAAGCTGACGACCGGAGGAATCCAATGTCTCCATCTATATCTATACTTTGTGAACTGGTTCAGGTTTACCTTTAAATTTCAGTTAATCACGGTGACCCATCGCATGATGATTAATCATTATTTTTGTGGAAGGGTTAAAGCATACTGTTAACCACTCATTGACCGGTAAAGAAAGAAAGGAATGATAATGTTTCATGCAGCAATTATCGCTTGCAATATAAAAATACTTGTGTTATTTACTACATTTCACAAATTAAAAGAGTTCTATTTGTCAATTATTATTTTTTTCCTCCCAAAAAAATCTTATTTCTTTTAATGGTCACATAAAATGCCATATTGTTATCAAATTAATTTATCAGTACAATTAATTCATTATTCTGTCACATAAACTAATAAGGGATAAATACGTAAACAAAAATATATTCTTAAAACTTGAGGAATGAAAATGGCAATATGATAGTCCTACAATATCTTTTGTCACGTAAACATGGAAGATTTTGTAAACTAGAATATATCAGCAACTTTCCTATTAATGAGATTCTAGTTTAATAATAATGGCATAATAGTGAATTGTAATTGTAAAATCAAAAACCTACATTTTATCATTCATACAACTATTAAAAAAAATGAACCTTTTTTTTTTTTTGGAAAATCTTGACAACTAGAATTTTTTGTGTAAAAGAAGTAGCAATAATAATAATTGTAAGTGGAACAATGATAAAATCATCATCATAATAATAATAACACTTCTAACATTTTTTCCCATGTGAAAACATTCTAACTAATATTTGTATGATTGAATTTGTATAGTTAATAATTGTCTGCTGACGGGGGCCCTTTGAAAGGCTCAAAAGCGTTTCTACCTACTCCTTTCCTTCTTTTTTATTTGTCATTTTAGAGGATTTCTTTTTTATTTATCATTTCAGATGATAAAATTTGTTCTTTTTATACTTAAATAATTTTGTACGCGTGCATGTCAAAGTTCGTTAAACTCAATATAAATTTTTTTTGTCTAACTGCTATGATTTATTCAATTAACATTTATTTTTCAAAATCGGCCAACTACTTAACCAAAATTGATCAAATAATCAAAGATAAAAATGTTAAAATTCTACTCAAATTACAATAAAATAAAATTAAAAAAAAAAAAAAAAAAAAAAACTTTTATCAATTCGACACTTGGTTTTACGGTTAACTTACTCTAGTCATCTATTCATTGATTTTTAGTCAAAGTTAAACTATATTATAAATAGCAAGTTAAAACTATTATCAATTAAGTTATTACAACTATAACTAAATTTTGACTTATCATATCTATTAATTAGCTCGTTGACAAGTACATACAAAAGATAATCATTAATGTCAAACAGTTAAGTAAAAACCTGAATATAATTGCTATGATATGTTGTAAATTTTATAACTCGGATCAATACACATTTAGCAAAATACAGAGTAATTCAATAACATCGTATGAAGATCTGGATGTAAGTAAACAATTAGGGTTGAACATGCAACTAAGTCCAAATGAACGTAACAAGTTGAGATCCAAGATTGAATGCACAACTATATAAGTTCAAATGGACGTAACAAGTTGTAAATATAATGCAGCTAACTATTACAACAAATAAATAAGTCATGTGTGGGCGTAACAAGTTAATTGTTATAAAATTAACCTAAAAGCTAATAGAAAAACTAAAAAAATGGAGTTCAGGACTGAATTGGGTGTCTCTGCACGTAAGATGGTTGATCACTATTTATAGAGTTGTCATTCAATTGCTGCATTGTCTTGACTGTCCACTTAGTCACGTTCTCCTTGAAATTCGACCCACTAACCTATTTCTTGTTGATGCCTGAAGTCACGAACGTGGGTTTACCCATTATACTTAATTGATAATGTGTTTGTAAGTTTTTATTTGAGGGGTAAGGAAGGGGAGAAAAGGAAAAATAATTAAAATTTCTCCAAATCTCATGTTTGTGAGTTTTTTTTTAAGGAGGAAGGAAAAAGATTTGGAGGTAAAATTGATTCAATTTTTGGCTTACAAAATTTTCCTTAAAAGTGGGAGGATTTTAAGGGATGAAAAAGTGAGATATTTTATGTGACGCACCCAAATTGGGCCCACATCACCCAATTTAAATCGCCAAAAGACTACAACAAAATTATTACAATACTTAATAATACACAACTAAGTATTCACTATTATTGTCACACTATTTTACAATATGGTGAAGACTGCCATAACAACTATCTTGGACTATCACTCTATTCCCCTCATCTTCCTGCTAGTTCCGGCTACTATCTCATTTCCTAAATAATAGAACAAAAAGAAAAAGGGCGAGCTCAAATAGTTAAGTAAAGAATATCATGACTAAGATAATGACAAATAAATTATCATTAGCCTTCAACAGTTGAGTTCGTGGTAGAATATAATAGACAATAGGGTGTAGATCAACAACCACAGTTGAGTATAAATAACAAGTTTTAAATCAACAACTGCAGTTAAATTCTTGAACAAAGTTTATATCAACAACTGCAGCGGAATAACAACCATTAAGAGAGTCATGTAGACTATAATGTCTACTCGTTTCTCTTTTTAAGAAAATCATCAACTTTTATCATCTGAAACACCACTGGTCATAGTCATGCCAAACAACAATTCTTCTTTACCTCAAGCTAAAGAGAACTTTCACCATGTCCTAAAAGACACACCACTATTATATCGCATTTATCCTATCATCTGTGTCACATACCACATATATTCACAACAACATGATTCTAATGATTAGAACAAATAACAATGATATAAATGATAACAAAAGAAAGAGAATAACAGGATAAACAATAACATTAGAAGTTAACTAATTTTATAGTCCTGAGTCAAATAATGTCCAAATTATCAACATGATGTAGAGTAAAAAGTGTTCAAGTCCAAGAATAATGTCCAAGATTCATAGTGAAGAAGTTCAATGGTAAGATTTTCGGTATACGAAATCAGTCCAAAATTTTCACAGTTCAAATAAATGTCAATAGTTTAAAAGTTAAAGATCCATAAGTTCACAATTCAGATATAATGATGAAAATTTAATAGAAAAGTTCATGTCAAAGGAAGAGTATGAGAGAAAATGATATCCCTTTATGAATATGAAAAGAATGATACCCTTTACCTTTCTATGGAGTTAATCAACCTATATGTATATTTATAATTTAATTAGTAATTAACACATACCAATTTCATGTGTACTGATAATTAGATTTTATATCTATTTATTTAATATTTTTAGACTTAATTATTTGTAAGTTTTTAAGTATTTTTAGTAATTTAAGTGTTTTATTTAATGTTATGCATTATTATTATTTTTAGTATTTTTATATTATTTTTATTTATTTTTAATTAATTTATATTTTATTTTGTAGGTAAAATAATCCTTGGTGGCAGATCTGAAATTAACAGCAACTAAGAGGGCTAAAAATGTAATTAAGCTGCTCAGGGGCACTATCGTAAATAAGCAGCACGGAGGGGCAATATTGTAAATTCAACAAAATGATGGTGGCGCCATGCGCGTGTAATGGGCAGGAGCCTCGCCAAAATAGCAGTGTGTGGCGTCGTTCGGTTCCGGAATTAGCTGAGAGCGCGCATTGCAAGTGGAAGGAGGAAATGCACAGGTATGGCGTCGTTTTATCGAGCGGCCAGGGAAGGAAAAAGGAGCACCCACGCAATGCGCGCGTTTCAGTGAAGGTCAGCTAACGTGGCAACGCGTAGGAAGCGCGTTGACTGGCCGTTTGACCGCGTTAAGGCATGTTTGACAAAGCGCGTTATTTCCAGATTTTCGAATTTTCAGCCTTTTTGATTCCGAATTGAATTTTAATTTCTATTAGGGTTAGGAAAAATAAATACTCCTATAAATATTCTCATTCTATGTATTATTTAGGTGTTAGGAAAAAGCCAATGAACATTATGAGAGGCTAATTCCTTTCCAAATTTTGGAGTTCAAGAGCAAGTAAGATATCAACAAAGATGGATGTCATGGAAAAAATGGGTAAGTATAGAACCACTCTTTGTATTTATACAGGTACACACAAAGTAAGTTTTTTTTAAGGTTTCTTTGGTAAATGTTTTTATTTTTATATTTTTGCTTTCGATTTTTGTTTTTATATGTTTATTCATTTACTTATTTTTTTTAATGAAAATAAAATTTAGACAATATTATTTGCTAATTATATTTTAATATTAATTTTATTTATTTTTATAAAGAGGTAGAGTTTAACATTTTGTTATTAACAAGATTTGATATCTGAACCTCGTTAAAGTTGTAATAGTTCATTATGTTGCCAAAATTAAAAAAAAAATGTTGTTTTTTAATTTTTTAGCTATCAAAGTAAATTTTATTTCTATTTTTTTAAAAACATATGATGTCATCAAACACTATTCTCTATTTTCAATTTGCGGCTGATGCTACTGCTAATCATGTGTTAATTACTTTAATATCAAAGATTTTGTTTTAGTTTGAAACATTTTGGGACCATCAAGTGGATAATTACTGTTAGGATGTGTTTAATTGCATTTTAATGTGCGCATTTTAATAGTTCACCCTTTAATATATTTAATATGGTCTTCTGAATAATTTAAATTTAATTTTATATCTTAATAATTTATAGACATTAAGTGGCCTAAAGATCAAAATACCTACTTCTTGAAAAAAGCAACCATAATTGATTAAAGCCGTTTGAAATGTTGAGACTTGAGTATATAATATTGGGTAAATGAGGTTAAAACTTAACGAATTTATATTTATTTTTTATTTTAAATAGTTAAGTTTAATTTTTTTTAATTTAATATTAAAGTTAAAAAAGAGAATGTATCTTAATTTTTTTTATCAGACATCAATTAACTAAATACCATTTGTTTTATCCTAATTGATTTTTAAAACCAATTTTTAAACAACAAATATTGAGGTGAATATTTGTAATATGGCGAAGTTCATATAAAGAAATAGGATGAAAGTGCAAAAAAGTAAAACAATAAATACAATAACAATAACAATCTGGAAACCCATACATCAAAAGCCAAAAGCTCCGGTGATGATGCTCCCTGCCGACGAGCTCTTCTCCATCGGAAAGCTAGTGCCGCTCCAACTTTCCATGTTCATCCGGCGGCAATATCGTCGGAGATGAGCTCACCGGATACACCAAAAGCTCTTCAGAGCAGTGAGATTTCCCATCTGCAAAATGCCTCCGATCTTCACCTCATCCACGGTTTCGGAGCAGATGGATGAGATTTCCTCCCTTTTTCCCCCTCCATGGATATTGTGATATTGATATTAACTCTTATAGGTGGACTAGGTACAACATTCATCTTCTTCTCTCTCTAACCAAACCCTCTCAAAATCATTCCTTATTTTCACAGAATTACATAAATCGCAACGAATCAAAACCCAAACACCCAAATTTGATAAACAGCTCACCAATCAAATGAATGGTGAAAACTTTGTTATTTTATATTTTTTTTACTTTATATTTCCACATCATGTTCATGTCATTGTTTTATGAATAAGTATAAATACATAATAATTAAATACTACATTAAACATTATATATACTATATTCATTTATATCATTAAAAAATAGATCATGACATTGAAATCTGTGTCATGCTTCATTTTTTAATAGTATAAATAGATGTAATGTTTAATATAATATTTAGTTATTGTGTAGGTAAACTTGTTCATTTTTAAGTGTCACGTCATATTTAACTAATAATCAACACAAATCAACTGGCATCTATTTATCCTTTCCTTGATTTTGATATTTAACTAAAAAAGTTAAACTTGATTGTTTAAAACAAAAGATAAATACAAATTAGTTAATTTTTAACGTAATTAACTCTATAATATTAATCAGGATCACATTTTTTAGCATCATATATTCTTACGCAACATTTTATTCATACTTTTTCATTGTAATATTAAATTTAATATAAGTTTTGCAACCAAGTTTTGTTGAAGAATATATATATATATATATATATTATTCAATACACGTTGCAAAACCTACTTCTACTATTCTCCTAGAGGTGGATATATTATTTCAATAAACCCTTTCCCCTTAAAGAACATTAATTAACTCCACCATATTTTAAAGTTATCATTATACCACAAACTAAATTGCATGCTATCTTCTTCCAAGTTAATTATGGAGGATTGGGTTTCTCCATTCTCCTCCAGAACAACCACAAATAAATAAAGAATTGCCGACCGTTAAAAGGCTTGAGGAGCACTCCTCCAGCAGCCGTAATTCAAGTTGCCACTCCAAAATTGGCGGCCATGCATGCTCCAATACACTACTTTTACTCATTCCCCACTTCACGCGCGCATTCTACTGCTACCAAACACTAACTTATCAAATTTACACTATTCTTTTCTTCCATTTTACATTATTGAACAAGACTTCACGTTGATTCATATTGTTCTCAACATTGTATTAGTCAATTGTTCAATTTATCATAAAGTTAACTTCATGCTGACCGAATCTCAAAAATATGTATACCACTGAATTTTTATATAATTGTAAAAAATGCACAAAATTTGATCAACTCATATGTACTCGCCAAATTTTGATATGCTTCTACTTCTCATGCCATACTAAAACAAGGATAATTGATTTGTTTCGTTACATCAGTACTTCAATAAATACATGGTTTGGAGTATTTGAGATAAGTTTAAATATTAAAATATTTATCTTAAATTTAAAATATATTTATCTTAATAGTAACAACTTGATAAATTTAAAATTAACCTAAATAAGAGATTTATGTTATTTCTCTAATAGTATAGTATTAAAAAATTGAGCTAGGTTATGTTCCGTACTGCCCCTCGATCTAAACCCCAGACCATAAACAAAATAATACCAGCATGTGTTAGCTTTTTTTTAAGTTATTAAGTAAAACAACGAGGGTAAGAAAGTAATTATATGTCGAGCCATAAGCCTACTTAAACTCTACATTTCCACATTTCCTTCCCTCCCTCCTAACCAAACTCAAAGAACTTGCATTTCTTTAGGCCAAGTTACTAACAAATAACCATCATGAAAATCAAACCTTCAATTCCCCTTTTCTCTATCCTCTCAAGCGCCGCCATACTCCTCCACCTCCAAATAATCCCGGCCGTCGCCACTCCACCCGCCACCACCACCGATTTCATCCTAACAAGTTGCCAATCAACTCTATACCCCGACCTCTGCTTCCACTCACTCTCCCGCTACGCTAACCAAATACTAGAGGACCCGGCTCAGCTGGCTCGCGTAGCCATCGGCGTCAGCCTCTCAAGAGCAAAACGCATGGCCAACTACATCTCCAACCTCTCCCGTCAAGCCGACTACGGAGCTGAGCCGAGAGCCGCCTCCGCCCTCCACGACTGCTTCTCCGTATTCGGCGACGCCGTGGACGAAATCCGCGACTCCCTGAAGCAGATGCGCCGGCTCGACGGCTACGGCGAGTCGTTGAGGTTTCAAATGAGCAATGTACAGACGTATATGAGCGCTGCCCTAACGAACGAGGACACGTGTACGGACGGATTCGATGATGTCCAGGATGGGCCCATGAAAACGGACGTCTACGGTAGGACTGTGAAGGTGAAGCAGATGACAAGCAATGCGCTTGCGTTGGTTAACAGTTATGTTGCCAAGGTAACGGTCCCATGATCGATGTATATCATGATTCGTGATTATGACCAAGTAGTTACTGACCGGTACTTTTTGGTGGCTAAATTATTACAACTATTTTTACTTTTTAGGTTATTTGTCTGACCAGTGATGGTGACAAAGAAAGGTTTCTTTTTTCGAATAGATGTATATTTTGTTTTTTAACTTTTGATGAGGTTTCATGCATATGATAGTTTTTTTTTTTACGGTACTCTTAAAGGTAACTACTGGGGAGAACTGAGTCGTTGTCTGTGTTACATTGTCGCATATGATTGTATTGGGAGTGTTCTATTTTGTCATTTCATGAATGAAGAGAACGCGAATGTGTTGTATATATAAATTGTGTGGGGGCTAGCGATCCTTTACTTCTTCTTTCTTCTTGATTAATTAAGTGTCAAATAATTAATTAATCAACTAATTGAACAAAGAACTTACGATGTTAATCTTTTAGTATATATGATGCGGTACGATTTTATTTTATTTATCTATTTATTTGAAAGAGTCGCCTTTCGGTGTTAATCCGGTCGGTATTTGAGGTGACATGCATTCAATTCTCTTGATAATTAATTGATGAGGTGAGATATTTCAAGAAACCCTTATTAATTCATATAAAATCAATGAGGCTACATAATCAGCTAGCAAAATGTACATGGCAATATTAGTGGAACCCTATGCCACAGAATGAGAGTTCCATTTAGAGTAACAATGCATGCATGTTTCTATATATTTTTGTAAGATAATTGATATTTTTATAAGAAAAATTGATATTTTCACAAGCCATCACACACATGAAGATGAGTTTCACTTACTATTCATATAAATGTAATCTTGCGGAAATATCAATTCTCTTTTTGTAATTGGTAGTTTAATTATTTCACTTTGCAAACATTGCCTACATGATTCGTGAGCTAGCCACTATATGGGACGGCCGGCGCCTTCTGATTTCATTTGTTAGTTTCCCCTTTTTAATTAATCGTGGCAAATGCTTTAATTATATCATGACTTCAGAGCTAGAGAGCTTTTGAAATCCCTTCTCTCTAGCTAGCTCAAAATGAGAATAAATCGACTAATCAAGATAGAGTCATAAAATTGGTAACTTTATTTAGATTAGTCCCTCCATCAATCACGGTACAAATTCAGGTAACTAACTACTTTTGACCTGAAGAACAAATTTATTTTAAAAAATTAGTCAACAGTACTTGTGAAACAATTTTCAATGTTTAGGTTGGCTAGTTTCGTACATGATGCATGGTCCCAAAATTAATTATCTTTTGTTCTGTAATTAAATCATAATTAACTAACTAATTAATCAGTTGGTTTAATTGTTAATCGATATTAATTCGTCACTAAATTTATTATCAAATACACTGGTCAATATATAGTCTTATGGTACAATAATGCCGTACATGGTGGAGAAAACGATATATGGATGAGACGGCGTAGGGCTTTGGTGCTGGTCTTTTTGGAAGGTCTTGGTGGCAGGGACGGATCTATTCCGGGGTAGTGGAGTCAAATGACTCCACTAAATTTTTAAATTGAAATTTTCATTCTACAATAGCAAGTTGTGACGGTACATGATTTAGAGAATTGTTTTCATATGTTAATGATAAATTCTTATTTTATATATGATACTTTTCTGCCATCACTTTATTGCATGTTCAAAGTTAGTAATTGCATATTTATTTAATAATTTAATCTTTACATATTACTAAATCAGTACAAAACTACATAACAATAGTCGATTATTTAATATATTTTTTTCGTTTTATTTCATACTAATTAATTTCTTTTCATTTCTATATTAGTGCGTAATTATTTTTTCTATCATATTTACATTCGTGTAAAATTTATATGTGATTCTTATATTAATTAAGAGATTTTGATAAATTATATTTGACCGGTGAATTTTTCATAATCTATGATTATCCATATTAATTATAGATTTTTTTTTTTTTTTTAAAGGGGAGGGAGAATAAAATTAGGAATTAATTCAAAAAATAAGAAATACTTATTATGTTAGTATTTAATGTATTCAGATTCCTAGGTAATTTTTCTCATTAATAGTTTTCGTTATTATTTATTAGTTTGCATATTTTATTTAGTTAATCATCTACACTATATCTATTTCTAATTTATTTGAAATATAAATTAAGGATATATTTAAAAATTGATCTTGTATTTGCTAAGTCACTTACAACTAATTTTTATCATGCCAAGTTTTTTTGCACCATTAACGGCAACTAGAATTATTTTTTTATTCTTTAATTTTTATTTATTCGAATTAGTTTTTAATTCTAATATTATTATTTTTTTACTTTTCAGAATTATCGAAGAGGATCAAAGGTGTGAAAAGATAACGATTTTTTATTTTTTTTGCATTTTTTTGATACTTTGTATCTCTATTTAAAAAAAATAGTAGTGTAGTTTTATTTTTTTTTTATTTTTTTTATTGTTACTTAGAAAAATAATTGTCAGATTCATAAAATTATTAGATAAAATCTCTTAATATCTTGTTATATATAATTATTGATTATCCTTCGCGTACAATTTACATGGATGATAAATTTAAAAAATTACTTGACTTACTTTAGAATTAATTAAATTAAATTAAAAATGTGGCTATCATGCAACAATTTTAAAGAATGAAATCTCAAAAAATGTTATTATTATAAACAATATTTGAGAATTATTTAGTTTTGTGATTCATTTTATTAATTTTTTATTTTGAAGGATTTTTTTAAAAAAAATTGACCTTACTGAACTTCGGGGCTGGATCCGCCCTTACTTGGTGGTTCAATTTTGGATTCATTTACCACAAAATTTTAGGAGAGAGAGAGAGAGGAATAGTAACTGGAGAGACACAAAGGATTTAGTAGAGGGTCATATATATATATATATATATATATATATATATGTGTGTGTGTGTGTGTGTGTGTGTGTGTGTGTGTGTTTGTGTGTGTGTGTTATATTTTGAGGTTAAAAACTAACGGTTGATATCAGAACAATAACTATGCTGTTAGAGTATATATGTATTTAATGACACTTTTATATTTATTTTGATTATACTTTGAACTGGAGAGACACAAAGGATTTAGTAGAGGGTCATATATATATATATATATGTGTGTGTGTGTGTGTGTGTGTGTGTGTGTGTGTTTGAGTGTGTTATATTTTGAGGTTAAAAATTGACAGGTTGATGTCGGAGCAATAATTATGCTGTTAGAATGTGCATGTATTTAATGACACTTTTACATTTATTTTGATTATACTTTGAATTTTTAGTAACCTTTATTACTCTGATAGCATCATTGGCTTGAAAATTAACCCTATTAAAGATGAGCTTCAAGCCTGATATGCTAATCTATCCGTGGTCGCGAAACCCAACTAGCTATGGAATATTTTCAATCTAATTTAAGCTTGTACTATGTATAGTTTGGGATGCTGTATAATTTCAGGCTTATTGCTGGAATTTGGGCCGCGTCAAGTCCAACACTTCAGGTTAATAGGTTTACAGTATCAAACGGTTACTATAACTGCTCGGGCTCCAGAAGCTGGTGCGAAATTTTTATTACTCCCACCTTCCCTTTTTAAATATCATTTTAAAAAAAATATTTTTATCTCTTAATATATGTTGTTCGAAAATTTCAATTCAGCATTAATTATTTAATTTTCTAAAATATAACTTTGGTTCTCTCACTATTTTCTATCCAATAAGTAACATTCTATTATTCTAATGCAAGGATAATATTGACATTTAAAGTTATTTTTAGTTAAAAAAACGTAATATTAATTATTTTTCTTAATATGTGTGTGCACTTCTAAAAAGACAAATAATAAAGAACAGAAGAAGTATATAGTTTACGATTTTAAAGACTATTATCATAAATTATTATACGATTTCAATAAGATTCCCTCTCTTAATTATTAGTTCCCGATCCACCTGTTATTTATATGCGAAATGTATTTTGAAAATTTGCTTATTTCATTAAAGTAATAGTTTTTTTTTCATTGGTAGATTAATTTGATAGTTTTCATAAAACGGAAAAGAACCAACAGATTAGCAGGCTATGATTTAGTTGAACTGGGATGGGTAATATATTTACGTTTCTTATAAAAGAGTTTTATCGAAGGGAAGGGTAGTGATATACGCGTATCCTAAATTACTACTTATGCACCTAATTTACTCTGAGTAAATGAGCCTCAAATTCACTTATTTAACATCTTTTACTTATTTTGTCCTATATATGTCTTAATAAACATAATAACTACTAAAACAATATACATAAACCAGAAGTTTATAAAATCCTTGTGATCACATGCTTAAACTCATGTGTCTTTTGTGCCAAATCCATTGTCAATCGATTTTGGTTGGAGTATGTTAACATCTAAAAGCAACAGAAATTTGAGATTAACTTGGACTTTAGATTTAGTTGTTTGGTACCGAAACAGCTAAAATCCACTAGTTATTATTGTATCAAATTAATTAATTAACTTGCATGGTGAGAACTTATGATTCCCTGATCAAGTAGCAAAGTCCAATCTATTGTCCATAACTAAAGTTTTGTTGGTGTTCTGGAAACTAGATTAGTATATGTTAATTAAAATTTGGAGCTCCCAAGTGTTTGGGCATTCCAAACAATATATAGGTTGAGGCCTGAGGAGTTTTGAATTTGGACAATGAATTGGAAATAGTAGGCTGACTGTACTGCCTATTCAATTATTTAATTTAATTGCCACGATGAAACTTTGATCCTCGTCTTTTATCCCAATTTGACCTTAGAATCATATTATGGAATTTGGAACACCTCATATATACGTTAACCTTTTGAATAATGCATGTGGTTGAGTAGTTGGAAAGTATGGGTCGATCTTGAGGAGATTTAAGGTCCTCCCTTATTTTTAAGACAAGTGCTATTATGGAACTTGGAACACTTCATATATACGTTGCCTTTTGAATAATGCATGTGGTTGATGTTATGGAAATGACACTTCAACAATTAAACATGAAACTCTATTTATAGAATTTTCATACTTTTTCTATTCTTATTTAAAATGGGACACTTCTAAAATAATTTTTTTATTACAAATAGAATTACTTTTCAAAATAATACTCCTATTAAAAAATAGAATTTCGTCCTTTCAGTAACATCAATTCTTTTTTAAAAGGGATTCGAAGAGTATCTTAACAATTTTTTTCTTGACTCGAATCCTCAAACACTTCAATTTCATCACTGTCAGCGTTACTATTGTAGTAGTCATTACGATCATTCGCATTATCCGTAGTATTTGCATCATCTATAACATCTTCAACCGCATTAATCACTACACCCGCAACATCTATGCCATCTGCAATTTCTGTATCATCTATATTATCCACAACATCTGCATCGTTGGCATCTTCAATAACAATACCTTCATCATCTTCATTAGCATCTCTATCATCTAGAAACTATAACGGTGATTCTCCATATGCGTAAAATCTCTTGTTCATCATCATCATTACGAACATCGAATTGAATCCAACTCCTTCAAAATTTCATTGTCTTTATTTGCCAAACCAATGAGACTAATTCTCCCCTACCTTAAATTCAATTAACCTAATTCATGATACCACTTGTTTTTTCATTGAATATTAGAAACTTAAATTTACCTAAATTTGTCGGCATGCAATTACACGAATTAATTCTCTCTACCTCAGATCCTATCAACTTAGCTCTTGATACCACTTATTAGAAACTAAGTCAATGCAAACCAAATATTAAAATAAAAAAAGTTAAAACATCACAAGATTTAATATGAAAAACCCCTTAAAAGGAAAAACCATGGATCAAATTTCGAATATCTACTATATCAAAATAATGGACTTATAATAATCCTCTCAAGTTTTATAAGCTAAATCTTGAGGTTCCACAATATTACGACGCAACTTTTTGCATGGAATAAAAGTTGCAAAACCCTACCCTCCACAATACAACTTTTTTTGTACAGAATGTAAAAGTTGTAAAAAAAACCTCTCATTCACACACACAAAATTCACTTACACTTTCTATCAACTCTTAAGATGTTACATGACTTTTGGTTGTGCTACACTTCAATAATTAAACATAAGACTCTATTTATAAAATTTTCATAATTTTTCTCTTTTTATTCAAAATGTGACACTTCTAAAATAAAACTTCTACTATAAATAGGACTACTTTCCAAAATAATACTCCTATTAAAAAATAAGATTTCATCATTTCTATAACAAAAATTCTTTTCTAAATAGGATTAAAAAAATATCCCAACAATTAAATATTAGCACCATATACATTGCTAGTGTCTCTTTAATTTCTAACAGTTTAAAAATGTGCCCGTTACTTAACATTAAAGAATGAAATATTCCATCTTTAGACAAGAGACAATGAAACAATAGTCATTCCCACCAACAAAAATAGTTTCATTTGTAAAATTTATAAATTTTAAGTACATATTTTTATTTCAAATTTATTTTTAAATTTATTTAGTGTTTAATTTAGTAATTATGACACGACAATGATGTACTGATGGTAAATAAAAATGACTATTTTATTAGAAAAAAATAATAAATAAATTTTTTATAGTAGAACGGAAGAAGTAAGAAATGAAAAACGTTTTATATTTTTCTGTATATATGGTTTTATATTTTGGTTATTGTCATTTTTATTATTTTCCTTCAACAATTATCTTTTCTTTCCTCTGACTCTACATATTGTTTGTGGCTAAATTTTTCCGTCTTAAATGAATCCTCAAGTTTGTATTTGGTGATTGTATATTTGTATGATTGTATATTTGTATGTATCACATATATTATCATATTAAGTAACCATGCAAGTGGCAAGATTAATTAAAACTACACAGTTGTTTACCTAAAATAACGAAAAACAGCACTACTATCAGAATCACATGCATGTACGTACTAGGCCTTGACGAGTCATCTTTCCTGTCCACCTACGTGGTAACCTAACTGACTAGCTGGCTAGCTTCCGATTTGCTGTAATTTCATCCTAATTCCATTCTGATCTGGCTAAATAATTGTTGTATTTATAATTCTACCATGCATATATATATATATATATATATATCGACAACAACAAAAAAACCTAAATGTAGTCAGATTCTACTTATGTAGCTGATGTTACTTAAGTTGAAAAGTTATGTTCGCGTATATATAAATTTATTACATGTATTTGCGAGTAAAAAAATCTAATTTAAGGTAATACTTCTACCCCATACTTGATCATGACCCCGGATGCATATGCTGTGCATAAACTTGGCATTGTACAAATATTGAGAGAGAATACTCCTTTCTAATAAAATAAAATACAAGTAATACTTTTATGTGCATAAACTTTATATAAACAGTCATGCATAAAGTCACAAATAATATTAAAAAATAGAGTAAACAGCTCGTGAACCTACCATTTGCATTTTTATTTAGTCCTATCATTTGCCAAATTAATTTGCGTAAATTTTGTACAAATAAAATTATTTATAAAATAATTATTATATATAAATAATATATTTATGCTCCTTCTATTCTAAATTATAAATTCAATATTGATTTTAATAGCAAAAGATGGATCGGGTAATTACATGGCAGTTTCTGAGGCCGTGGCTGCATCCGTTAAGCAAAGGAGCGGGACTAATAGGTTTGTTATATACGTGAAAAGTCGAGTTTACAAAGAGAACGTGGAGATCAAGAAATCAATGAAGAATTTGATGCTGACTGTTGATTGGTGATGGGATTGATGCCACAATTATTACCGGCAGTAAGAATAATCAAGATGGCTCCACAACTTTTCGCTCAGCAACTTTAGGTGAGTTTATATATCATCTATTTTTTATTTTACCACCTTAAAATAACTTCCCATGGATATTATTGTAGAAGATGAGAGTAGTATCACTAGAGCTAGAAACACAGCGTATAATAAAGATATTAATATATGAAACTTATTTTTAGAATCTTCAAAATATTGTACCTAAATTATATGGAATATATATATACATATACACACACACACACACACACCATATTTAACTGTCACAAAAATTCACTTATAACGTACTAAATATATATATACTATATTATCCTTGGACTTATAATCAACACCCTAGATTATTAATTTATTCAAAATGTTCTTCGGTAGTAATATGTTTGGTTTGGTCTTATTACAAAACAACTTTTTGAATTCCATACAGTAATATTAATTATGAGCCAGCTGAATATTAATTAAGTTAATATATGCCAAGTAACGTTTTAAAAATCATATATCTACCATAACAGTGACACAATTAAAGTGTTTTTCCAGGCAGTTGCTACTGGCCAAGGATTCATGGAAAGGGACATGACGTTCGAAAACACGGCCGGACCACAGAAACACCAAGCCGTTGCACTCCGGTCCGGTTCAGATTTCTCAGTTTTGTATAGCTGCAGCTTCAAAGGTTATCAGGACACTCTATACGTTTATTCCCAACGTCAGTTCTACCGAAATTGTGACATATATGGAGCAATAGATTTTATTTTCGGTGACGCAGCTGCAGTTATACAAAATTGTAACATTTATGTAAGAAAACCAATGAGCAATCAAATAAACACGGTCACCGCACAAGGCCAGACGGATCCGAATCAAAATACGGGTATTGTGATCCATAATTCACGGGTCACGGCAGCGTCGGATTTGAAATCGGTTCAGGGTTCATTTAAGACGTATCTGGGCCGGCCGTGGAAGGAGTATTCGAGGACAGTTATAATGAAAAGTTCCCTAGATGGTTTGATTAATTCGGCCGGTTGGCTGCCGTGGAGTGGAGATTTTGCTCTAAAAACATTGTATTATGGTGAATATATGAACATTGGAAGTGGTGCAGGTACTAGTGGCAGGGTGAAATGGCCAGGGTACCACGTTATAACGAGTGCCGCGGAGGCCGGAAAATTCTCGGTTGGCAGCTTGTTGGATGGAAATTCATGGCTTGCAGCCACCGGAGTGCCATTCACTTCGGGCTTGTGATATACTAGTAGTAGATTGCTGAAATTAATAATGATGTAATGGCCTATAGTTTGTGTTGTGTTTTTCTTGTATGGAATATATGTAAACTATATACAAAATGGATGCATGTATGGACACTTTGTGCTCAATTTTTGTTAATAAATTTAAAGTTTATATAAATCTTTGTGACAATGAGTTAATTGTCTGATCTTTTCTGTTTTCTATTATTCCCTTATGTTTCACAAAAAAGTTTTATTTTGAGTTTTAGAAATTAATTTGAGAATTAAAATTGAAAATTCATATGTTCATTTGATCTTTATCTATACATCTGTATTTATTGTAAACAATGTTAAAATACTATTTATTACAACTTTTGTTATTTCAAAACTTACATGAATTAATCATATTAATTTCAAAATTTGAGATTTAGAAACATAGATGATAACCGAGTGATTTTGCCTTTTCTTAATTTTATTCTTTCTCCTTATTTGGTTGCTGTTTCGACAATTCGAGTTTGTCGGACACAAAATCACTAAGGCGCTCATAACAAAGGTAATTTTTTTTTAAAATCCCTAGGATTAAAATATAATAATATATGTTGTCCAAAAAACAAATTAAAACTAACTTTAAAATATCAAATTGAACTTTTGTTGTAGAGCCTAACTAGGGATAATGATATTATTACATTTTATTATATTGTTAGAGAGCGAGAGAAAGAGAGGTAACCAAGGTGTAGAGGGATAGGTAGGAGTTGAATATTTTTTTCCTGCATGGACCATGAAGACTCCAAATCACTAGCTATATACAAGCACTAGATCTCTCATGCCAGGCATGCATTTGTCAATGTTTAACGACCTGCAAATAATTTAGTCTTTTTTTTTTCATGTAAGTTCCAATACCTTAATGGGTGTCTTTGAGAAGCGTTGGCATTTCCCCCCCATTTTTGTTAATGTTTAACAGAAATCTCCCACTCAATAGTGGACTTCCTCTCCGCTCCAATTAATGCACCATAGAGCATGCTAAACATGTCAATGATTATGAAAAACTTAGGGACAAATATAAACAAATATACAATTTTAAATGAACTCTTTTTATGGGACATGAGAGGGATAATATAAGAATTGATAACTTAATTAGAGTTTTGGCTTAATGGTTATATTTATCTTTTGTGTATTAAGAGAGTGAAGTTTTAATTTTTATAATAATAAAGTAATTTGTGACTTTAAATTCTATCTTAAATTAATAAAATTAAAAAAAATATAGGGAAAGAAAAGGGACTGCTGACTTCTTTTGCTTCCGTGCATTGAATAGTTTTTCGAATCTATTGAACCATGTGCACCATATATTTTTATTGAGATTAAAAAAGATTGGCTGTATGAAATATTGAACCCTGAGGTCCATATATTATTATTAAGATTAAAAAGATCAGCCAGAGGGTAATTTTGTAAATTGCAATGGAATGATGGATTTAAGCAGAGACAGGCTTCCCAATTGAGTTAACATAATACTGTGTTCCCCTACTGCCCAGGCCTACTTATTAGTTATTACTTTGATATATCTGCCTAAAAAGAAGGAAGCTTGCGTGGTGTAGGTCACATAACACAGCCAACTGCCGAAAGTTGTGCATCTTTCATCGGCACAAATGCAACTATTTACCAATCACTTTGAGAATTGAATTTACCTAAGATTAGATATGGCATGATAAAATCCTTAATTTGGTATGAGTTGGGACCCATGTGGTACGTCTCGGTACATTTGAAGTATATTACTCAATATTTTAATATGTAATACGAGTACGCAGTACATTATATAATTAAAATGTAATATGTTAAAATATTTTTATGTAATTTCTTATAATTTAAAAAAAATTAAGTATTTAAATGTGATAAATATCAGTTTTATAAAAGAATATAAGTTTTATATAAGATTTTAAGTTGAATCAACAAATTAATTGTTTTATAAATATTTTAATACAGATATAATATTTGAGTATCTAATACTAAGTTATAATATTAATATTTGTGCAATTATAATTAAACAATAAAAAAAAATTGGTACGTTAAATTTATAATATTGGTACGTAAAAATATCTTATTTGAGTACATAAATACCAATATGCGGTTTACTAGATTTATAAGAGTATTTGATAACTTTTTTTTTTTATCAAACAGTTAAAATGACTGAAATAAATTAAAACTGTAAACTCTTACAAGTAATGAAAACATTACAATACAAAGAATTAAAATGATAATTCTTTCAAACATAATAACATATAATCAGGAAAATTGTCAATTATAACAATAGTTAATGGATATCAGATATACTCCTGAAAAACAATCATAATCCCAAAGTAATAATAGAATATGAAGATCTGAGTAGTTCTTCAATACGGGTAAAAAAAGAACCGACCATCATGATAACGTCATAACTAAATCTGAACAATCTATCTTCAACCATTCATACACCGAAAAAATTCTCACGAACGAAAAAAATCTCACAACTGGAGAAAGTAAACTCCCAAGAGATGATAACAAAATTCTCTCACGAAGAGAAAAGAATCAGTCATATCATGGGAAAAACAAGTCTCACAAAAGAGAAAAATAAACTCCACAAGAAAAGATAAATTATTAAAGCACAAAAAGATAAGAGAGATAGGGGTGGGTTCCTCCAAAATTAGAGTTAAGCAAAAAACGGATAAAATCGAACAACCGAACCAAACTGTATATTTTTTAACCAAACTATTTTGTTTATTTGGGTATATTCGATTATTATCGTTTTATAATTCGATATTTAGTTATTATCGTTTTATAATTCGATATTCAGTTTTGATTTCAAATATTGAACTTAGACTATTCAGGTAATCGATTAATCAAATTTGAAACTTAAAAAAATCATATTTTTAATTAGATTTTAGTAGACTGTCATATGGATTATGTAATGTATTGTCAACTTAAAATTATTAAACTAGTTTATAAATTATTATAGTTGTAAATTGTGTTTAAATATTATTTGGAAACTCTAATGTGAAATTTAAAATAAAAATTTATGTTTGGTTAAAATAGGTTCATATTTTGGTTATTATCGAATAACCGAATAATATAATTTGATTATTCGGATTTTAGTTATTTAGTTAGTACATATTTCGGATGATTATTCGGAAAGTAAAATTATATGAAATTCGATATTCGGTTATAATCAAATAGATAATTCAATTCAATTATAACCTAACCGAATACTCACCCCTGTCTAAAATAAAGAGAGCCCTCCCATATTTAAAATGGAAGTTAAAAATATTTTCTAGAGAGAGTATACTAAAATGAACATATTCATCCTGTATTGTTCATAGAATATAGACCAATAAGGCAATAACTTCAGTCAACAAATTGAATTATTGTCGACCCAATGCTATTTTATCAACGATGCTTCAATAATCGAAACACATTCAAATGTACGTAAATAATACATAGTATATTTTAAGATAATGATGAAGTACTTGACCAACATATCCAAACAAATTTATTCGTGAGATAAATTATCAGCCGAAGAACTAATCTCTTCAGTCGTGTACTCGTAACGTTCGCATTAATGGGCACTCATCTTACCCAATCTCCAAAACAGCATTAATTCAGCAATTATAAGGTGATGTTTAAATAATCAGATCAAGGTTAATACAGTTGATAAGAACAAATCATCTGACTCAGCTCTGCTCTGACAGAATCAATCGTTAAAAAACAAGCCAGTGGCTAGTATCTCTAAAATAATAAAGAAAATCCAACTCAACCATGCTTCCTGATCCATTGCAGAATAATACTCATTTGTTCTATGCATTTGAAGAACAGTTGTCAATTTCGCATTTCCTCCCAACTCAAACTAATAACGAAGGGCATGATCAGTTGCTGAGTGTCGGTAAAAGCTAGGCCTAATAACCTTTTGGGAGGGAGAAGGGGATAATATAACTTGAAAGACAACCAGTCAATAACTAGTTCTGATGTTGACATCTTGTAAGCTAGTTGAGGGAGCAATATATTGTACACATTCAAACCATGGAACAAAACCACATTACCTCAGGATCAATTGTAATTTTGTGATTAAAATCCTGTATATCAAGGAGACGATGGTGTCCAATATTCTGAATACATATGAATTATTTTGAATAACAATTTCAGTCGACAAGCAGTATTAGCCCAAACCATAACACCACTGGTAGAACCGTAGAATCTGACAGTGGAGGAAAAAGGAAAAAAGGATCCCAGATGGTGTCGGACAGTGTTTGATGTTACAAGGCCTAATACGGGGTAAATACTTTGTTTATTCTATTTTGAAAAGCATATAATATAGTGTTGCAGCAACCGTATCTATCTATCTATGTAATGACAGTTGGGGCAGATCGGCCAGTAAATTCTTGCATCTTTGACAACTTAAGAGCAACCTCGACCTGTAATTTACAAATCCAGTTATAAATTTACAAATCCAGTTATAAGACAGAAAGTAATTAAGAGGAAGTTTCAAGAACAGGAAGGGGAGCCCAAAAGGTTACTAACCAAAGGAGCAAGTGCTTCTTGCGAGTCTCTTCCAATCTTAGATGAATCCTTTTCATACTGCTCAATATACAGACGAATAGTAGCACCCTCGGAGCCAGTTCCGGATAGACGGAACACCTGAAAAACAAGGCGGTTAAGGAGGCAAAGGGACACACACGCAAGAAATAGAAAGTCAAATGATATGGAATTTTTTTTTGACCATTTGGCTTCAAAGACAAAATTGTTTTTCTTAAAATCCTTCAATTTCTTAATACCATACTTGACAATGTTCTATAATTTTGAGAATTCAATCATAAAAAACAATTACAACACTGGATATTGCAGCCACGATGTGCCCATGTAATCAAATCTTAATTGTGATCAAATCATCCTTTATGAACAGTGAAGTGGTGCAGGAGGGCCCACTTACCAATCGCGATCCATCTTCAAACAGATATCGAACACCCTGATGCTTTGAGATGGAACCATCAACAGGATCTTTGTACTCAAATTCATCAGCATTGGCAACATTTGACACGTCAGACCGTATTCCTTTTATAATTCTACAAAAATTAAACAGCACAAGATAAATGGAACCGCTTCAACAAGGTTTGGTCTTCTCAAATTAAAAATTGTTGCTGATTCAAAATCATTAAACTTTGGCAATTCAGCCTCCATTCGACATAATGATTAAAAAATGTACCAAGAAAAACTAAGCCACAATTAGAACCTGGGACCTTGAAACAAAAACTTTTTTAAAAGCATAATCAGGTAGGTTTGTGCCATTGGAACGCAACTTCTGTGAGAAACATGGCACAGAAATCTTAAGACTAATTGTTGAACAAATTTCCCAGCGACTTCCCGACATTAGTCAACCAAAATTTAAGAGCAAATGATGATCATGTTTTTTTGTTGTAGGTACTTCTTTGTCTTGCAATGACAAAAAATGCATATATGTATATGAAAAAAATGCTCCAATACAAGTTTGCCATCATTTACTCTAATGTAAAAACACTCCAATACATTTTTAACTACATAACAACTCAAGCATGTAAACTGATAAAAGCAGGTTTTCCTGCACTTAATTTGTCTGTACCTTCTTTTGTTTTATTTGTAGTATTACAAATAGAGGGCATACTGCATCAACCAAAAATAGAATGCATCTTGTGCCGAAGCTCTCATTGACTGGGTAGAGGGTTGGAAAAAGGAAAAAGGATAGTGTTTATTAAGGGTGTTATACCTCATGTCATCACACCATGGGCATTCAAGGGTGGTAAACACATAACTCAATTACTCAACATAACCTCTAATAAACTTGAAATTTTCAAGTATTCATAATAGCAAGAGAAGCGTTACTTGTTAACTTCACCAAGAGAAGCTTGTAACTTGACCAAGTATACCATTAGATCTTTTGCTGCGCCTGCGTCAACATTCTTGAAGAAACAAATTTCTTTAATAACTTAACTATGTTAACTATGTTTAATCAATTTTGTGACTTATAAAAAAAGACAGCGAGTAAAACCCATCAGATATCATAAAAACCTCATAATCATATCGAGTATAATAGTGCCGTCCATAGGTAGCCCAATGCTGGCGAACAATGTCTTCAACAGTCACAAGTTTTCCCCCATTGAGGTTCTCCTTATTCTTATAAGCAAGAATGGATAACCAAGCCAGAACAGCCCATATTCCATCTTTCTCACGTATATGGTCTGAGCCTATCAACAGAAAGAACAGATGTTTAAAGTTCCAATTCCACATCTGCTACTTCCATGTAGATATAAATTCTCTCAGTTAGACATTTCAGAGTAACAGATAGAAGCATACCAGTTCCAAAACTTTCTTCACCACAAACTGAACACATTCCAGCATCCATTAAGTTACCAAAAAACTTCCAGCCAGTGGGTACCTAGCATGAATGAGAGTACCAAAATTACACGCTCCTATTAGTGGCAAAAACACTATAGCTAGAAGTCAAAAATCTGTGCAACAGAGTACCTCAAAAAACTTCAAGTTTAAATGTTCGGCTACAACATCAAGAGCAGCTGATGTAGGCATGCTCCTACAAGAAGAAAATAGATATTTGAGATTGAAGATTGCAAATGCTAAATTCGGAGAAGATGAGCAGGCTACAAAAAATGTTGATTTGACTCTTTCAAGATGAAAATATCCAGTTGCTATAAACTAAAGCAAGGTTTAGCAAGAATGAACAGGTAAATGTGCCTGCCTATCAATGAGCTTGAGAATAGGCATGCAGACTCACGCATACACACCCATAGAAACAAAAGAAGCTCAGAGAAACTGTACAGAACCTGGCAACTCCCTTTAGTCCAGCTGAAAAGTAAGGTATGGATTGGACTGCATTCGCAGCAATAATAGCAACAGAATCAGACGGAGTGACAAAAAACCTGATATCACCAAAAGAAGTTAGCAATTAAGAATCAAGCACGTCATATGTCAGTAATTGCCATTCTAACATCAGGTCATATGCTACCTTTTACCAAGGATCATGTTACGATCTGCATCACCATCAGCAGCAGCACCAAATTCTGGTGGCTCATGATCAGCATTTGATTTACCCAATCCCATACGTGCCACCAACTCTTTTGCGTATGTCAGATTGGGATCTGGGTGTCCTCCACCAAAGTCCTCCTATTTGCACAAAGTCATGTAGAAGTAAGAAGAAAAAATTGCTACTGAGTCACCAAACTGTAACTTAGCTTTTGATATAATTCAAAAACATAGGAAGACCTTGGGTATGCAGTTTAGCAATGAGCTTTCTTGTGCACCAAGTTCTTCAACAAATATACGTTTAGCATAAGCTCCAGCTACTCCATGAAGCGCATCATAACTAAAAAATGGCAAAAAAATTAGGAGACCAATATAGCCCAAGGAACAAAAGGAAAAAACATCAGGAAAAGAACTGCATGTTAGATCCAAACAAACTGCTAGCTACATACCAAAATGAGAATTTTGGAGATGAAATCAACTTCTGGATAGACTGGAAATCAAATATTGACCTGAATATTTATCAACAACTCAGTGGTATTAAGATGAGTAATTTTGATGTAAAGAAAAAGAACTATATTGAACAGAATTTCGTAAGATAACAGCTCAAAATATTTTGTTTGCTATCATTGAAGAAAATAATAATTGTGTGACATGTCAAGCTTGTATCAAATAATCAAAACCATGACTTTCGCAATCCTCAACAGTAGCAAGACATGGTTAAGTACTACTAACATATATTTTTCAACCAGAACACAGAAGAGTACTGATATCATACTTCATCAGTTTCACATAATCACTAGCTGAATCGAATACGTCAACATCGAATTGTCCTTCAGGACCCCCAAAGCTTGTTATGCCAACTGCAGAGATATCCACCTGGAGCATATATAAATCACTGTAAGATATGCATGTGATGTGTGTGTGTGTGCACTCAACACACACACACTAATTACAAAGAAGCTCATACATCTGGTAGGCCTTCAGCAATTAAGTACTCCTTTATTGTTTTTGTGTTCTCATAGATCTTGTCAGTAAGTCCTTCAGGTGCAGGTCCCCCGTTTTCCATGTTGTATTTAATTCCAAAATCCTGTAATAAAAAGCACAGGAATAAGTATCAGATAATGATTCTGGTCTTTCACATTCAAAATTTCAAGACAAAAATAAGCAACTGATATGTTGTCGACAAAAGTGTTCATATGGAAAGATTCAATTACAATTGCTTCATCATTTAGAATCTTAGATTCTGTGAGGGTCATCAAATCACATGTACTAAATTGGTAGGTGGATAGTTTCCAAGTTAGATCATTAAGCCCTTTATGTATAACTTTTCCAATTTAAACTCCAAATCCACAATATGTAGAACTACAAAGTGAAAAAGTTTCAGCTGTAAGTGATTTCCATTTGTGTAAGTACAAATGCTTAATAATAAATAAGATGACTCCCTTTCATCCATACATCGGAAATATCAACCAGGTAGGAGCTACCACCAAAAAAATTCTTCAGTAAGAACTTATGCAAATACTACTGGCACATACCTCATTGGGACCACCTGGGTTGTGGCTTGCTGTCAATATAAATGCTCCAGAAGCCTTGGATCCCTATTTAGACATTCATAAGCAAATTAGTCGATTTCAAACTTGTTTAGCATTGCAGAATTATGAGAAATGAGAAAAGAAAACTCAGAACACAGCTAACTATAAACAATTGAAGCAGGTTAACTTACATCAGCACCAACTCTTTCACGTATAACAGCTGATACAGCAGGAGTGGACAGCAGTCCATTTTGACCAACCCAGACACATCTTACCCCATTTGCAGCTGCCATTCTAATTATAATCTGCCAGTTTTCAAGGCAAAGATTGTACGATATGGTCATGAAGAATCTAATGGAAGATGTAACAATATAGATGCTAAGAAGCAATAATATGTGCATGAATAGAACTCAGGTCTGTTAGGTTAGATCAAAGCTACGCTTGGAATATTCAACCCAAGCAGGCAGATTAAAAGCATTAAACTTGCTGCACCTGAAGCTTTTTTTTAATCCTAATTAAAGGCCTTTATATTGGAGCTCAATAAAACATAGTAGCATGATATTCGATCAAATCAGGGACATTACAAGTGGTAAACTTGCTGCACCTGAAGTTTTTGGCTTGTTCAAATTAGGGCCACTATATAAGTGCTCATGTATCAAGTCAATGGGTAGGGATGGCAACGGACTATACGGGGCCAGGTTTTGGAATATCTTACCCAATTTCATCGGGTTCAGGTAATGCTCACTGGGTTTTACATACCCCACGGGTAACCCGTTCCCTTATTTACATACTTAATTATCAATATTATATAATTATGTAATTGAAAAAATTAAATTATAAATCAATATAAGTGTACAAAACATATAGATATGTATAAGTGTTTAAACTACTTATAAAAATGTATAACCATTAAAATATTAGTATGGATATATATATATATATATATATATATATATATATATATATATATATATATATAGTCATTAAAATAATTATCAACATATATGTAGGGCTAGGCTGGGCGCGGAGTGGGTAGTACATTACCTGTACCCAACCCCAACCCTTCGGGTTGGGGTAATACTGTCTCATCGGGTTTGGATTCGGGCAGTACTGCGGGTTTGGGTGTAAATTGTCATTCCTATCAATGGGAGACATCCTCCACAAAATCAAGCAGCAGACCATTCGGTTAACCACATTTTCTATTTTTCTCTCAACCCTTAATAGAACTAGAACCTGTGCAGAGCATATCAACCATATGGGGAACATGTAAATATTATTATCAAACTCAATGAAACTGGTCCCTTGCCCTAGGCCTAGATTAAAACTGCTTAGAGATCTCCCAACTCTACCGACCCAAGCCCGGTCTATCACAAAGCTACAATTTTCGGTACAATTCGTAAAAAAATTAAATTGGCTCAACTAAACTGGAGATGACCAGACCTCAAGATCAGTACAACAAATAAATAAATTAGAACACAATCTCATTTTAATTTAAATTATTAGAGAATGCCAACATGATGCTATGGAGAGGTACAAGACATGAGATATATGTCCTCCACTTCGTAGTGTACCTGTTTTTTGAGTGTTTTGGCACAGATGTAAGACATGTCAAAAACATATTTATACATTATATATTGTATTTATGTTTAATAGAGAGACATAAAGATATACTTAGAACATAGAAATATCATTAAAATAAAATGTATAAAAAATATTTTTTTGACAGTACTAAAATCCATGCCAAAAACAGACACGTAGGGAAACTTCTTACAATTATTGAAAGGAACCAAAAAAAGTGAAAGAGACACATTGACATTCAAAGGGGAAATTGAGTACCTGAATAGCATCCTTTGAATAGAAGCGTCCATCACCCGAAACAACAAGTGTAGCACCTGTGAGCACAAAATGCAATTAGAAAAACTGAAGATAATATACCAGTCAAGATTACCAGTAAACCCAGAACCATTTAGGGCATAAAACATGATGAAAACAGAAAACTCTTAGAAGAATACATGCATGAAATTTAATTTAGGACTTTGTCTAAATTCACGTTGCCATAAACTGTTATCCTAGGAGCCCCCTTGGAGTTTGGGATAAGAGGAAGGGGAGGGATGGCTTGGGCATGTTGAACCGAATAAAATCTCACAACACCACTAACAAGGATCACGTCAGTATGCATCTGTATAACAAGAGTATATAGATGATACGATTTGTGAGAATACATATGATTTGTTAACCGTTCTTCCTTGTTGGGTCAGCAAAGCATCTCAGAATTCTTAACTTTAACCCAATGTCCCGAAATAATTGGTTTCCCTCATGAAAGTGAAAGAAATGGAAAGATGTTCAAGTAAATAAGATGTGAAGAGAATGAAACAATGTCAACATCCAATATATACTTAAATCAGTTTTGGGAAATTCCATATTAACATCTATGATTTGCATAAGATATTATTCCTCCTTCCTTTTCCCATTCAAATCATAAACTAGCGTCAAGTATTTACTTTGACAAATAATAGCTGAACTAACATCAAATTAAGATTAATATTTAAACTAAGAAACCACTTCACTATAATAATAATAATGAGCGAAAAAACTCTTCTGCCTGTCATATTCAAAGCTGATAAAGTAAAACCTTATTGTATGTCTTCAATGGAGCATAATCTTTTCAAAGAAAAGAACAATGCTCCATTCTAACTGGTTATAAAGCCAAAAATGAGTATTAAGTGCTATAAAATATAATGGGGAAGTATATGCAGAATTTGTTAATACATTCTTGAGCCAAGATGCAACAACAGAAGTATATAATTCATGAAGGTTGTCAAATGAAATCTTGCAATCTACTATTATCAACCCAAAATATATTGGTAATAGAGTAATTCTTTCACTCAACCTAAACATTTGCAGGTTTCAGAGTTATCCCTAAAGAAACAAAAAGATATATATAAGAATGAAATCATGTCTCATAAAGAACCATGCACCACCTTAGTCTATACTTGGCCACTAAAATCAACATTTTGCTCAACCATGGTTTAAACTTTGATTGATTTATTTCAAACTCTCATTTCTAGACAAATGCACAAGAAAACCACATCATAAGTAGCAGAACCCTTACCTCTGACTTTATCTGTTGAAAGGGCATTGAATGTGGACTGAACAAAATTATGCAGATAATGAGGTTGCGTGAATACTTTCACCTGAAAAACACATTTAAAATAAAATCAATCATAAATTTGAAATAAATTCAAGTATTCACAACAACCGACTAGTGGGAAAGTTATCAACTTCTTGCCATCAAAAGTTACAACAAAATGACCTAATCTCCTTTAAAAGGTTCAGTGAATGGTCTAGTGAATAAAGTAAAGACGTCAAAGACAGATTTTCATCTAACAAAGAGAGCCAATACCGTGTTAATTAAACTTTGCAAACAAATGCCTTCATCAGACTTCTACCATAAATTAACAACATTTGGAGTTCAGTAGTATAAGTTTCCATTGAAAAAAGGGTATCCAATTAATTACATAATATAGAGAAAAAGGTGTGCAAAGGTAATTCGTAAAAGGAATACAATTATTTGTTATGAAGAACAAATAAGGCCACACTATAAATAGCAAGAAGTTGTAGCAATACACTGGAAAACACTACTGTCCAGAACGAAACCCCACAATCCAATAAACAACTTCAATTAAACTTTTTTTCATTTAAAAAATAAAAAACTCAGTTTAAAACTATCAAAGTTTGGTGATATCAGCATTTTAAAAAAAAAAGGATACTAAGTGAACACTAAATGATGCTATGTAGGTATGAATGTACAGATATCTCCATATATGTGTAAATAAACAGGTGGCATATCACTAATTTTACAAAGAAATTCAATGATCGGATAGATTAATTTAATCAAAAGATATGATATTCCTTAATGCAATGATCGCATAGATTAATTTAATTTACTGATCTATATGATCTGCTCCCAGCCTCCAACCACTGTTTTCTTATCACCAACAAGGCAGCAAGATCTAAATTGCGCAAAGAAATCAATCAGATCTACTAACAGAATAATAACAATTATAGAAACACTACCAATTTCAATATATAAAAAAACAGATCTCAATAGCAATAGCAAAGAGCAACGGGGATCAGCAGGTTATACATCAAATCATTTAATATACCAAACAGCAGCAATCGAATGTGAGTGAAATGAATCAATTATTCCTTAATAGGATTTGAAAATTTTACCTTCTTCCGCAAACCAGAAGTTCCTGGCTTTTGGCCATCGATTGGCGCTGATTCAACACGAGATACCTTGAACATCACCATTTCGTCTCTAGCAAAACTTATTACTAGCAGAAAACGATATCAAATAATTCAAAGTTTAGAAAGAGTTGAATGCATGTGTATCTCTACGTATAGAGATGGAAAGTGAAGATAGAGAAAAGGGTTACGGTGAAAATAAGGTTGGCAAAAGGAGGGAGAGACGAGTGTATATTGATTCCGAGCGTTTGTTGTGAGAGATACGCATAGAGATGTGAGATGTCATACTGTTATACGAGAGGAGGGAAAGAGTATTTTATTTAATTTATTCGTTGAGAGGAGTATTCTAATGGCAATTATTACAAACCTCACGTATATTACACCCGCTTGCGCTGACCGATTCACTCGGTACGAGATAGTGCCCCGGATCGGATCTTCCACTCGAAAAATTATTCATGACTGATGAACAAATAAATAATATATATTTTTTATATTTTTATAAATTTTATTACAGACTAATTTTATATATATATATATTTCATTTATTCTAAAAATATAAAATAATCTCTCCTTATACTTCGCCGTCCTCACTCCTCACTACTCACCCATAGTTTTTGACTTCCCGTAATTTATACATTAACCGGCTGCCTAATTTTGTCTTTAACTTGCAATGGATGTTCTTTTTGATTTAGAATACAGAAGTATTCTTTAATTTAAGATTAACTTTGGTTTTTTAAAATACTTTTAAATTCAAAAAATATATATTATAATTGTAATATTTTCTTAGTTATAATTTATATAATTATACTATCTAAAATTAAATAAATTCCTTAAACATTTTAAATAGTTCAAAACGGATCTTATATCTAAAAAAGAGTAAGAATATCATATTTCAATATTTCCTCCATTTCATATTTCAATATTTCAATATTTCCTCCATTCCATATGTATATGTCACTAAAAAGTTTTTTATATAAGATAATTATATTATTATAATTTTATTAAAAGATTAAAATATAGAGAAATAAATCTTAATATATCATATAATTTAATTTTTTAAAATTTAAAATTTTATCAAATCACACAATAATTATAAAATTAGTTAAAAAATTATAGTGATCTCATTATAATAATTGTCATAACTAAATTAAAATTTGAGTTTCATAGTTATATTCGGATTAGAATTTTAAGTAAATTTTATTAATATAAACGCTAATGTAAAATTTTATTAAAAAATTCAATAAAATTAAAATAATTGTTTGCTCGTAATTATAACTAAATAAATATGTGTTGCATTCATATGTTTAACTTAATAATTGATTAACTGAACGATTAATATATAATTAAACAATTTATTATTTAAATAAATATTTAATAATTATAATTATCTTATCAAAATTATTATTAAATATTTATTTTATATTTAATTTAATAATTAATATAATAAATTATTATACATATCCTCTGTATTTTAGACGAGATTGGTGAACTTATATACAAAATAAATTAAAATAACATTTATAATAGAATTGAGAAAGTATAACGGGTTAGGATGAGAACTCAGAGAACTTAAAAAATTGTACTTTTGCTAAGCGTTTATTGACTTTATTCTGTGTCTACTGAGGATAGATTTGACATGTATATACAATAAGTTAAGAATAAATATAAGTAAATAATAATTAAATATTATATTTATTAATATTATTAAAAAGTGAAGTATAGTATTAAAATTTGTGTCAAATATTATTTTTTAATAATATAAATGGATATAGTGTCCATAAGTTAATGCAGTTTAAAGTTTATATTTCGATTTATTTATATCATATTTTCTTACAAACGCCGGTAACAATGAATATATTTTACCAAATCAAAAATATCCAAATTGCATATATGATAGAGATGAGGGAATTCGAAAATAAAATCCGTTATCAATTTTTTGCAATCCAAACGGGGAAAAAAAATAATAAGGAAGTATGTCACACCACACATCCAAATATAAGCATACCTACGAAAGCCAATAGACGAAATCAATTCTTTACATGGAAGAAACCGAACTCCCAAAAGAAATAAGAAAATGACTTTCAAAAGAGTGGAGATAGAATAAAATGGTGTTTGGGATCGTTTATAAGTGAATCTGTTTATAATTAATTTTAAAAAATAATTTTTTTTTAATAAATTAATTTTTAAAATATTTATAATTATTTTTTATGAAAATAATTAAAAACACTGATTTAGAGCTTCTAATTATATGTCAAATATAATAATTAAATTTGACAAAATATGTTATTAATATATCTATATTTATTTTAATAATTTCAACCATTACCCATATTTATTTTTCAAAACTTTATTTTTTAGTAATTTAAACTTAAAATAAGTGATTAACAAAAAAAATTATGCCAAACATGTTTCACTTATTGCTAATTTAAATATTTTTTTTATTTACCAAATACAAATTATATTTTTAAAATTAATTATAATCAAAAGTAGTAATTAGAATCAGTAATTATATTTTTTAAATAATCTCAAACATAAAGAGATATAAGTAACAATGAATAAAGAGATTAACACTAACAAGAGGATATCTAAGACGGTATTTTCAAAATAGAAAAGAGATCTCCCCATATCTGAATTTGAAATTTCGAATGTTCTTGGCTTTTATTATATTTTTTAACAATTGATGTTATCAAAATAAAAATGATGCTGATGATCCAGGTGGGTCTAATTGATGATCCACTATATATTGATGAGTCTAATGATTATAACAAACCACAATCACATCAATTTTTTAATATTCATTCTTTTATTTACCAAAGCCAAACACAAGAACATCCTACAACTAAAAATTCTTGTCATCTCATTTTGCAACACCCTCTCGGTGCCAATCACAAAAACATCACAAGCAGAGAGGATGAGTGGAGGCACAAGTAAAGGTTACAGTCCAAAATAGAAATGGCTAATCAAAATTCCATTCTGTATAGGGGTGATATATACTTCACTCTGTATAAATGAAAAGGAACCCAATCACTGCTCCGACATTACTTTTTATTCATTTCTACCTAAAATTTTCATTAAATAACATAATATGCACCAACAAAAGAAATTTTTACTTGTAAAAAAGAATTGAGAGAAAATTTTCCTAAAGATTGGCCTAACCTTGCACAGGTCTTTTACCATGAGGGTCTAATCTAGAAGTTGTAAGAGCTGATGTGCTGGCAGTTGCAGTTACAGTTGCTGTGGTACTGTTGGTATTCGTGGTTGAACCAAAAGACTGAGAATCATATTCACCTGTAGTACTAGTTCCGGCTGTGGAAGATGCGTCATTGTGCCTGAGAGATCTTCTATACCTAGAACCGGGATATCCAGGTCTGGTTGGCTGATCGAGTGTTCCTGGTTTCTTTGATAGCATTACCACGACACTACGCATGATGGGGCGTAACTGTGGATCAGCTTGGGTGCACAACAATCCAATCTGTATGCAAACTGCTACCTGGTCAGGAACCGCTGAAGATGCTAATGTGGGGTCCACAATCTCTAGGATTTTCTCTCTCTTGTAAAGTTTGTATGCCTGCGGCAAAGATATAAATGCACACTAATGGTGAGTTTTGGTGTTTTGACTTGCTTTTGGCTTACCAATAAGTTCTGCCACACATGTACATACAGTCTTGGGTAGATGGATGAGTGATTCTTTAGTTTCTAAAGTTAATATCTTATAATTATTAATTTGGTTATGTACAGTTGGTATAATCTAACAGCAAGATTGATCAACACAGTCTGAATTTTAGAAAATCCTCAGCCAAGTTTCACAAGGGCCTTTTCCAAAAGAGGGGTAAGAGCTAAGAAGTTATTGTCTACATTAGAAAGATAACTGCCAATTATAATAGTTGCTTTAACCATCCACAATGTACAGAATAATAAACAAATGCAGATGGATCAAGTCCTTACCCAGTCTTGTAAGCTCTTGAATTTGGAATCTAGGTTGAACGTTGAATTCTTCTGACCACTGATGACCTCCAGAACCATAACACCAAAGCTAAAAACATCTGCCTTGACAGATAGTTTGCCATGCATGACGTACTCTGGGGCCATGTACCCACTGTTTCAAATTACAGGTGCCCATTAGATTCCATAACAGTCATATCCATGGTTAATACTCATTAACATTATCCCAAAATCAAAAGGTTCAAATTAACATCAAAAATTCAAAACTGAACTAAGAGTTAGTAACATACTTGGTGCCAGCTACACGGGTGTTAACATGTGTTTGATCTTCGGGGTAGAGCCTTGCCATGCCAAAATCAGCAATCTTGGGTATCCATTTATCATCAAGTAGGATATTGCTGGCCTTTATGTCACGGTGGATGATTCGACAAGGTGAATCTTCATGAAGGTAAGCCAAACCCCGAGCAACACCTGCTATTATGTCAAACCTCCTCTTCCAATCAAGTGCATCTCGTCTTTCAGTTTCTACGTCAACAACATTCGCGATCATTATAGTCACACATGTCTATAGTATTCAAACTTTTGAAGTACAAAACTAATACCATAGAATGTTTCTGATGTTATTAAGCTTCATGTTATTGGTGTGAACCGTGAGACTTGCAACCATTATTCAAATGGAATTGGTCACAACACCAATATTAAAGTACATTGGTTGCTTGTAGCATTCTGAGTTTGGTAGAGTCAACTGTCAAGATCATATGGACTCTTTCTCTCACCAGGTTATATACAAGATGATAAGTCACTATATAAGTATATGTATGGGTCAAAGGCAAATGAAATGATGGATCAGCTGGTACATATGATCCACAGAAGATTGGTCAGCGGTATAACCCAACCATTAAAAAAAAGGGTGGGGATGGCCAACTTTGTGGCTAACAATATGAAATTTACATATAACAGCAACATGATCAGAGACCAGATTTTCTTGCTTTTTGGTCATACCATATGTTCTGTACTATACAATTCAAACCAATTTCTTCCCAAAAATGAAGTAGAGAGTCATATAATTCACATCAAGGTCGACAATTTGCATATTAACCCAATTTTAATTACCAATATCACACATTGTCTCAAATCTCAATTTTGATATTATGCGAAATTGAATTACCATTGCACAAATTGTCTCAAATCTCAATGTAAACTCTCCACTTGAGAAATAAATAATCAGTTGGAGCTTAAAAAGAAAAAATATAAAAGGCAATACAAGAGCTTACGGAAGAGAAGCTTGTCAAGGCTCTCATTAGCTACGTACTCATATACAAGTAGCTTCTCTGCGCCGTCAGCACAGTATCCCATCAAAGTAACAATATTTCGGTGCTGTACACGCGCCAACAACTTGGCCTCAATCCTGAACTCTTTCTTTCCTTGAGTCGAGTTTTGAGAAAGCTTCTTAACAGCAATCTCCCTCCCATCTTCCAACTTCCCCTAAAAAACACCCAAAACTTACAGCATAGAGTAGGAATTATATTGGGATTTTGGTGATCGACCCAATTCTTTAAAATATTACCTTGAAAACAGGGCCAAAACCGCCTTGGCCAAGTTTGTTATTGGGGTGGAAATCTTTGGTAGCAGAAACTAGGGTTTCAAAACTGAAAACCTTTTGTTCTTTAGCAGCAATCCTATCTATTTCTTCTTCTTGTTCTTCTGATTGACTCAAATTACAGAACCAAAGAAACAGATTTGAGTATGCAGATGATGTACCTCATTTAAAAGCAGAGTCTATATACATATATGTATTAAAAGATTTGAGTATGCAGATGATGTACCTCTTTTAGAGTGGAATTTGAAGCAGTTGATAATGGCTTGAAGAAAGTTTTTGGTTTTGGTCATGTTTGGTGGCATGTTTAAGTTCCCCTGAAGAAAATGGAGGAGTTTATGAGAAAGGATTTGAGTTTATCGTACAGCTGAAGGAACTCGTGATTTGGTGTTTTTCCCGATGACAAATGGAACTGTCAACTCAAGTTCAGGTGGACTGGCACTCTGGGTTGACGTTTCTCCGCTAGTGGTGTACTGTCTATTTTGTTCAGCGTTAGCGCGTCCTTTTTTTTCGTTTCTTTAGTTACATATACAGCACGGGAAATTATATTTTGACGGCTTAAATGTATTTTATTATCCTGAATTATTATTATTTTTATTTTGATGATTATTTTTTAAATATTCTTAATTAGATAATAAAAATTTTAATTTTTTAAATTTCGTCTAATTGAAATGTCACGTCAAAAATTTTTACATGCGTGCAGGCTAGTTTGTGTAATAAAAATGTAAATGCATAAATATATTACCATCAAAATCAACACACAATCCAAACCACAATTTGGCATTCCTGAAGCTTGAAGACCCACAAATTGGGGTTTGGATTTTACAATCCAAATCAACACATTAATCAAAGATGTTCTTCATCTTGATTGTGGTTTGGATTACTAGAAGACCCACCAACAAGGAAGCACAAGTCCAAGAAAACTCACTGCAAATCTTGCATGAAGCCTCTTCGAGGCTTAAAACCGACTCTCCTCTCTCTCTCTCTAGTTGACTAAAATGTAAAATTGTCCTTCTAGTTTCTATTATTTTACAAAATTCTCTTTTAATTTTTTTTTTTTGGCATAACTCTCCTTTCAATTTGTATTATTTTTACAAAACTCTCCCTCAAATATTTTTTTTTGACGAAACTCTCTCTTCAAGATGTATTAGTTGGATAAAAAAAACCCTTAATAAATATGTAATTAAATAAATAATATGTAATTAAATAAATGACTAATTATATAGTTTTTAATAATATTAAATTAATTTAATAATTTAATAATGAGAATCTGACACTCATTTTATAGGAAAGCTCACAAATTGACTAAGTATTTTATTTTTTCTTATTGAGTGGTTCATATTTTACTTGGGTTGGACTTAGATCTAATTTTGAATAATTGAGGAAAATTGACAATTACTGTATAATATATTTTAACTATAAACTTTTGATTGATTATAAATTTTGTCATTTTATACATAAAAAAAAAGATTATTGAATTATCCAAAAAAATTATAAAATGACAAAAAAGAAATACTCATACCTTACACGAGTTAATAGACTAATTTCTCGTAAAGCTGACATAAAAAAAAACAGAGAAAAAAGTCTTGGAGATAAATAATTACAAAATTAGATTTTTTAAAAGGCTAACTTTTTTTTTTTTTTTAGTTTGAACCGTAAAAATATTCTTAAATCAATTTCGCATAATGTAATTAGATAAATAATTGGGTACAATTTAGAGAGCTATAAGGGGTTGCAATGACCGACTTAGGAAATATAATAGGACTTTTTGACTATGGTGGAATGAAAATACGCGGCGCAGAAATATCATTTCCTATGCAATTTGAAAAAGAAAAGGATAGGAAATTAAAATAGTAACATGGGCTAAAGTCATTGTACATAAATAATTAAAGTCTAAATAGATTATTAACATACAACCACCTTTTTCACTAAATAATTTTTACCTGAGTCCTTCTGCACTAATTTTTTTTTTTTAATCCACTTTTTTTATCAGTATATACGACAAACGAATGTAATCTTATTTATTTGACTTATATATGTGAATAAGAAAAATACATAAGTCTATAATTTTTCTTTTTACCCATAACAAATCTTGCTCCATCTTATATTAAAGAATGCCAAGGATTCGCCATGCACGCGGATAGAATTGAGTTTATAATATGTAGTGTTTTGTAATTTCAAACTTTCTAATAGGGTTGTTACATTATTACAACCATGGGCCTAAATTAAGTATATATGGTGCACGACTGCTCCTGATTACTTAAAAGATTGCAGGAAAATTCATCAATCGTTTTACCCGTGGGATAGGCGTTTAGGCATCTTACATGAAGAAGACAGGGCTTCACCATTCTGCACAGTCTGGCCTTGTCCATGAGCTGGCTTGCCGTTGGATATTGTTAGAATCTTACTGTGTAAAATTGAACAAATGTCTAACTTGATAGAGAATGTTATGTTTTTAAGACATATTTATCTTTAAGATAAGATTGGTACCAAGAAAATATTTGAACCTTTATTATTATTGTTTGCGGTAACGAAAAATTTGAAAGAAGAGAAGAGGAGAAAAACATGAAGTTGATGCATTAAATGCCAGTAGCACGCATTTTCATAACATAAAAATGACGACTTTAACGAAATATTTTTAAATTTAAAATTAAGATGACTCATAAAAAATTATGAAGTAATAAAACTTATAATAAATAATGCCTTTTAAATAACTTATAATATTTATCATTATGTTAATTAAAATTAAAAGTATTTATGTCAATTTTGAATTTAATTTTTTTTTAAATTAATATCAAATAATATAGAACCGAGAGAGTTCGACGGGTTCCTTGTCCATTTTGTAATTAAATGAAACAATAATTGTAAGACTGAACTGTTTATAAGGTCTCTTGTTTTTGGTACCAGTGATTCATTACAACACTTGAACTGTCTATAAAGTCTCACTCCTATGAAACCCAAAAAATCTTGACCGTTTTGGGTTGGCTCGGGCTTGTGGTGGTTCTGGGTCGTTACAGTAAAATGGGATGTTTGCACCCAAAAAACACAGGTAATAATGGGATGAGTCCGCATCCTTGGCGCAATATCAATCATCACAGGGCAAAGGCCAGCAATGGAGTTTTGGCAGTATATGTTATCGAACATGGCAAAACGGAAATTTAGGAGGCAAAGCAACTGGATTGTCTCCCTTGTTTTGTACAACTTCATAGGATCCATCCCCCAGAGCGAGCTTGATATAACACGAGAATGCTGTTTAACCGTGCGTGCAAATGATGATTTTGTTGTACAGATTAGGTAAGCAAATTTTGGTGCTAGCTTTCGGCGTGGTGACATAATTTGTCCGGCTTACCACCGCAATCATGTATATGTTCTTAAGCCACCATCTTAGTTGTAAAACTAATTACTATTATTATACATTTGTCATGATTACACAGTTAGTCTGTACTAACTTTTGTTGGTCCATTAAGTTGTTTATGCTTAAAGTAAAATCCACCTCCAAAGCAATCTTTCCTTCTTTTTCTTGTAATTACTGATTTTTTATTACATTTTCATCTCACTTTCGTACTACAATTCTCTCTGATGTCAACAGAAAACAAAGAAAAGAATTGAGAGATGCAGGTATAATAAACAAGCACTCACTTTATATTGTTATAAGATGAGGAACTTCAGATATAGAGAGAGAAAGAGAAATGAAACCAACTTATTATTACTAAATTAGTTATTACAGATAACAGAGTATTTATACTAACTGATTCTAAACTAATTCTTAACTACTTATTACATTTCTGCCATTATGTGAATTGACATTATTAGCCTTAACATCCCCCCTCAAGTTGTGAGTTTGAAATAAATTACAAACTCCCAACTTGGTTTGCAGATACTGAAGTTGTTCACTAGAGAGAGCTTTGGTGAATAAGTCAGCCGGTTGATCTGCAGATAACAAGTGATGAGTGGAAATAAGCCCAGTTTGCAACTTCTCCCGAACAAGATGACAATCAATTTCGATATGTTTAGTGCGCTCATGAAAAACTGGATTAGAAGCAATGTATAGTGCAGACTTATTATCACAAAATAAGGAAACTGGAGTAATAGAGCTAATTCCAAATTCTTTTAATAAAGCTACCAACCAAGTAACTTCACAACAAACATCAGCCATGGCCCTGTATTCTGCTTCAGCAGATGACCTAGATACTGTAGGTTGCTTCTTACACTTCCAAGAAATAAGGGATGAACCTAGAGTGACACAGTATCCAGTAAAAGACTGCCGTGTATTAGGACAGCCACCCCAATCAGCATCACAATAAGCATGTAAAGTAAGAGAACCAGTTGCAGGCATTAGCAGACCTTGGCCAGGGGAGAATTTCAAGTATCGAACTAATTTGAGAGCTGCATCCATATGACAGACTTTGGGAGCAGACAAAAATTGACTAAGCACATGGACAGAATATGCAATATCAGGTCTAGTGATAGTCAAGTAGATAAGACGACCAACCAATCTTCTGTAGGTGTTAGCATTCTGCAATACAGGTCCACTGTTGGCCAATAATTTGTGATTTTGCTCCATAGGTATTTTAGAAGGCTTTGCACCAGTTAGACCCACTTCCTTCAAAATATCAAGTGTATATTTTCTTTGATTAAGATAAATACCTATTGGAGATCTAGCAGTTTCAATACCCAGAAAATATTTCATAGCACCAAGATCCTTTATCTGAAATTGAGTAGCTAAGTAATCTTTGACTTGCTGAATAACAGTACTGTTAGAACCAGTGATGAGAATATCATCAACATAAACCAGTAATGCTGTAAAGGCAGTAGAAGAATGAGCAAGGAAAAGAGAATGATCACATTTAGATTGCTGAAAACCAAACTGTTTGAGTGCAGCAGACAACTTGAGAAACCACTGTCGAGGAGCTTGTTTGAGTCCATATAAAGACTTAGTAAGTTTGCAAACAAGAGGAACTCCTGTTGAACTATGTGAATTGTAAAAACCAGGAGGCATTTTCATATAGACTTCCTCATCTAAATCCCCATGAAGAAATGCATTAGTAACATCCATTTGGTCTAGTTGTCATCCTTTCAAAGCTGCTAAAGCAACAAGAATCCTCACAGTTGTCATCTTGGCAACTGGAGCAAAGGTTTCAAAGAAATCTAAACCTGCAGTCTGTGTAAAGCCTTTGGCAACAAGCCTAGCTTTAAATCTGTCAACAGTACCATCAGGGTTATATTAGTTCCATGTCTCCCAAAATTATCAGGTCCATGTCTTTCAAAATTGTTGTTTCCAGATCCATTATTTCCAGTTACAACATTCGCAAATGTATTGTGTGTAGTCATTGAACAAATTTGATGATAAATTCTTGATCAAACAGATTAATACTGCTAGCAATCACTCTCAATTCTACAAACTTCTGATTACTTACGAAATATTGCAAGAACAATTTGTGAATCAAGAGACAATAGATTCAATTATAGTAAAAAGAATTGAAAGAAAAACCCTAAGAAAACCCTAACTTCCGTTCCAGCTCTAATACCATGTTATAAGATGAGGAACTTCAGATATAGAGAGAGAAAGAGAAATGAAACCAACTTATTATTACTAAATTAGTTATTACAGATAACAGAGTATTTATACTAACTGATTCTAAACTAATTCTTAACTACTTATTACATTACTGCCATTATGTGAATTGACATTATTAGCCTTAACATATATATATATATATATATATATATATATATATATATACACACACACACACACACACACACACACACACTTATAAATAGAAACCAACTTTAAAAATAATTTAAAATTTTCTTAATGGCCAAATGATGCAAAGATTAGAGAAAAATGGAGTGACATACCCACCCTTTCTTTTCTCTCTCCAAAAGATAAAAATTCAAAAAATGATTTCTAGTCCTGCCTGTCCATTATAAACTATGCACCTGGCACTGGAGGGATCTGTGTTGTATCTCTACAGATTTGCAAGCCAGGACTTTTTCTCACAAAAACATACAAATTACAGAGTGGCTGTGGCTTCTTTTCACTAGCCTACACACTGATACACTCTCACCGTCCTCCTTTTCCTCAAAAGGGGGAGATGAACACAACCACCCACAAAAATTTGGGCCTAACTGAACCCAAACTACATATATGGAACCAGAACACAAAAGCTAGGCAGACCTCAATTTCCTGTTCCCCAAAAATACAAAGACCATCAAATTTTCTGCCCTGGAGAGCGTTTTGTCACGATAAGTTTGTTTGAACTTCAAGAATGTGACCTGCAAGTAACATTCATCGAGGGGAATAAAATCAAGAAACATAATCCAATATAGGAATAAATAATATAGGAGGAAAAATTGACAGTACAAAGCAAAGGCATAGAAATTTGCCTCTTATCTTCTTGGATATGATTGTCTAGAGGAATGTCACACTAAAGGATCATCACTGTAATTCTTCACTCGAATCTCTACATTTCTTAAATCGCGTAGATGTTGTAAAATTTCTTGAAGAAGATTCATTCCCTTGTCACCTTTCTTCATAGAGCTGATGCAGTGTTTTAGGAACTCTTTATCGGTCTCAAGAGCATGCATCCTTGCGTAGAGTTGATCCACTTCCTCTTCAATGGCAGCCCTCCTGTCCTCTAATTCGAATCTCGTGACAATAGATTCGAAACCATTATCATGTCCATTCAACACCCCATTTTCATTTTCTCCAGTAACTGCATCAAAAAAAGGAAGAAGTCTCTTTGCCTTTGCACCCATAATTCTTCCTTCTTTCTCGTGTTTCCCATTCATTTCCTTGGAATAATAACTATTTGCCACCCCGTTAGCTTCTTCACCATTGAAATCAGAACTTTCATCCAAATGTTTGCCATTCTCTTGATAAAAATGCTCAACTGGCCTTGAATCCTCCAAATGTTGTTCATCTTCACTCAATGTAAAAAGTTTATCTTCTAAAACCTTGAGCTGCTCTATAATGGACATCCTCTCTTCCTCAAAGTCACCAAAAGAATCCCCAAAATTTAGAACTGCATCAACTGGGGTATTTTGGTTTCCATTTTCTTGATGACTATAAAATCCATCTTCTTCTTTTGCTTCTTTATTCAAGTCAATGGATATTTCATCGTTATCCTCCCCATTGCTACAAGAGGCAGAAGAAAATCCACTTCTTGCACTTCCATCCTTGCTTCTTCTCAACATTCCCATCTTCTCTTTTGCCTCATAATCCATTAACTTACTCCTGCATATTTCCAATTCTTTCTCCAACTCCTGCTTTTCTTTATCCCTTTTTACCACAAGCTCATTCATGAGTTGTAGCGCTTCTTGATCATACTCCGATTGTTCCTCCATCATTCTTTGATATTGTAAGGCCTCCATCTGCATAGCTGCCTTCTCCTCTTGAAGCCTATTAATCATTGCCATAGTTTGGTTAGCAGCTATGGCTGAAGCACTTCTCTCTTCTTCTAGTTCTGCGTACACAACATGTAAAGCCTTCCTTTCAGCTCTTAATGCTGAGGTCAGGCGCTCAACAGTCATAACTCCATTGCCACCTTCAAACTCGCTTATGACACTTCCATCCAAAGATTCTTCGGTTCCATATTCCTTCCTCTCAAGCAGTAGCAATTTCTTGTGTAAATGATGAACACTGTCTACTGAGGAAGGTGTATCAGACATTTTCTCTTCCTCAGTCCCATTAACATCTGAACCTATCGATAATTGATCGTTTATCTTGTTGTCACTTAACTCAATCAATAAGGTCTTGAATTCAACTATTTCTTCTTGGGATTCTCTCTCAGAACCTAACATTCAAGAAAAGGAAAGTTGAAAGACATAATTTATCAGTTATGGCAAAGAAAATAACCGAAATTTATTTTTTTTAAAGGTACTTATATAACAACATTCAACCTTACCATGTTCATGACTCTCATGAAAATTAGTATAACTTGTGGAAGGATCTTCATGTGAACAAACAATGTCTTCAACATGACCGTCATCTGTTAAATTTAGATCAGGAATCTCTGTCCCTATTGAAACCTCTGCTTCAGTTTCAGTGATTATAGTCTGAGATACTTCTTCATTGACTGTTTAAATTGCAACATTAATATAAAAAAAATGTTATTTAACTTCAAAAAAGAAAGAACAAATAGTTATTACTTAATGTTCAAGTCTAGTTACCAGTTGGAACATCTGATTCTCTATCTTCCACATCTAGTTCAGCAGTTTCTGTCTCAATTAAGACCTCGGATTCAGTTTTATTATTTTGCACTTGAGATACTACATCAGAGACTGCATAATGTTGAATAATGTATAACAATTTAAATTGGTTCAACACACAAAGAAATACTAATCAAACAATAACTTGGAGGTCCAAATTACCTGCAGAAGCTGCAATGTCATGGATATCATTGATTTCCACAGATGGGTTTTCATTTGCTCGAGTAATAGCAACTTGTTCATATACTAAATCACATTCTTTTGCATGAAAAACCAGAGAATTTTCAGTCTCTTCCATTTCCATGGATTCAAATACTGCAAACTTGGTTTCCTCCAAATTCTCCTGGACAGAAAATACTGCATCCTCCTCCCCAATACAGCACCTGTTGTCTATAAAGTTTTCAACTTGAGCCACAATATTTGATTCAGAACCCAAATGGGCTTCTTGATGATCACTATTTTCCTGATTTTCCTCAACCCTGTACTGGATTTCATCTTCCTCAGTTGTTGAACCTACCAATTCAACCGGAACCAATTGCTGACCACTGCAGTCAATAAAGAACTCCAGATGCTGAGGGTGAATTTCAAAAAATACATCTGCTTTGCTACACTCATCAGAAATTAGATCTTTCATTTTCATGCTTGAATTTTCCTCCTTAATGAATTCTCTCTCCCCTTCCAAAAGCATTTCTTCTTTATCTTCCTCATTACCTTCCAATTCATTCAATCCAAATTTATGCATAGAAACAGAGGAATCCTCCTTTGCTCCTCCATTAACATTAGAAATCAACTGCTTCTCACTCTTGCTTTCAAATTCATGATCCATCATGAAATCTGATCCGGTGTGATCTGAATTATCATCTCCGATGCCAAGTTGATCATTTTTTCCATCCTCTGTAATCAAGTTTTCCTTTTGGGTATACTTGAAGCAATCCCAATTAGACGGGTTGATCAGAACATAAGGAGAGTAAATTTGCTTCTCCAAGCTCACACCACAACAAGAACAATTCAAACACACCTCGCCATTCTCAGCCACCTTATCTTCATCATTATGAATCATTCCAATTTCTTTCACCCATGGAAAGAAAGCCAAATTCTTGGAAACCCCACGAAAATCCGGCCTCAAGGACGAGCAATCCTCACACATATTTTGATACGCAGCTAACTTTTGATGATTAGAACAATAACCCAATTTGGAAATCTCTGTAGCATGAGCTTCACAGAGAAGATCTCTGTGTAAATTATTGCCTTTTCCCGGTTCAAAAAAGTGATCAATACGAGAACAGCAAAGACAGGGTGGCTTTAGGCCAAAGTAATTGGCAAATTTGATGATCAGATAAGAAAAGAGAGAATTGAGGAGGAGGAGAATTATTAGAGTCCATTCAAGAACTGCATAAACAAGAATAAGGGTGATTTTGTTTGTGTTTTTATACAACATGGTTGCAAATTTATTGGCAGCCATGTTTGATACTCTTGTTTTAGTATATACAAGAAAGGGGGGAGAAAAACTGAAAGAAGAATCAATATGGAAATGGAAACAAGTTAAGAGAGAGAGATGGAGATGAAGAAGTAGATTTGGAGGTGGGTTAATTAAGACTAACAAGAATGGACAACAGTTTGAAAGGAGACGGCCAAAGCAGACTTGAGACTTTAGAAAAAGAAAGAATTTTGAGCGACAGTCAGAAAATAAGGAAGAATGTTTCTTTTAAATTATTTTATTCCTGGTTATTTTATTTTATTTTTGACAGAATTTTAAGTAATCATTAAATATTAAATAAGTTAATGAAAAATGCTATTAGTTTATTTGCTTAGCTGATCCCTAAGAAAATTCTCTGCTTGAAGTTATAATTCTTGTTTTGGATTAAAATAATTTTAAAGAGGTAATATTGATAGAGTAATCTTTGGATTCAAATAATCTTCGATGCCCGCTCTCCATTATATTATGGGTATCGAGTAATTATGCAGTACTCTTGAAATATCTATCACGTCATTAGTTGTCACTTTGGTAATTTAAGTGAAATATTTTATTTTAAATATTAAAATTATAGGACGTAAATAATATAAGATACCAAATGACAAATGTCAAAGAGCGTCCAATAATTTTTTCACGGATATCAAAAGGAGAGCCTCATTATTGATGGACCGCACACAAAGTAAGGCGTGAGGCCCATTAAAAATGCTAGATGCTGGATCTCATCATTGATGTCCGTCCGTCCGTCCATCTCTTCTTTTTGTTTGGTTAATATGAAATGCATTTTTCATTTTTATATTCAAATTTTATGTTTACATGGAAATAAATAATTTTCCTAATTTATGCTTTTCAAATTTATTAATTCCTTTAATAAAAATTACACGAGGGGTATAACTAATTTATGATAGAATTTTCTTTTAATTTTATTGTGAAACTTGCATTTATATTCATACCGTGTGAATTTTACTAATACAGAAGTCGTATATTTATTCTTGTAACATAGAGCTTACAAAAATGTAAAAACTCAAATACTTCATTCTAACTTGACCCCACATACTTTATGAAAGGGAGGGCATGACCTGACCCTTTTAATTTGAAGAAAAAGAAGCTTCATAAATATGCGATGTCCTTTAAGACATCCTTTATTGCTTGGGAGCTAAGATATATCGTCGCAAATTCCCCCCCTAGTCCAAACCAAACTTCCCGATTCTAGTCTTTTTTAATAACCCCATGTTAAATATTTGCGCAGTTGTATTTCTAATTATTGTGTCTAATTATTTTCTTTTTAAAAGAATAGTCTCTAATTTTTGTTGAGATATTTCTCAAATTTTATTTAGACATAAAGTTAAGAGATAGTTTGAGTGAATTTTGTATTTGTATGAGAGAAATAATTTTTGCTGCTTTTATATTTCGTGGGAAAAAAATGTATAATGAGATGAGAGAAATAATTTTTACAGTTTTTAGTCGTACAAAATGTTGTGTTGTGGAGATTATTATATTGTGTAAGCTTAAATTTTAAGACATAAAACTTAGAAGTATTATTGTAAGTCCATTATGATTGATATAGTAAAAATTCGTAGTTTGGCCGATAATTTTTTTCTTTAAGAGATTTTCACACTAAATTTTGTATAATTTTAACTCTATTTATTTTATATTATTTAATTTACATCGACTTAATTTTCAATAATTTTTATAATGGTTGAGACTCGATTATGCCAAAAGTATGGTACAAAATTTCATTAACTAGCTATGTTACTCCCTCCGCTCTTTCTAATCTTACCATTTGAGATGTCATTAAATCAATTTGTTTTTTCTTTTATGAATGGGGTATATATGTTAACTGACATGCGACAAAATTGAATTACGATTAACGTAAAAATTTATGCGATAATATATAATAAATTATAATGAGATTATTTTTTAAAAAATTATATTTTATATATATACATACGTCACAATTATAATTTAATTAAAAAATTTCACGGTATATAACATGAATCCTATAAATTTTACGGATTTCACATGTTCCATGATTAGCCTGAAAGTCGTAATTTCTTCACAAAATTCTCTATAATTGAGCTACTTTGACGGCTAAAGATAATATAATACATTCTTTCTCATCTAACTAGGGTCCCTTACTTTGTTTTAAAATACAAAGAAAAGAAACTGTAAAAAATTATATTCCCCACCCCTGAAAATTTGAAATTCCTAATGATTAAAAAATTAAAAAAATCATAATTATATCTCTATTTTTTCCCCTCTCTCGTCTACTTTTTATCTTACATTTTCGTACCGATCTTCTCCCACAAACTCACTTATTTTCTCATTTTACTCTTTTTAAAATCTAAAAAAAAAAAAAGTTATAAGATTTATCAATTATTTAAATTTGAGTTTAAGTTTAAAAATCTTTTATATTGATTTTAAAAAATAAACTTTATCTTATACTTTAACCGAAAAGAATATAATACTTGGACCAAGTAGTGGTTCGTTACCGTCCATTGAAATGTGATGTTATACTGTTTCATTTGTTTTCCGGCCGTCGGCTTTTATTTTTTTGACCAAATGGGCAACTATGGAAGAGAGCGTTCGAAGAAATATATCAAAGTGCATTCGTCTATTTTGCTTCAGCATTAAAGTAACCACAATTCAACGATCACAACTCACAAGGGTATGTAATCCAAATAAATTATCTTCAATTTTAAATTATAAGATCATTATTAATTTATGAAAGTCAAATAATAAAAGTATTTTGCTTAGTTTTATACTTGGTAATTATTATACGAGTGAGGGACCATAAGCTAAATAATCTAAATCATCGTGACTTAAACCTAATTCCCATTCATCAATATAGAACCTAAAGCGATGGACCTCCCCTCGTATATGCCCCAAAATTAAATTGAATGTGACATTTTTGTTCAATATTAATTTATATATCTATCTTAATCCAGCTAGCAATTAAGTATTATACTCATGTTGGTAATCAAAATCTTAATCCAAGTCGATATAAACAAATATAGATTCACTGGTAATAACATTTAAAAGAATAATTTGGAGTTAGAATGAAGCCTTTAATTTTGTTCTGAAAGAAGTATACCAAGGTTTTTTTTTTCTTTGATTCATATCTTGCCGACCAATCCAACCCCACCCTTATTGCAAAAGATTGGGCCGAATTGATATAATAATAATCATGCTCCGACAACTATATCCCTGTTACAACAATTTACTTCTATCCTTTCCTACCCTTAAAAAACGAGAAAATAGATTTTCTCAGCTTTCATCTGCTTCCATTAAACCCTAATGGCGGGCCCTATAATTTTCCTTTTTATATATAGAAAAAAGAAGACAAAATTGGAGAACCAGAAGTAAAAATACTTGAAAAAAAAAAAACCCTTCCCAAGAAAAGGGGAAAAACCTTTAAAAGAGGTTGTGAAGACACTGAAACAAGATGGTAAAAACTTCAATACGTTACAACACCAAAATTAGACCTGCCTGAATTATGAAAAGAGCAAAACCATTGGTCTATAGGTTCCCAACTAGGCTACAAATAGACGAGACATCTACTTTAACCGCACATAAATATCAGAAGGCCTTTCTTTTATTCACAGCCACCAAAGTTTAATAAAGAATGATCATATTACCAAAGGAACTGATTACAGGAAACTTATGACGAGCACATATATCATTCTTCGTGCGAACTAGAAGCGCTTCATCGTGAAATTAATTACTTCTACAATTAAAACCAAACATACATAGCTCAAGCTGCAAAAATCATCTATAATGTGGATGGTATACAAAAACCCACACTGCAACGAGCTTCTTCACTCACATCCAAGTACATCAAGATCAACCAACCGAGTAGACTACATTCTGAATATACTCAAACTTCATCATAGCAGGCCTGTGCTGCCAAATGGATTAGTTGTTTGTGCGTGAGCGCTATTGTTGACAGGAAAAGCTCCAAACGCTGTGTCAACAAAAGGATTTTGTGGACCCATCATCATATGTGGTTGCTGCTGAGGCTGTGAATAGAAAGGTAGTTGGTAAGGGCCGAATGGGTTTGCTTGATATTGAGCCGCTGACGACATTTGAACCGATGGAGGGGCGGCTATATGGTTCGATAATGCAAATGGATCTGGCACTTCAAATGGGTTGGGGGCAGGCGCTCCATACACTGGCTGCTGGGAAGCTCTATAAGCTCCTTCATCATACAAACTATTCAGAGTGAGAGAATTCAATCCACCAGCCTGGCATTCAATTGATAAACAAGTGGAAACAGTCACTGAAGTGATGTTCATGATTTGTCAGCACTCTACTGAAGATTAATGACAACTAAATACAGTAGGATCTCAGTGTCCCCTACTTTCTGACTTCTAAAAATTATACTCAATAATAATAGCGGCATATAGCAGAGGAGGAACAGCATTACAAGAATAGAGGTGGAAGTAGTAGCATCATAAATAAGCCAACTTTGCCAATAATAAAAATTGTGAAAGCACTCAGCGATCTATGCAAGAACATGACGACATTCTAATCCAGAGAATATGGGTAAAAAACTTACCCTTTTTGAAGAAAATTCAACTAAGAATATATCATATTGACTACTGACCAGCAGGATGTATTCATGCCACTAGGATGCATCATCACTGCTAATCACCCACTCAACTTAGAACGATGGGACATGTAATTTTATTCAAAAGAGGTATAAAGCCTAATTAAGTACATCCAACACCTCAGGAAAAGTTGAAAATGGAAATGCTTCTTAATATAAACAGAAGACATCATGTCCAATAAGATAAACTCTGAGCATGCAAATTGTACTTGATAATATAAATTATCTCAACAGGTACCCATAAATAAATATTTACATTCTTTTTGGTTGTCCTCTACTGCATAAACATTAATGGTTTACCCTTTTGTCAGTCTGGTTCCCATATTAACATTTTTAAGGGTGTGTACTATCTAAAGGCAACACACTCCTTTTCTTGGACACCAACATATATGTTGAAAGCCAAATGAATTACATATCCACCACAGAAAGCTAAATCCAAACCTCTCTTTACAAAGTGCTTCCAAATGCATTGGCAAAATGCACCGGGAGCCATGCCTAAGAATAATGGAACAACACTGAGGCAGCCATTTAAATATTATGAAGGATAAGAATGATTGTAGTACGACCTTAACTATGTTATACATCAGTTGGGTAGTACTACTGGATAAAAAAAAGCTTTTTGCAAAACAAAAACCTCATAAACCAGCAAAATCTTCTCAACCTTAAAGACAGTCTATAACTCCTCAACATTAAAAAGCATGTCGGGGGGGGGGGGGGGGGGGGGGTGTTGCGCAGAGTTGTCCCGTTCTATGATTTAAAAATGTACCCAAAAATAAAAACACCCAAAGTGTGTCCTTCAATTTTTTGTGTTTTAGAGAGAGAGAAAAGCCAAGGCGCTAAAGCTAATCCACTGGAAACTCGCAAAATGCTGCAGCGACTAAGACAGTTTCACCATACAAGTGGATAATGTTGTTCTCATGGAATTTAGAAATATAACCCGTCTTGACTTACCTCAATTCAAAAAAAAAAATTATGTTTCTTGCCATTATAATTGAAATCAAAAGCTTATGCTTAATTTATGACATTAAGTTCATCACTATATTGAAATGGGGTAATAATCAGACATTCTATTTGGACAAGTTAAAAAAAATATACAAATATAGTATCATCTGTAATTTATAAAATATTTTACACGGTTATGAAATACCATAAAATTTTATCAGCAAAAGATTTTAATAATTGAAATATTTTTTTACAACTAATCATATCATTATTATTAATCAATAACACATTTTGATAATCTATACAAAAAATGATAGTTTTTCATTTATTCAGTTGAGGGAAATGAAGACAAGTGTAATTGAGAGGAGTCATATCGGGGTTCTACCATTAGTGGCATGATATGCATCTATACACAAAAGATGTAGTAGCACAGGAATATAGTTTTGGCATGACATCTATAAGGTATTAAGATAACTAACAGCACAAATACTTAAGAATTTACATGGTAAACAGACTGAAAACTCAATTCCTTGTTACCTTGCCAGCATAAAATGAAAAAAATGAATGGGGAAAAATAAAAGAATATATGGGATTCCTACCAGTTGCCTGTCCTGAACTGAAGAAATGTCGCTTCCGGGAGTGGTGACCAAGGCAAGCTCCCATCCAGAAGGATCCAGATCTCTTGCTTGCAGAGGAGCTGATGTAGTACCTACATGTATTACATATCAAATATTTAATTAGTAGAAGGTACCTTGCAACTGAAAAAGGTGAAGTAGCATAGTTGGTAATGAGCAGAACAGGAAAAGGGGAAAAATCACCAGATGGGACAATCGCCAGAGCTAAAGCATTGCTCTCCTCGATTGCTGATGCAATAGGCATGGTAGCGTTTAATCCCTAAGCCAAACAAGAAAAAAAATTAAATGACCAAAAGACAAAAGGAGGACTGGGTAGGTTTCAGTTCCGAGTATGACTAGGAATAACAAAGATAAATATGAGATGTTTACCAATAGATCTTCAGAATCAAAGTTATTTGGAGGAGGGGGAGCAGGAGCAGGGGCAGGGGCCTCAACATTTGAAACGGCCACAATATCCATAACAACGGGCATAGGTTCATTATTGGATAATTCTGTCTCTTCAGAAGGTGAAGTATCCTCTTCTGGTTTATATGTCAATTGAAGTCTCTCTGGAAATTCCTGATTCATAAATGTTAATTATTTAAACAGAGTTCACATCGAATAGATGTAATAACAAGTTAAAGATCAATATAATTAGCAAGTTATTTGTGCATGTTAAATATTGCTGGGCCATCAAATTGACAACTGACCAATGGCTCTCGCGGAACAGTGACCATCCTTGGTGCCTCTCTAATATACTCTTCCATGGTCACAAGAAAAGACTGTGGAGGCTGGAAAGAAAGGCAAACAAAGTGTCAAAACAGTATCACGTATAATCCAACTAAAACACCCAACCTCACTTGCAGCATCATTACCTCCCTCAAAACAGGAAACTGGAAGTTCCTGGCAAGTTCAAGCCCTTTACAAACTTCGTAAAAATCAGAAAGGGTAGCAGCCTGCAGCAGAAAAGGATTATAGTGATAGACAATAAAGCCTGAAAGAATTATCATCTCATGATTTAACTAAAATCCATAATGATTATATTCTTCTTTTATAACCTTATTAAACATAAAGATATGAGCAAAGGAGATATGTGAATTTCACAACGCAATATATCACCTGTTGGCCAGCTCTTTTATATATATCTAGGGCTTTGATAGCTTCATGTCTTGGCATCTCGAAAAACTGAATGAAATTAAGAAGAAAAGGGCATTATGGTCAAAGTAACAAGGAAGAATCACAGCGTTTACTAAAGTAAGTAATCTTTCAAAAATAGTCTAATCAATTCACCTTATCAATGAGATTTATTATTCCGTCATTTATAGCGCAATATATTTTAAAGCTCTCCTTTAGTACCTGAAAATCACACATCGATAATGTCAAATAATGTTATCTCTGGACCAATTTTTTCATAAGCTATTCCATCCAACTTTATCATTCATTCACCATTCCCTTTTTGTTGTAAAATTATGATTGTCAAAATTTAAAGGACATGTCACTCAATCTAATTCTCACATCTAATTACATAAATAACTATACGTGGAACACATCTTATACTTGAAAAAAATAATTCATTTTATTTCACAAACCAGAGCTAGCGCATATTGTATAACATAATTGCTGAGAGCTGCTCCTTCGGGCTGCAAAGTCACAATGTAACATCAATATTTATTTACATCCATATTTATTCAAAATTTAATCCAAAAAAAAAATCAGAAATCTCCGTGAACATAAGGATACATCTGGAATATAGGATTCTATGCTAACAGGTTGCTGAAAAGAGAATTCCTTAAGTTTCACAAGAAAGTACCCGACATCCAGTAAGACGATACAACAGTTGTTGCAAAGCAGGCAATTGCTCCAACAATTCTTCACTGTTCAGCTCCCTAGTTCTGCTGTACCCCTGAAAAAAGAAGTAGAAGATGATTGAGAAATGTCTTGAGAAAAAAAAATGAACTTTCTAGTAGGAGTCGAAGGCAAACTAAATATTTCCCTTCCAACATTATGGTAGGGGAAAAAAGGCATCCCAATCAATATACTACATGATAATGAATCCAGTAACATGATCTCTCTATTTTATCTTCACTATCATTCAACCCAAGAAAATCTTTCAACTATTATCGCCTTTCTTATATCCCAAATTTTGCTAGACAGTAAACAAAAGCATGGCATTTAATTTCATGCATACCTTATCTTGCCCTTGGGCAGCTTTAGGAAGACGCTCTGCTTCAATATCATACTTTAAAATCCTAAAGCATTCAAGTCGTTCTTCCAAGAACAGTCCATATGTACGTACCCAAGCAGAGCAATCCCAAGCTAGAAAAAGATGAAAATCATTCATCAGTTAATTCATTAAAAATATAGGTTCTCACCGAGGATACAGGGATAAAGCTGCTTTTGAGGTCAATGAAACATAAGAATGTTGTATCAGTATTAACCAACTGGGCTGGAATCATCCTTGAAGTTGGACAATTGGAGAATATGTCCTCTCTGTTGGAAATTCAGTAGTTCTTCCCTAAAAGTGGGATCTCCATCCCTCAGGCCCCTATGTATAACTATAAGTGTTTTCAATGCCACCTGATAAGAAAGACATACAAAAAAGTGCATGATTATTTCCGATGCAAAGATCAGCAACACATGTAAGAATATAAGACATCTCACATCCAAGTTCACATAGCTATTTCATAATGCAAGTACTACTGCTGCATATTATACAGGTATAATGACTTTTAATAGATTATTAAAGGGTATTAATGAAAGTTCAGAATATTCATCAAATGACTGCACAATCTATATCTGATAATCACCCTCTGAGCAACTTGTGGATTACTCATGCTTTAAGCAATTATCTGATTATATTTATGGCTTATTACAAGCTGCACCAAACATTACACAACTAGCTTCTTTTAAGTTACAAGATATAAACTGGTACCAAAGAACGCTTCAATTTTATGGGGGCGTTCATCAATACAGGTTTTAAAACAAACTGAAACAATTTATACATTATTTTTTAAATTAATCCTTACATTTTCATATACTTTTTTATTATACACATTCTTTGCAGGGCAGGTAGGTTTCTTAAAATAAGTACATAAGTTATCACAACATCCAGACTGCATATCCCCCAAAATTAAACCTTCAAACGGCTATTCTAAGTGAGAATGAATAAAGCCCAAGATCCTCAATTAATTTTATTTTATTTTTTTTTTTTTTGATAAGTGTGGAGTGCCTTGTAAAATTTTCAGGTTGCTCAGGATTAAAAATTACACAGATCTGCAAGTGAATTCCATCATATGATGTTCACATGTATTAGTATAGCAGAAATTTTCAGGACTCCAATTTAACCAGCCGTTCGACCATTAAATTGTTAAGGCACAACACCTTTTCGTGTTTTTAAATCAAACGTAAATTAGTATGTATTTTAGGTAGTTCCAGTAATAAAACCTAAAATTTTCAAACATGACTCAAAAATGAGCAATGATCATATATCACTTTTTTAACTAAAAGAAACGACATTTAAATGTATATTATTATGTACTTTAGGTAGTTCTAGTAACAAACCTAAAATGTTCAAACATGATTCAAATTGAGCAATGATCAGATAGTTGAATGGGTAGATGAAATTCATGAAGTAAAAAGTGCAATCTCCCACCACTGAATTAGTGAATTAGCTTTTACTATTTTATACAGTGGGAAGGGCTGGGGGAAAATGCAGAGAGAGAGGGAGAGAGTCCAAGGAATTTAACATAATTAACGATTTAACATTATCATGCCAAACACATGATGGTCACAATGTGGTATCTTCCGCATGCTTGGTCTTTCTCCATCCTAGAATGTGCTAATAGAGATTCTTAAGGTCACTAGTACTGGCATCCAGAGTATATCAGGACGAAAATTGACTGGCTAAAAAATAGCACTTTGTTGGATGAACAATCCACACCAGAAAGAGCAAAGCTGTAAAGTAGGACTAGGATTCAAAATACTGAAAATAGAATGAAAACATAAACCACTTGGCACAAAAATGTATAGAATAAAATATTTTTTTGTTGATGAGTATCAAATAAAAATATAATAATTCTTAAGTGCATAGTACCTAAATTCAAATGAGCAAAGCACCTGATATGATACACTAGTTTCTTAGTCCTAGTAATAACTTATTTTCCAAACACAAGATAGAAGCTGCAGTAAAGTATACACTCTATTTAGTTTATTTATTTTTAAGGAATCCCTACACGAGAAGAAACAATTTAATCAGATCAAACCTAACTCTATGAATCCATAATCCAAACAAAAACATGAAATTGCAAAACCCAAATAATTTCTCATTATAAAATAACAGGGGCAAAACATGAAATCCAAATCACAATAGAATCCAAAACACCATACCGTCCAATTATGGGTCTTAGCTAATCGCCTAGCAAGGGCGTGTAAGCAATATGAAACATCAGCTCGAGGACGAACTGCGGACGTGGAAATCAAAATTTCTGCAAGAAGAACAATATTAAAAACCTAAAATTAGAAAAACCGATAAATAAGTAAAAACAATCGGATCTGCAAATAGGAAAAAATCTCACTTCTGAGGTGTCGTTCTTTGGGTGGGCACTCAACATGATTCGTAGCTTTAACAATCGCAACATCCACATCCTAATTATAGACACCCAAATCAAATCGAATAAAAAAAAAATTAAAAAAAAAATACCCTAATACAAGAATAACGCATATAAATTACATAAACATGGAAAAAAGAGAGACCTTGAAATCGCTATTAACATGGGCAAGGCCTACTTTCGTCTGGTCTTTAAAAGCGCCATAGGCTTTTCTCCAAGTCTGAAGGGTGCCCATCCCTCTCCTTGTCCTATTTTCTCTCTCAGTACACCGTTGCCGCTGAGATCGCGCTCTCTACTTTCTCTCTCTACAGATACCTTTTTCTCTCTCCAGTCTCTCTCTCCTTGAAATCAAATACAAGTGCAGAAAATGGGTTGGTACAATTCGTCTCTCTTCTTTGATGAGTTATGAATGAGAAAGAACGGCTTTTCTCCGACTTTGTTTGGCTTTTGGCTTTGGCGGCCCCTCGTTTGGTATTATTTGCTATTTGCATCATTATATTATTTTTCTCCATTATAATATGTTTTGTTTTATTTTTAAACTTTAGTCAAACAATCAGATTAAATATTACTTCTTTCGTTTCAAATAATTAATTTTTAATTTTTTAAAAGCTAATTTTAAATTAAAATTTAACATAAATTAATTTAATTTATGTTAATAAAATTATAATTATTATAAATTATTTTTAAAATATTATTATTATAAGATTTATTATTTTTAAAATTTAAATAAATTATGTTAATTTTAAATTTAAAAATATTTTAAAATTAAATTAATTTTAAAATATTAATTTTATAATTAAGAGCGAAAAGAGTAATTTTAAAAAAAAAAATATGTGCAAAAAAAAATTGATAGGTGAATATTTACATCCACTCAGAAGACAAGAAATCGAAATCCAGAAGAAGGATCAACGAAGCCTACACTCACAAGTTACTGCATAAACCAACCATACTTTGAGAAGAATCTTTACAGCTTTATAAGATGTGGTGGACTATTAAATTAAAGGAAAGAATAACACTCTTTTATATGAATAATAAATATAATTTATATTTATGTGAATGAAAATTTATGAAAATAATAATTTTTTAAATTAATTTTAAACATTCTATATTTTACTTGTAATTTTACACGAATGAAAAAATTGCCATATTTTATTAAAATAAAAATCAAGTTGAACATATGTTTTACTAATAACACGTTATAATTTGTTATCACTTGGAGTAAAATTCTCTTATAGTGTATAAAAGGAGTGTTCATTATTTTCAATTTTTTCGGGTTCATGGATATATCGAATTGGACGGTTCGATACACAAAAAACCAGTTCAGTGTATCATTTTTTTTATTCCTATACCGGTTCATGAGTTCGGTTAATACCGAACCGGTATATACCGCTAGCTTTTCGTTTCTTTCTTTTTTACTTCATTAGTTCTTTTATTATTTGTTGATTACGCAGACTCAGAAGTCTAACACTCGTACCTATTTTGCTTTCTCTTCTCAACTTTTCATTCACTCTTCTCAATGGAATTTGTCTGCTGGGAGAGACCGGAGTTTCAATTGGCCTAATCAATTCATAATACTCTCCCCCAGATAACTCCTTTTCAATTTCATTTATGTGTTCTTCCATCACCTCACCATGCTCATGCCCAAAGGGTAGGGGGAAAACAAGAAATAATGAAAGCCCACATCAATTCCTCTATGATTTGATGGATCCACAAATCTAACTCTTTCACTTTCAGAACTTTCTCTAGTTTCAATTGTAAAGGTTAGTTTTTCAACCATATTTTTCTGTAATGGATATATTCAATGTATGTTGTTTTAGTTGGAAAAAAAAAGAATTTTTTTTTTTAACTGTGAATTCTTGGAATTGGAGAAGTTGGGATGTTTTGTTGGATCTAGTTATATTGGACCTTCTGGATTTAAACTAGCTTACCAAACAATTGATTGAGAACAAAGTGAATTTAACCACTTTATTTTTCAAAGGTCACATTTTTCTGTTTTGTGCCTACTTTTTCATTATTAGCGGATGTTATGTTCACGTTTCATCTGTTTTGAGAAGAAGCTAAGATGGGTTTTACAATTGAAGTAATCAATTTTCAGTTTTCCACTAATTTTCGATATATTCTCGGTCGGTTTGTACCAAACCGATATTGAACTGACTGATCGATTTGGTATACCGGTCGTGCCGATTCAATACAGAGTTATGGATAAATTCGATTATCGGTTTGGTACGATTTTGTACCGATCCACACCCCTAGTGTATAAGAGATTATAATATAATGATAATAATATACATAAAAATACTAATGTGGAATTTGATAAGGAGAGTGAAAGGGAATGGATTCGCTCAATATATATATATATGTTGTAAGACCCCGAATTTTATGAAATATAAAATTTATTTTTCTTCATATATATTTTTATGAAACAGAAAGTGGTTAAATTGATAAAGTTAAAAGTTAAGGATGTTATGTGTAAATTATATTATGTCGGACAATATTCTTTTGGTCGGGGAATATTCGTTATGTCGGGGAATATTCGTACGACGGCGCCGTACGAACCAATCATTGGTAGACCCCACAAAGAATAATTGTCGGATATAGAAAATGACATAAACAATTTTTAAAAATGGTCAATGGTACTATTACTTTTAATTGTTAAAATATCCGGTGGTAAAAGAATAGTAATATACGGTATTACAAGTAACATACGGTATTGCACAGTAGCACACGGTATTGCACAGTAACACGCGACATTGCACAGTGTTTCGTATTATTAAACTAATAAAGTGGTTATCGTACAATATTTGACTTTATTGTCACATGCACAATAATTCATGTTATTAAATTGATAATTGTCACAGTAGCATATGCACAGTAATTCACATTATTGAATCAATAATTGTCATGACACAGTAACGTAATCTTTCTTTTGCATACTTTCTGCATTATTGTTATCTCTATTATGGTGTTATTTAAACAGTTGTATTTCATTAATTAATTGACTTGATATCTAACTCAGAAAGCCAACTACACTGTATTTATAACAATTAGTCATAATAATGAATAAGTGTGAATTATTGTTGAATAATTGAATTGATAAAGTTATTTGTTTATAATATAAAGTTAGGTGATATAAAATGAATGGTATAAATTAAAGATAATATAAAATTTAAAATGGATGGTGTAGATTAAAAGATGATCTTTAAATGAATGGTTTAGATTAAGGAAATCTTAAAAGATGAAATGAATGGTATAGATTAAAGATAATATAGAATTTGAAATGGATGATGTAGATTAAAAGATGATATTTAAATGAATGGTTTATCTTAAAAGATGAAATGAATGGTATGGATTAAACATTATCTTGAAATGAACGGTTTGAATTAAATTAGGAAATCTTGGTTATGATAAGATTTTTGGCTATAAATAGAGGCCTTAACTTAAGGATTTTTCATAAACTTCCTTACTTGTTCTTTCTTTCTCTCTCTAAATACTTCTTGTGAAAGTTTTCTCTAAGTGTGCTTAAGTCATCTTGAGTATTTGTGAAGATTTATAAGTGTACGTGTACTGTTCAAGTTAATCAACCTCATTTAAATCAATATTCAGTCACGTGTTAAGGTAAGGGATTATCATTATTGGATTCTCGAAAATAATATCGTTTATTTCTTACTCATAAGATGTGCCATTTATTTCCATATATTAATTTATGGGAATAACCTTACGGTGCAGATTATCTCCTGTTGGTGAATAACCTTTCGTATTCATTCCTTATTAATCTCTGAGAATAACCTTACGGTGCGGATTATCGCCTGTTTGGTGAATGACTCTTCGTATTCAATTTTTATTAAATTGTGGGAATAACCTTATGGTGCGGATTATCGCCTGTTGGTGAATAACCTTTCGTATTCATTCCTTATTAATCTCTGAGAATAACCTGACTACGCGGATTACCGCATGTTTGGTGAATTACTCTTTGTATTCATTTCTTATTTGTCTCTTGTGGAAATAATTTGTTTACACGAATTATCACATGACACTTTTATTGCATATTCGTTTGTAATATCATTTTCTTTCATATTCGTAAGTGATATTATTTTCCTTTATACTCATAAGGGATATCATCTTTTTCATCTTCCATTATTCAAACTTACTATGATAAGGGATATTAATTTCCTTCACCTTTTGTTAATCAAACCTGCTACGGTAAGGGATATTATTTTCTTTCATACACCTAAATCGAAACTTATTATGCAACTATTGCTTCTATAATTCCTGAAAATATTATATGTTCCATAATAGTTGCACTTTATCATTTCAATTGAACCATCCTATTTACGTGAACCTTTCTATTGAACTGTAACCGTTATTCTGAACTGTGGATCTTGAATATCATTTTTAAATTTCACTCCACATCATGTTGACAATTTGGACATTATTTGAATCTGTACAAAATAAACTTCTAATACTTATTGTTTATCCTGTTTCTTCTGTTCATTATTTATATCATTCTAATCATCCAAATTCAAGTTGTTGTGAATATCTGTGGCCGGGGGCACAGATGCGATATAATTGTTGAACAGATGATAGGTTAAAGGCGATATAATAGGTTAAAGGCGATACATCTGTTCGGTGTCTTTTATGGCACGTGGTGAATGCTCTCTTTGGCCCGTAGTGCAAAGATGAACTGTTGTTTGGTATGATTATGACCAAAGGGTGAATCTGGTATAATCATGACCGTTAGTGTTATATTGAATGTCTTTGGCCCGTAGTGCAAAGATGAACTGTTGATCTGCATGATTATGATCAGGAACTGTGAATTTGTATTATATTGACTAATGGTATTTTAGATGATAAAAGTTGATGATATTTTTACTAAAAAGAGAAGCGAGTGGACACTATAGTCTGCATTATTCTTCTAATAAATTGCTCATTCCGCTGCTATTATTGATCTGAACATTGTTTAAGAATTTAACTGCAGTTTTTGATACAAACCTTGTAGTCTATTGTATTCTATCAAGAACTCAACTGTTGAAGGCTAACGATAATTTACTTGTCATTATCTTAGTCATGATATTCTTTACTGGGCTATTTGAGCTCATCCTTTCTTTTGTTCCATTGTTTTTCAGAAAATGAGAGAGTAGCCGGGTCTAGCAGGGGAATGAAGTGACGGTCCGAGTGATAGCTATTGTAGTCTTCACATGTTGTATATAGTGTGACAATAATTGTGAAGACTTAGTGTGTATTATTATACACTGTATTGTTGATCGTTATTCTATCTTGTAATAATTTTGTTGTAGTCTTTTGAAGACTCAAGTTTGGGCTATATGAGCCCAGATTTGGGGGCGTCACACACACACACACACACACACACACACACACACACACACACACACATATATATATATATATATATATATATATATATATATATATATATATATATATATATATACATACTCAGGATATTAAAACATAAATTATAAAGAGTATTTTATAATGGCTAAACAGAATAAACTTGGTAAAACTTTAGCTAAAAATAAAAATTTGTTCATGATTGAAATAAATATTTTTTTAAGTCAAAGTAATACTTAGGTATTAAATATCAACTATAATCTCATATATACAATTCTATGTAGAACTTAAGTATAAATAAAAGTAGAAGGCTAAACAAATAAAAAGTTGTCCTGCGTGCGAAGAATTGAGCAAAAGTTGTTGCATTAGCCATATGAACTTATAATTCAGTATTGCTTACAGGCATGTATATTAAATTAGTTAATTATTTTTATATTCTAGTTCTTTTGGGAAACATTATTTTTATTCTGTTATTAGACAAGAAATACTTTGATATTATAATAAAGAATAATTGTTGACTTGATGGACTGGTAGATTACTTGATGCTCTTTATATTCTTGATTTACATGATAATATTTTTTAAATTGAACAAATAGGTAAAAGAAAAAGTGATGATGTAAATTATACTTTTATGTTGCATTGTAGGCTCAATCATATTAATGAACAAGACTGAGCAAGTTACATAAATATGAGTTTCTACAACCATTTGATTATGAATCATATCTAACTTATGAATCATGTCTCATGTGTAAAATGACTAAATCTCCATTTAATAGATATGAAAAAAGAGTTATATAATTATTAGAATTGGTACACACTAATGTGTGTGGATCTATGACAAAACATGCTAGAAATAGGGTATTTATACTTCATTACATTCATTAATGATCGTTCTAAATTTGGATATATGTATTTAATGAAATATAAATATGAATTATTAGAAAAATTCAAGAAATTTAGAAGTAAAGTAAAGAAACAAACATACAATAGTATTAAAATTATTCAATCAAATCAATGAGTTTATAGATTATCTTAAAGATAATGATATATTCTCACAATGGACTCCTCTAGGTACACCACAATTGAAGCGATGTATTTGAAAGAAAAAATTAAACCTTGTTAGACAAGTGCGATTCATGATGAGTTTTACAAATTTTTTAGTATCTTTCTGGGGTTATATCCTAAAACGATAACATATCTGCTAAATAAAGTACTTTCGGAATTTGTTCATAAAAGTCCATATGAGATGTGAACAGGGAAGAAATATAGTCTTAAATGTGTTAAGACTTAGGATTGTCCGGTTTATGTTTAGAGATTTAAGAGTGATAAACATGAGACAAGATCTAACAAGTACAGATTTATGGGATACCTTAAAAAAATTGGAGTATTACTTATATTATTCTACTAATTAAAAGGTGTTTGTTGCAAAACATGTCATATTCTTAGAAAATGAGTTTATCTTTTAAGGGACTAGCGGGAGTAAAATATATTTTGAAAAAATTTGAGAACCACAAAACATTATAGGTCAAATGGAGAAACCTGTTCAAATAGAGAAACCTATTGTATCACAACTGGTGGTGTTCATCAATTTCGATTTTTTTGGACCCGTCCGAACCGGCCGGTTCGGGATAAAAAGAGTCGGTCCGACTTTGGTACAAAAAAATGGGTATATACCAACTTTTCAGTACCGATTTTTTATACTTTGGTAAATATTGAACCGTATCGGTTATACCAATTTTTAAAATTTTTATTTTATTATTATTATTATCAATAAATAATTAATAATAATAATAATAATAATAATAATATTAATAATAAATTTATAATAATAATTGTAGACACCCAAATTTTGCACTTTTGTACTAACCCTGACAGGAGGGCAAAATCGTCACTTGACCCGACATACGAAAAGGAAGGTGGACCCCAACACGAAGACACCACAACGGCTTGTGGTCAAAGCTGGCGCAACGAACAACGAGCATTAGGTTACTTGAGGCAAGACAAACAGTTGACCAAGAAGAAACCTGATTTGATCACCAAAGACGACGAATGACCACTACGCTTATGGTAGTCAGGGGTCTCGCTTATGCCAAGCACAAAGAGCCATTTCTATATCAAGTAACATCATTTCGAAGTACTATAGCAAAAAATGGTGATTTATGACTGCGTGACACGAAAATCGAGAAAAAAAATCGGGCAGCCGCAAATGCATCTGCGGCCAACGACAAGTTGCATTTTTTGTGGCTCGAGAAAACACACGGTAGTCGAGACGGCGGCTCAGACGGCAGCCGAGGCGGCAGCTCAGACAGCTACCGCGGCGGCGGCTCAGACGGCTACCGCAGGCAGCCGGCAGATGCACCTGCGGCCAGCAGCAGATGCACCTGAGGTTTCCCCCAGTCAGCTATATAACGCCATTTTGATCGGCCGAGAGGGAAAAGAAGGAAGAAAATAGGAAATATAGAGAGAGAAAAGCTCGGGTTGGCCAAAAATAGAAGGAAATTAATTTTTTTTTGCTCAAATACTTAGTCAATCTTGTGTTATCTACTTGATAGTGAAATATAAGACGTTTTTTGGCGTTTTGCAAGGTGAAAAATTGGTGTTTTCCTTGAAGTGTTAACTTGTTTTATTATCATAATCTTTTGTTATTGAGTTGTTTGAATGTAGTATTTTGTTATATTATTGAGGATCCGTGGATTAAGGATTATTAGTGAGGGTTTCGTTGGAACGAAATTTTCTTCTAATGTCCCGATGATATCCGTATGTTAATATGTAGTTCATTGTGTTAATGGGTAGTCCATAGTGTTGGGCTTGCAAATTTTGGTTCTTGCGGTATAGTAACAAGTCTAGTGTTGTTAAGCTTTCCTTTGTATGGTTGTGTGGTGATTTTGGAAATTGTGAGTCTAGGGATGAGATCCTCATGATCAAATCCCGAAGATGGACAAATTTTGGCAATGAGCCATTTTTGTATATATGTAAATATCGAGCCTTAAAACGATATCGATACCGAAAATCGGGTTTAAGGCCCCGTAATAGTGGAATATGTGATTGCGGGCGTTTGGGGCTATTTAGACAGCTTACATGCTCACAAATAGCTCCAACGTCATTTTAATGCTTGATTTTCCCTTTTTGACACGGAAAAAGGATTTTGGAATGAAACGATAAAGATTTTCATAAAATCAATCAAAGTAGGATATTAGATCACTCGTAGGCTAAAATAAAATCGAAAGTATCGGATGAGCTCCATTCCTATTTGACGAAGGATTCGAAAACCTTATTTCATAAATGTCATCATTAAAGATTTTGTTATCAAAAAACAAAAGCTTAAAGAATGAACTTTTCAAAACGAAACGAATCCTTTGTGCATAGGGTCAACGAGATTTCAGAAGTACTTTCGGAAATAAAGCATTCCAACGATTTTCATAGGTACACACACGCCCACATACATTTTAGGATTTTAAAAAAGGGTAGAAAAACATCAAGATTGCGGTAATCGTGTTTCACGGAAGTCGGGGGGTGCCTAACACATTCCCCTCGCTTAAGCAAGCCCCCGAATTCTATGAATCTCGATTTGCGGACCAATTAATTCGGAGTCACATATGAGGCACTGCGATTAAGAAAATAAAATTCGGATGAGTTGGTACATCCATTTCAAATATACCAACTGGCGACTCTGGTCAATTGGCTCATCATAAAATCGATCTTTCAAAACCCGTCGACATTCAGGCCGACCCTTTTCAAAATCACATCGTAATCAAAAGGCTAAAATTGAAAAGGGTAATTATTAAAAAGAAAATGATTTTTCCGGCGTCGACAATAATAATAATAATAATAATTATATTAATTTTCAGTATTTATTCTGTAAAAATCGGTACCAGTATCAAGATTTGGCTAATTTCGATACCGGTTTGGATCGATAAATATTGGTTACGTAACCCTAACCACAACCAATTCGTAAATTTGGAAGAGTGCCTAAAATACCTGAAAGATATTATGGATTCATCATTGATAATGATAATGATGTACACATTATAGAAGATGATGATCTAGAAACATGCGTTGAGACTATGAGTAATAAAGATTTAGATAAATGAAAAAGGCCATGAAATCCTAAATGTACTCCATATATGTAAATCAAGTATAAACTTTGGTTAATCCACTTAAAGGCATCAAGCTTATACCAGTGTATATGGTATTTAAGAGAAAGACTAGAGCATATGACACCTATAAGGCTAGATTGGTTGCAAGAAAACTCAAATAAATGCAATGCGTTGGCTGTTATGAAACCTTTTAACCAGTAGCAATGCTTAAGTCTAATTGGATTTTACTTACAATAACAGCATAATACGATTATGAGATCTAACAAATGTGTGTGCAAACGACATTTCTCAATAGAAAATTAAAAGATGATGTATAAATGATACAAGTAAAGGGATTTATCTTTAATGGTAAAATAAATCAAGTTTTAAACTATAACGATCCATTTATATATTGAAATAAGTTTCTCAAAAATGGAATATTCGTTTTGATGAAACAATCAAAGACTTTGATTTTTATAAAAAACGAGAATGAATCATGTGTGTACAAGAAGTTTAGTCGGAGCGTTGTAACATTTCTAGTACTGTATGTTGATGATATACTAATTATTGAAAATAACATATAAATGCTACAATCTGTAAAAATTCGGTTGTTTAAACATTTCTTTATGAAAGACTTGAAAGAAGCATCATATATTTTGGGGATAAAACATCACCCATTAAACATACATTGATTCGATGATAAAGAGGTTTAGCACGAAAAACTCCAAGAGATGTATCATACTGATAAGTCATAGAATGCATCTATCTAAGAAATTGTCCCTGAAGACACCTAAGGAGAAATATCGCATGAGTAAGATCTCTTATGCTCCGGCTATAGGATCTATCATGTATAGAATGATGATATCTATGAGGTATGATGTTATTTATGCACTTTGTGTGACAAATAAATATCAATCTAATCTTAGAGAAGAACACTAGAAGATAGTGAAAAATATCCTAAAATACTTAAAAATAACTATATGTGTTTATTATTTATGATGGGTCTAATTTGAAGCTAGAGAGCTATACAAACTCAAGTTTTCAAACTGACCAAAATGACAACATATCTGTTTCAAATTGCATTACAATGAGTTGAAAGAGTTCTAAGCAGCAAACAGTTGTTGATTTAGTGACAAAGACAAAATATATTGCAAGTGAAGTTGCAAAAAAGACTGCTTGGATGAAGAAGTTTATTACAAAACTTGGAGTAGTTATTAGTATTTAAGAATCAATGTCTTTATTTTGTGACAACACTAGAGTTATTGCACAGACCAAAGAACTTAAGTTTCATCAGAAATCTATGTATGTGTTGCGGCTCTTTAATTTGATTAGAAAAATCATTTAGAGAGAAAATGTCACTTTAGATCAAGTAAACTCTTAGAAAAACATTACAGATCAATTTACTAAAGTATTATCTCAACTGCAATTTGAATGCTACTTAGAAAATATGAGTATTATATATCATAGAGATTGACTTTAATGCAAGCGAAAGATTAAAAGTAGTATACCCTCATGTTAATCACATTTAACATGATGGAACATTTACTTTGTAATTTTATTCATTTATTAATAAAAGAATTGATTTATTTAAAAGTATTTATTTATCAATGTTTAATTGTTATAATTAATTATTGTCATAAAATCATAGTTTGGAGTAATATTTTTAGAATTATGATAACATCATACTAATAAGATCTAAAATCTAGATAGCTCAAAAGTATAACGTTCCTAATCATAGAATTACTAATATGGGATTAGTGAATCAAGACAGATTAGTACATATTACTCATGCTCTTTTGAAGAAAATAGCTGATCTTCTAATCATTTGTGTTAAGACACCAAAGCAAGTATGTACGTGCTTATTAGAGAATAAGTTAACTGAACGTGACTTGTTTAAACGAACACCTAATGGAATTTTACATATCTGTCAATAGGAGTTCCTATAAAATAGTGGTACAAGTGATCATTGAATTTAGGATAATCATAATACCTTGTGTATTGCGAGTTATACTTTATCATATTCTTTAAGACTATTTAGGTATATAAAAGGGTATGTTCGGGTGTAATATATTATACATGAAGGTAGGTGAATGATTAACAAAATGACCTGCCACTTCCAATGAAAGGGAGATAATGTCTTATGCGGTTCAATTAATAACAACTCAGAAATCCCTAGGTAGAGTTGAATGAAAATTAGAATGAAGTTTGTAATTAACATTAAATATAGTTGTACTTTTGATAATTGAAATGCATATAAAATAAATAAGATTTGATAGATAATTCTATATTTTATATTTGATTGGGAGATTGTGTGGTAGAAAAATTAATTGTACGATAACTATTTACTGAATAGATTATTTATGGTTCAATGTTGATTTCATATTATCTGGATAATTATGATATGTTGAGAAGTGTCACTCATGATGTAAAATAAATACAATTAATTTTATTAATTATATACAAGAATTAAAAGAATTCGTTTAAATAAAATTGGAATAGTTCTAATTTTATTTATTTTATTATCGACATAATATTAAACCTAAAGAGTCACGTCATAAAAGAAAAATATTGATTTAAAAGTAATTGACTCAAATAATAATAAATTAAATATATTTAATTTATTTCTTGGTGGAACAAATTAAATAGCTTAATATTTATAATAACGTATTTAGAAAATACTAATTATAAATTAATAAAAAATATTCTTATTCTTATTATCATTTTATAAATAATTTGGAAATATTTAAACCCTAAATCTTAAAGAATTTAAGAACGAGAAGTTATCTATATTAAGAGAGATTTTATTGTGGATTAGGGTTTATTGGTACTACTATTATTTTATTCTCAAGAAAAAGAACTAACCACCTAAAGATTTTTAATAACCCTAAATTATTTATTCTTCATTTATATTTTTTTGATAGATCACCTTTAAAGTGTTACATAAACTAAGTAACTTACGTTTAATCCGTGAAATTGAAGGAACATGAAAGAAGGAAGAATTAAAACTTGAAAATCAAATCAAAAATTAATTTGGCTTCATGCTGTATGATTTTAAATCTTCTTTAATTAATAATATTGCATAGAAGTGATACTTAAAATTGTAAAAAAAATTTAAAATATAATTTATATCATACTTTCGCATTTTATATCAATATAATTGCGTATAGTTATATTTTGTGACTAATGTATCATAAAGAACTCAAAAACTAGTCCGTATCATTGATTGTAAGGTAATGCCAAGTGTCGAGGCCCAAGTATTTTTCTTTTACTAAAAATACAAACTATTATTTCAAAGTTGGATGCCCATCAATAATATTGATTTATGTGATCACCTTATTTTACTATAATTTTAATTGTTAGAGAAAGATTATGAAATTATATGATATAATAATGTGTTTGATATAATATATGATAAAGTAGATTTATATAGAAAAATAAATGTAAGAATAAGATTGGTGTAGTCACAAGTTAGACTGCATATTTCTATGCATCCCCTTGGTACTCTATTTTTACGAATTCTTTCTCAATGTTGACGACTATTGTTCCTTCAATGCCAAATTTGGAAATTAAAAATATATTAAGCTGCTACAAATTAACCAGCCAAAAACAAAGCATTAGATCAAGATGCCATATTCACACTGTCCCCCCCTTTGGCCCCACATTCAGATGGATGACAGATGCGTACTACCAAAAACAAGTTAAAAAAAAGAAGACAGATATTAAGACAGCAACATGTCCAAAACCAAAATAATTTGACAGCAGTATATTGTTGAAAAGATTAGTAGTATATTATTAGATTAACACTATTTCTACGAGGTTCTCGGTGGGAAGTCTGATATGAGCTTATTCGCTGGTAATTATAATTTAAAAATAATAATAAGGAAAAAAAGATGTTGCCTACGAGGTTTTCCATGTGATAATTATGTGGTTGATCGATTTTGAATGTATATTATCTTTTCCCATATTGAATATATTGAAAAAATATCGCTATCATATAAGAATTTGGACCAATTCTTTTCAATGTTGATTAATTTTTAATTAGAAAATCCAATATCCTTGTATACTAGACTATGACCATTATAAATCTAGCAGTTTGAATCAACACTCGGGGTGCTGACAAGGTCTCTAGGCCATGCCAAATAGACTCCGCACCATATACCTGCAGATTTGGTAAAAAAATAATATTGTTTTGATAAGCAGGCAACTCATTCTAGCCGGAAATCGTAATTTGTACGAACGTTACATCACAAATAGTCAAAAGAGGATAAGCTGGTCTCAACTTTATGACCAACTCTTGGGCAACCGGTCCAAAATTTTATTTATTTATTTTTTTATGAACCAAACAAGTCCTAAAATTCAAAATTTTGACCAAACAGCAAGAGATATGAATCGGTCAAAAATCATCGCCATAATGTTGCAACCCTGTAGACCAAACTGAAACTGAAATTTTGACCAAACAGCAAGAAATACGAACTGGCCAAAATCATCGCCATAATATTGCAACCCTGATTAACCCCACTTGGAGGTTAACATCCCTCAGATCTTTCTTATATTCCAGCTGTTACAACCCTGATTAACCCCACTTGGAGGTTAACATCCCTCGGATCTTTCTTATGGCTGGTGGTAATTTGTAGTTCTTGTTTTTGTTTTCTCATCCCAAAAAACAATAATAATAATAACTTTTTGACCATCATAAGGCCGAGCCCTGCGGGATCAAGTCATATATCCCATCACTAGCGTCAAAGAAAAATTGTGGTTCAAGTCTCAAATTTAAAGTTCGGATTAATTCTACAAAGGTTTATCATTATGATCAACTTAAATTTCAAGGGGCTCCGATTCTGCAGTGCAGTCATAGTTAACCTCTACAAAAGCACGAAAAATGAGAAAATATTACGCCTGAGTTTGGATTTTATATCAAGATTATAACTTGCAATAGAATGATCAGAAGCTACATAGGCAGTTTATTGGAGGTTTAAAGAAGTAGATAGGTATATTAAGCTGTACATTGGCATGGCAGTTGCAACATTTGCCTGATATGCTCTTTAGATGAGAGATCAATGCTGCAGCAGAATTTCATTAAGCTGAAAATTAGCTGACGTTGGATGGCATGTCTATTAATGCACAGTACAGCCATGAAATCATGGTTATGGTAAAGATCAGAGCATTCATTTGAATTGTGATGCATTTCTTGGTTTACTTTTACATAATCAAGTCATCAAGAAATGGAGTGTCAAATGGTAACTTTATGAACCCAGAAGCTACCAGGAATGATAAAATCCACATTGGTAGAATCAATAGGAATACACCCTTTAAAATCTGTTTCCCTACAAAGTAGCAATATGAATAACATGAGGCACATCACAACCTAAAAAAAGTTAACAACCAATTTGTCGGCAGATTGAGAACTAGAATGCTTGATTTCGAGAAAGTAGACAAGACCAAATAACTAAACTTAAGATGTTTAATTACTGAATAATAACATGTTTGAAGAATAAAATGCTAGAACATAAGCCTTTCTGTATATAAAAGTGATGTAAACTCAAAAAGCAATCAATATTAGCCAATGAGAAGCATGACATTACTTTTCCAGCAAACTTTCTTTAGTTTGTATAGTTATAGAGAAATGTGGTATACATGTTTTCTCTTCCAGAAAGGAACAGAGAATAAACTTGGACTTTTAGAACTCTACAGTGTATGCATTATGCATGTTTTGAGAGGAAAAGAGAGAGAGAGAGAGAGACAAGGAGCGGGAGCAGAGAGAGAAATAGAGGCAGACTGACTTCCAGACAGAAAAATCAGGAAGCCAAAATTCAGAGATGACCTGAATTACCGCTAAAAGATGTTCACCCTATATATACATAATGAGATTCGCGACCAACAAAATGAACTTTACCTATCTCTTTTTTTTTTAGTTCTTTTTTCTAAGGGACATAATGCTAGAAGACACAATGCATTGTCATTTTTCTCGTTCAAGATGAACTTTTGTAGTTTTGTACTATCTTTCTATTTTGCTTCTTCACATTGTTTATTTTCCTGTACATGGTTATGTACCATGTTCAAGCAGATGGGGAAGTGTATGCAGTAGACAGATAGTGACCAGAATGTAGAGTTTAAAGTGAGGAGCACCACAAACTTATTAACGGGATAAACTTGTTTTTTTAGGAGTATCTACAGACCATAAGGTTTTTATAATCAGTGTTCATCTGCTTTCCTTTGCTTTCTTAACCCATTATTCTATAAAGTTATAATAGAAGCTTACTTCTGCAGAATTTCAATACTCAAGTCACATACCAGTGACAAGAAATAAAAAATGTCTTGCAATAATCAAAGGGAATTGTTATTTTCACAAGGAAAATTTGATATTTCCACAAGCTCATAATCACATGAATGTGGGTCCTATTTACTATTCAGAGTAGTCTTGTGGAACTATCAATTTTCCTTGTGGAATATCAATTCCTTAATCAAACGGAAACAGCAAAAAGGGTTGGCGTTAGCAAATGAAAACGTGCTCTAACATCAAGGAAGGATGAAGTATAATTTCATAACCTATCATATACTTAAAACCTATAATATCTGGATACAAATAGCCCCTAGGAAGACCTAATTGCATATGCACAGCTAACTCTAAACTTCAAAAGTGTCAGTAAGCAAATGGCCACAGCTAAGTGCAATGTATTCAATTTTGAAATCGTCAAAGCTAAATTAACCAGTTAAGAAGATACAGTGTAGCAATTTCATGCTACTAAACACATACTGAGTATATAATTCTCACTCAATTTGGTGTCTTTAATATTTCAAAATCACTTGAAATTCACAGCAATCAAACAAAAAAGGGGGTTTGAAAAAGAAATACCAGCAGAGCCAGAGGAGGAGGAGCCTTCGGTTCGATCTAGGATCCACTCGCCGGTCTCACGAAGCTTCTTCTCGACAGACCCTTCACTCTTTCCGATTGAATTTGACAAAATTGAATCAAACAGAGTCTTGCTCTCACCCGAGTCACTGATATTCAAATCACCAGCAATTCATAATAATAAATACCCAATTTACAAACTTACCCGCAAAGATATAGATAAAGATAAAACAAGTTTTACCTGTCGGTGTCCCTATCTCGGAAAACGCCGGCACCGATGGCTCGTTCGATTTCCGCAACTGAGGGCTTTGATTGAATTGTGGTTGGTGGGGGTGACTGTGTAGAAGTGCTTATCGTGCGCTCTTGGGGCTTACGTTTAGAACGAGGAGGAAGGGATGGTACTGAAGTGTTTTTACTGTTTTTGTTGTTGTTGTTGTTGTTGTTGTTGTTGGGGGTGAGAAGAGAGAAGATAATGGGAGTTTTGGTAATCGTACAGGTTAAGCTAACCATGTTCCTTTCTCTCTCTCTGTATATCTCTCACTCTCTCTGCTACTGCTGCTTCATCAACGCTAGGGAAGTTTTCTCAGCTGTATAATTGTTACGTGCTAAAAATATCTAACAACCATCTTTAACCAGTATTTATCTATCCCATTTTTCATTTGTTAAAAATCCCAAAAAAAATCTTGATAAAAATATTTTTGAAATTATATAAAGTCAAATATAATTTAAATTGCTTAATTTTTAAATGAAATCTCTTCAATAAATCAATATAATAAGACATAAAGTGAGTTCTTTTGAGACTCGATAATTATAAAAAAAATTATTTTTTTGTTTTTTACTATGAAGCATGCAATTAAAGTTTTCTTATAATATATTTAATTTACTCTTTACTTGATACAATACATTAATATTATTATATATATTGTATTGTAATATTTACTTTTAAATTTATCAATAATATATTAAAATTATGACCATTAACATGCATGATTTATAAATTTAAGTAATATAAAGTCATCTCATTTAATTTACACATATATTATAAATAGGATTCTAACTATACAATAAATTATACGTAAAAATTCTATAAGTTCATTATAAAACAAAAATAATTATCAAGTCCAATGTTATTCTACTAGATGAAGAGATGCATAATCTTTTTTCAATCTATCAATCAATGTCTCCATGTAAATATATATTTCAAATAATAACATAACTCATTTAAAAATTATATGTCGCTTAAGGAACAATTTATAAAAAAAATATGATCATAATTTTCTTTTCAATTATTTAATATAACATATATTCATTATGTAGATTAAAAATGACATATTATAATGACATTATTTGAATTTAAAGATATTATTATTATTATTATTGTTATTATAAATACTCGTTCAAATATGTGATTTAAATTTTTTTTAATATATATTTTATAAACTTTATATGTGTTTTATATGGATTATCAAACTTGTTATTTGTGATTCATTACTTCGTTAATTTGAATAGTAAAAATTTTATATAAAAAAGAATACATTTCAAAACAAGAATCTGAAGATTTTTTCAAAAAGCTGTTGATCTATGAGAAATCTTTATCAGCTGGAAACCAAAGAAATCCTGCTCAACCTCTGATTGTTAGCTTCTCAAAAATTCTGAAAACCATGAATAATAGGCGTGTGTAAGATTATTATATTCCCTTTCCATATTTCTGCAGGGCGAGAAAAGTTCCAACATTTTTTAGTCTCTCATCATGTAGGTAATGTCCTAAGCAGATGAAAAGCTCTCGTGGCCTTTGTCAGAGTACAATTCTCCTCAATACCGGCACTGCTCCTGCAGCTATAATAGCTGAATGATTCTCACTATCCATGCTTAAATTGTATAGAATCGCTATACCTGCTTCAACAGCTTTACCATTCCCTTCTTCAACCAATGGAAAGATTCCTCCCTATACAGCAACAGCTCTTGAGAAATTAACCACCCCTTCAGAAATTATTTTGTTAAGTTCTACAACAGCAGCTTCTTGGACTTCTGGAGAAAATGAGCTTTTAATTTGCTGTACCAATCTTGGGATTGTCTCATACAGAGTTACTTCATTACTGATCGGATTTTCAGAGCTTGGGTTGGGACCTGAGAGAGAGCTGAGTTTAACCAGGCAAGCAGCAACACATTCTTTCTTGTGTAGAGGGATAGAGGACATGAGGATTTTACGAAGCAATTTTGTGAAATGAAATGGATTTATGGCTTGGCGGAATTTCTCAGAATCGAGCGGTCTTGTAAGCAATCGCGCGGCTGCTGATATTGCAAGACCTGTTGGGCTTTTGTGGAGTCTAGTTATATTTTGACCCGGTTGATGACCCGACCCGAAAAATGTTGCGTGAATTTTTAATGGGATGTTTTCTGAGGCTTAGTCCATGGAGCGAAGGCTTGGGCCGATGATGGTGAGCCAAAATGTTATGATGAAGCCTTACATGATGAAAATTCAAGCAAGTGGGAGTTAGCCATGAAGGATGAGATGGATTCCTTGTTGAGGAATCAGACGTGGGAATTGACTAAATTGTCGGTAGGAAAGAAGGCTTTGCACAACAAGTGGGTATACAGAATAAAGAATGAGCATGATGGTAGCAAGCGTTACAAGGCTAGATTAGTTGTCAAAGGGTTCCAGCAGAAGAAGGGTATTGATTACTCATAAATATTTTCTCCAGTTGTGAATATGTCAACAATCAGATTGATATTGGGAATAGTGGCTGCTGAAAATTTACATCTTGAGCAGTTAGATGTGAAAACGGCATTCATTCACGGTGACTTGGAGAAAGACATTTACATGATTCAGCCAGAAGGGTTCGTTGTTTAGGGACAAGAGAATCTATTTTGCAAACTGAGAAAGAGCTTGTATGGCTTAAAACAAGCTCCTAGACAGTGGTATAAGAAATTTGACAGTTTTATGCATAAAATTGGGTTTAAGAGATGTGACGCTGATCACTGTTACTATGTTAAGTTCTTTGGCAATTCTTACATCATTTTATTATTGTATGTGGATGATATGCTCATTGCGGGATCTAGCATTGAGGAGATTAATAATCTAAAGGGGCAATTGTCAAAACAGTTTGCAATGAAAGATTTGGGAGCTGCAAAGCAAATCCTTGGTATGAGAATCATTAGAGACGAAGCTAATGGTACATTGAAGCTTTCACAGTCAGAGTATGTGAAGAAAGTTCTCAGCCGGTTCAATATGAATGAAGCTAAACCAGTGAGCACACCATTGAGTAGTCATTTCAAACTAAGCAAAGAACAGTCACCGAAAACAGAAGAAGAAATAGACCATATGAGCAAGGTGCCTTATGCCTCAGCTATTGGCAGCTTGATATATGCTATGGTGTGTATAAGGCCAGATATTGCACATGCAGTGGGAGTTGTGAGCAGATTCATGAGTAAGCCTAGAAAGCAGCATTGGGAGGCAGTAAAGTGGATTATGAGATATCAGAGGGGCTCTTCAGATACATGTCTTTGCTTTACATGTGCAAGTTTGAAACTGCAGGGTTATGTAGATGCTGATTTTGCTGGTGATGTTGATGTTGATAGTAGAAAAAGTACTACTGGGTTTGTTTTTACTCTGGGTGGTACAACCATATCATGGGCTTCAAATCTACAAAAGATTATTACTTTGTCTACTACAGAAGCTGAGTATGTTGCAGCAACTGAAGCTGGAAAGGAGATGATTTGGCTACGTGGCTTCTTAGATGAATTGGGTAAGAAGCAAGAGATGGGTATTCTACATAGTGACAGTCAGAGTGCAATTTTTCTTGCTAAAAAATTCGGCTTTTCATTCAAAGTCGAAGCATATTCAGATAAAATACCACTTTATTCGTTACCTTGTTGAAGATAAACTGATATTACTTGAGAAGATTTGTGGATCTAAGAACCCGACAGACATGTTGACTAAGGGTGTCATTATTGAGAAGCTGAAGCTGTGTGCATCTTCAGTTGGTCTTCTAGCATGAAGACGGGAGGATGAGTTGTAGGGATGGGGGATCTTTTTTGAAAGATTGCGGTTTAATGTTGATGATTGAACTAGTCTCCAAGTGGGAGATTTGTTGGGCTTTTGTGGAGTCTAATTATATTTCGACCCGATTGATGACTTGACTCGAAAAATGTTGCGTGGATTTTTAATGGGATGTTTTCTGAGGCTTAATCCATGGAGCGAAGGCTTGGGCCGAAAATTTTTTTGGCCTGTTTTGTAGCCCATTGAAAATTAGTGTGCGCATGATGTACAAAAGGAATTTTGTGATTAGAGTTTCAGTAAGTCGTGTTTTTGAGAGAGGAGACTGTATTGCCTTTTTCTGATAATAGTAAAAATCCCTGTAACTTCATGGAGTAGGCAAATTGCCGAACCACGTAAATATTGTCTTGTGCGTGTGATTATTTTTCTTTAGCGTGTGTTTTTCTTCCATCTTGTTTCTTACAGGTTCGTGAATTTTTGGCTTAATTCCCTACAAGACCAGCCTCTTCAACTTCTAAGGCATGCAGTTCAGGCTGCTGATAGTCTAAATCAGATTCTGTACCTGCCAGTGTAAATTGATGCAGAAGATAATAAGATACAAATATAAAAGCACGCAAAAGAAAAATATGTGATTACATCCATATAGCATTTAGAATTAAATTTAATTATTCAAATCTAATATCCAGAGAACCAAGCGATGACATTTATTCAAATTTTCAATTTCCTTTCACTTAAGATTTCAAGTTTTTCAGCTTCTCGTCTTGTAACACTTATTTTAAAAGAATGTTTATTTCCTCCAAGTTCTACATAAAAACAAATGGAAGGAACTCAAAACCAATAGCTTTCTAAAAATTGATTTGTTCATAGTTAGTTTCATTGATTTGAGATTGTATATTTTTAAAAAAAAATTAAGAAGAAACCCAGAACAGCCGACATACTACAATAACCCTTCCTATCTCTTGTCATGCTTCCCTCCCCCTCCCCCCTTTTTAGCCATTAGAGTTGCTATCAGATTACCATAGTCCACTCATTGCTTAAACATCTACTAGACCCTTTTTTCTACCATGACCAAAATAAAATACGGTATTAACTTTATATTAGCATTCCATTATCTGAAAAGGAACCAGAAAGCTACAACTTAAAGTTGCATAATATGAGTGACCCCAGAGTATCTTGAAAATTGACTTATTAATCAGATATAGAAAATTTACTTCTCAACTCATTTGGAATGTTGATCTCTTCAAGTTACAAGTTCTCTTTGTGAATCTAAATGACACTGAAAATAAGAGATGAGGAGAAGCAGCATGCTTTAACCAGTCCAATTGTATAGGAGAGAATAGAGATTACGCACCATTCAAAAAGTTTTGTTGAAAAATGGCATCCAGACCAGATTCAATGTTCGCTGAGATGATCTTGTCCATCGATGACTCATCAACCGCCATAAACTCAAGGATGGAAGCTGCTTTTCTTCGCAAAACTGGGAATGATGTCTTCGGGATCTTAATGAGGCAAGCAAGATAAGCAGAATCCAATAAATATCCTGCATGGATGGTTTGCAAGCTGCAGAAACAAATTCATATAATGTTCATTATGAACCTTCATCAAGGAAGCATTAACTTGCGTACTCTTGATAAGTCACCTATGAGGACTGAGACTTTCATTAATGTACAAAACCAAAATAAAATGTTGCCAAAGCATGGAAGATCTAGTAGCAACAACCAAAATATTTCCACGAGAAGTTTCTAGAAACTGAATGGCAAATTTCCACACTAATGAAAGATATCCTAATGTATACAGAAGCCAGATAATATGATAAAGCATTCTAGTAGTAGCGTATGAATTGATTGGTTCAATAAACAGTGGACAAAAAAATAAAATTAAAATCATTCAAATGTAATTCCACATCTACTTAATGCCATAACTTAGTGATGAGCACGTCAAACACATAAGTTCAAGAACATGTAGACATAGATCCTATTGTTTTCCCAAGTTAATATATACACGAGCATGTAAAATATGAATGGATCTGCTCATGAACCAAGGCTGAACTCAGGCTTAATGTCGAACTCATTTGTCATATAAGCCATGTCCGAACAAGTATATAGAGAGGTCAATTTGTATTAATACTAACCATATCCATGATGTAGCGTTGTTAAACTTTTTGTCACTCTGTCATCTGGTAAACTTTTTATGCCATTCAATGTAATATTGTCAAATTTGATGCCTTTTGACATATTTTTATCAAGCATTAACAGAATTGCTTCAAATTTATTAAATTTGAAGTAGTCCACTGAACACATCACATTCGTATTTGAAATCTACCAACACTACTTCTTTATTGTTATATTAGGATTTGAAGTTGACCACTGAACACGTATTTTGTGAATGTTACATTAACAAATGATACTTTCTTTTATTATTGCAGACTTAATGATAAGGTATCCCCTCTCCCTATATTCTATACCAAAAATTAACCACCTGTTTCCACCCATTGTAAGGAATTGTCCACATTATCTAATATAACATCTCGCATCAGTCGCTTTTCTCATTTTTGCTTCCTAATATTTAAATGGTTAACCAAAGCTTGCGACAAGTGGTTAATACTGTTTCACCATCAGGCATCAGTCATGTTACAGAAAACATTGTAGGACTATAATAAAATCGATACTACCCTGTGCACCCAACTCTTGGCTCGACGACCCAATTCCACTCAATTAGCAAGATATAAAAACTGAGTCCGAATTTGATATTAGGGTCAATTACTAAACTAGTCAAGCTCGAGTAGGGGGTTACCAGAATTACTCAAGAGTCGACTCGAGTTTAACTCAATTCAACTTGTTTATGTACGTCTAGGCTCCATTGATATATGAAGTTTTTTAGTGTATACTCAAACTCAACTAAGCCCAAGTCCCAAACTAGACTGGGTATGGTATAAAGCTCAAGTTAAAGATTCTTTTTTGCTGCAATTTATTTTTTCCTGGATCAAGAAGTCTCTGCTTCAGATTTTCAGACCCTTATTTGAGGTTTTAAATAGCTTCTCTTTAGGTATAGTTTTGATGATAGTATATGCTTTAGGGAGAAGGGTCGTGCCCCTTTGGAACTGATGACGAGAATTGATATTACAAATTTTATCAAAAGGGAACTCTACAAATAGTACACCTCTGGAGGCCAAATACATTCGTGTAGCCTAATAAATATTCTCATTTTCAGATGGGTAGAGAGTAAAATCAGAAGTAAATTAACCCTATGATACATACAAACACAATACCTTGAAGATGGTTTAGAAGGAATACTGAAGATAAGGTGTTCTAATGTAGCAACAAAGATTACACAACCTGGAAGTTGATCTTGAAATTGCTATCTTATCCACAATTTGGGCTGATTCTACATTTCTTTTTGCATCCCATCCATTTTTTAATCCATTAACAGGTCCATCATAAAACTGAAAGGAAAAAATGGTAGGCTCATATAATAGAGAATTTAAGTCATCATGAAATAAAAATAGCAGAAGCTGACTGACCTTTGATTTCATTTCCTTGCTAGGATCTAAAATCCGAGCAAGAATATTCCAAATCTGCATTGTTCAAAAGTTGAATTTTATCATTGCAGTTCAGCAATACATAATAGAATGCATTTGCAAGTTAATTTGGGAAAAAAAGAAACAATTGTAGTACCATATCTGTCCCGCTCCCAGAGATCTCTGAGATCTTTAGTGAATTAATTAAAAGTATTCAAAACACCTTCTGCTTCAATTCTCTGGCAAACATTGTTGCTGCACTAATAAAGATTAAATATTTTGATCCATAATAAGTCAAGAATTCAAGCATGTTATAACAATATTTATTCTTGTCGGAGCACTTTCAGAAGTTCGGTTCAGTTTTTTATTTTTTTTTACCTGCTAAACTATTTTCTTGGTATGCTTGAGCCCTTACAGAAGAAGGTCACCATACAGTTATTTTTAATTAGAAGGGGCTTTGTGTCAGACACACCAAGACAAAATAGTTTCTTACTCAATAATCAACGAAGGCTAATGCAAAGCCACAACTTAGGCTTATTTATCAATAGATAACCAGCGTGTGAAGTGGGAGTATCCTGATCAGTTGTTTTACTAAGTAGGCACTACTTGTT